>CM053027.1:195279926-195454494 GCA_028564925.1 Lithobates sylvaticus | reverse complement strand
TGGTCAGGCTCGGGGGGGGGCCAGGCCTAAAGCTGTGTAAGGGGCCCCACAATTTCTGATGGCTGCCCTGCCCACAGATGCTCAATAGGGTTTAGGTCTGAAGACGTGCTTGGCCAGTCCATCACCTTTACCCTCAGCTTCTTTAGCAAGGCAGTGGTTGTCTTGGAGGTGTGTTTGGGGTCGTTATCATGTTGGAATACTGCCCTGCAGCCCAGTCTCCAAAGGGAGGGGATCATGCTCTGCTTCAGTATGTCACAGTACATGTTGGCATTCATGGTTCCCTCAATTAACTGTAGCTCCCCCAGTGTCGGCAGCAACCATGCAGCCCCAGATCATGACACTCCCACCACCATGCTTGACTGTAGGCAAGACACACTTGTCTTTGTACTTCTTACCTGGTTGCTGCCACACATGCTTGACACCATCTGAACCAAATACATTTTTCTTGGTCTCTTTAGACCACAGGACATGGTTCCAGTAATCCATGTCCTTAGTCTGCTTGTCTTCAGCAAACTGTTTGCAGGCTTTATTGTGCATCATCTTTAGAAGAGGCTTCCTTCTGGGACGACCAATTTGATTTGATGCAGTGTGCGGCGTATGGTCTGAGCACTGACAGGCTGACCCCCCACCCCGTCAACCTCATATGTCTATTTCCCAAAGACAACCTCTAGATATGACGCTGAGCATGTGCACTCAACTTCTTTGGTCGACCATGGCAAAGTCTGTTCTGAGTGGAACCTGTCCTGTTAAACTGCTGTATGGTCTTGGCCACCATGCTGCAGCTCAGTTTCAGGTTCTTGGCAATCTTCTTATAGCCTAGACCAACTTTATGTAGAGAAACAATTCTTTTTTTCAAATCCTCAGAGAGTTCTTTGCCATGATGGGCCATGTTGAACTTCCAGTGACCAGTATGATAAAGTGAAAGCAATAACACCAAATTTAACACACCTGCTCCACATTCACACCTGAGACCTTGTAACAGTTACGAGTCACATGACTCTGGGGAGGGAAAATGGCTAATTGGGGCCCAATTTGGACATTTTCACTTAGAGGTGTACTCACTTTTGTTGCCAGCGGTTTAGACATTAATGGCTGTGTGTTGAGTTATTTTGAGGGGACAGCAATTCTTGTTGGGCAGTGTATTAGTCCTCGGGCGAACACACCGAATTTTAATGGTTCAAAGAATGTCAGGAAAAATGGTTGGCCCTCCAGCATGTTCACTTCATCAAATCTGGCCCTCTTTGAAAAAAGTTTGGACACCCCTGTCTTAAAGTGTGGTCGCAGTTCCACGTTAAATGTAGGAAATCTGCTCCCTCTTGACGACATCGCAGGCAGTTCGATGTAGCCCTGCGCTCCATTCCAAATAGTCTACTTGGGCTAAGATATATCTGATGCGTCATATATAATTGAATTACTCTATTTTTAGCCGCTGATGAGACAGATGTATAGAGTATATCTACTCCTACTTCTCATCCGTCATATTCAGAATAATCATCTGCCAATTACCTCCTACTCTCAATGGGCTACTGCCTATTTTAGCCTGGATTAGATGTGCATAAAATATAGATATTAGTCCCTTAGGACCCCATGATCTGAGTACTCGTATAAGGGGAAATCTAGATATCTTAGGGTTCTGGTTACCTAGTTGTGACTGTAGCTGATGACAAAGCTGTAATTATTTATAAAAAAAAATTATATGAGATATCATGCTGTTTACACAGATATTGAAATGAGTGTAATGTTCTATAGTTATATAACTGTATCAATGTGACTATTCCCTTCCGTTTCCAGAACTCGCAGTCCATGAATATCTTTAACTGCTCCAAGTTTGGGTTATTCCAGATTGGAATCTCCAAAGGAGTATCAGTATATCTCACCACTTTTTTTGTTTCTCTCCACACTGATCGTGCCAGAGTCAATATGGGGATTTGTACCCTTGGTAATCTCGCTGCCTGTGCTTCTAGTCCCGCTAACAGTTCATGTACCTCTAAGATCTTAAGCAAGTACCTTTCCACTCCCTCTCCCTGCTCCAGAGCTATGGTGATTCAATTGGCCCGCTAGATAATATAGGTATATATCCGGCAGAGCTGCACCTGCCATGACTTTAGGTCGTTGCAGTGTTCTTAGTTTTAATTTACAACTACCATTAGCCCATATGAATTTTTATAACCTGGGAGTTCAGTTTGTTAAATATTACTTTAGGTATTATTACTGGCAAATATGAAAACACATATAAGCATTTAGGGACTATTACACTTTTACTCAAATGTATTCTTTCTACTACTGATAACGGCATTTTAGACCATATCCCCAATTTATATTTAATGTGCTCTGCTAGAGGATATACATTAGCTTTCAATGCCTCCTTCACTTGTGGGGTAATATAAATTCCCAAATACTTAAAGGACTGTACTATTTTAAACAGGGGCTCTACCCCCCCCCCCACCCCCGTCTACCATCTGTATTTCCTGTCTTAATTGCATTAATGCAGATTTATGACAATTTACGTTCAGGCCAGAGAACTCTCCAAATGTCTCTATTATCTTCATGGCTTCATTTAATGTACTCTGAGTATCCGACATATATAATATGATGTCGTTTGCATACAATCCAATACACTCAGTTTTCCCCCCTAGAGTAATTCCCTTGTATTTCTTTTACTGCCTAAATCTTAACGCTAAAGCTTCTATCGCTATTGCAAACAGTTGTGGAGATAGGAGTTCTGTCTAGTCAAGTCTAGTCCCTCATTACAGCTTTACAGGGGGTGATAGCATACCATTCACCAGCAAATTTGACCATGGCTGTTTATATAATATACCCACCCATTTTATAAATCTTTCTCCAAATCCAAATCTTTTCATTGTCACTCTTAGAAACGGACACTCTATAGAGTCAAATGCTCTAGCCGTGCCAATGCAGATGTGTTTGGAATATGCTCTTTTAACTGTGCTACTATTTGCGTTCTTCTTATATTAATTGATGTTGATTTCCCTGGAATAAATCCTGATTGATCATTATGGATAATAGAAGTAATAACCATATTTAACCTTTTTGCAAGAATTTTGGCTAGGATCTTATAATCTATATTTAATAGTGAGATTAGTCTATAAGAGGCACACTCACTCAGATCTTTATGCAGTTTCGGTATTAATACTACTGTAGCCTTGTACATAGAGATTGGTAATACTCCAAGCAAAAAGGCCTCTGTATACACTCTGGATAAAACTGGTACTATAATATCTACCGTATATATCCTAAATATACCTCTAAGGGTATACCATCTGCACTGTGCTATTTCCCGGTTGCCATCTGTGAGATAGCCTCTCTTCTTCCAACATTAAGATCTGCTCTTCCATAAGTTCAGGAAACTCTAAATCATTGAGATATTTCTCTATATCTTCCACTGCACACATCAAAGTTGATGTATACATTGTAACATAGTATTAATAAAATCTTTCTATTATTTCCTCTACCATATAAACCTCTTCTCCACTACTACTTTTTATTTTTGAGATTACTGAAGAGCCAGTCTGCTGTTTCTTTAGAAGTGCTAATGCTCCTTTAATACCTTCATATTAGCCGGAGGTGTGTTATACAGTCCTATAATCACAAATGGTAATGCATAGAGTCTAGCATATACAAATATATATCTCCCCTCTGGGTCTCTTTTTACCTGCATATATTCCCAGGATACCATTTGGTGTACCATTAAGGTAACTCCCCTCGAATAAGTTGTATGGTACGCATGGTCTAACCACTGAACCCATGTTTTTTTTTTTTTAACTGATGGGAATGCTCTTTTATCATACGTGTTTCATGTAAGCATATTATTTTAGCTTGGGCTTAAGTATAACATCAAATACTTGAGTCCGTTTCGCTGCTGTCCCTAGGCCTCTTACATTCCATGTCAATACTGCACACTGCTCAGCCATATCTGGCCTTTCCTATGTGTAATCTATTCTTTAACCCACTCACCAATAAGTGCCCCTTCCTCCTACCTCTAGGGACTAGTTTTCATTAGCGATACTTAGCATATTTGGTATATTATCATCTTTTAACCACTTAAGGACCGGCCCCTGTTTTAGATGTGTTGTTTACAAGTTAAAAACATTTTTTTTTGCTAGAAAATTGCTTAGAACCCCAAACATTATAATTTTTTTATAACACCCTAGAGAATAAAATGGCAGTCGTTGCAATACTTTCTGTCACACCGTACTTGCGCAGCGGTCTTAGGCGACTTTAAAAAATTCTACAGGTTTCATGTTTACAGAGGTGGTCTAGAGCTAGAATTATTGCTCTCGCTCTACCGATCGCAGCAATACCTCACATGTGTGGTTTGAACACCGTTTTCATATGCGGGCACTACTCATGTATGTGTTCGCTTCTGCACGCAAGCTCGGCAGGACGGGGCGCGTTTAAAAAAAAAAAAATGTCTTATTTATTTTACCTTTTATTTTTTATTTTTACACTGTTTTTAAAAAAATTTAAACATCCCTTGTAATAGAAATAAAGCATGACAGGACCTCTTAAATATAAGATCTGGGTTAAAAAGACCTCAGATCTCATATTTACACTAAAATGCAATAAAAAATAAAATTAAAAAAATGTTGTCATTTAAAAAAATTATTTAAAAAAAATGTCCCTTCAAGAGCTATAGGTGGAAGTGACACTTTGACGTCACTTCCGCCCTGCAGTGTCATGGAGACAGGTGGGGGCCATCCTCCCCTTACTCGTCTCCATGCACAGCCATGGGAAGGATCCGATTGCCTTTGCCGCTGCCGACGGCTTTGGTAAGCGGCGGAGGGCACCGGTTAGCGGCGGGAGGGGGGCCCTCGCCGATAAAAGTGATCTTGCGGCGAATCCGCTGCAGAGACCACTTTTATCTTGTAGCTGACTGCCGGCCGAACATGGGGATACTGGGGTTATGGCAGATAGGAAGATATCAGCACTATCTTGTATGGAAGCAATATGTAGTGTTCTCAGCCTATCTGGCTCTGAGAGACCCAAAAAATTTTTTTCAGCTAACTTTATATATCTTTCAATATACTTCTCTTCTATTTCTCAAGGGTAGGGAGAGGCACACACTGAAAAAAAAAAATCTCTTTTCTCTTTTTTTTCTCTTTTCTTCTCCCTTCCTTCCCCCTTCCTTTTCCTTTCTTTTTTTTTCCCCCTTTCCTTCCCCATCTTTCCCCTTTCTTGCCCCTTTCCTTCCTTCCTCCTTCGCCTCCCCCCTCTTTTTCTTCCTTCCTCCTCTTCTCCCCCTCTCTCCCCTCTCCTCTCCTCCCTTATCCCTCCCTTCCCTTCCCATCCCCTCCCCTCTCCTCTCCTCTCCTCTCCCCTAAACAAACAAAAATAAAGAATATACATAACAATAATAATAACTATAATAATAATTTATAATATCTTCTACCATGTTATATTATGTATGGGGGTTTAGGCAAGTCTATAACTATATACTCCCAATGTGTCTATCTACTTCCCATGTGATACCCTTTATGAATGCATATTCCATACTCGCTGTGTATAACTCATATATTATCAAATCTTATGCATATCCAAAGCCACAAAGAAAATAAAAAAAAATATATATTTTCAACCTCTCTATGCTGGTAATGAGACAATTGAGCACTGTCCGTGATACTTTTTTTATTTGCATTACCGTGCAAATTTTCAGGACAAGCTTTTGGGGTATGTCCCCTTCTTCAAGATCCCAGCAGTACTGATTCACAAAGTTTTAGCAAAATGTTTAAAAAAAACTGTCTCTAAGGCCCCTTTCACACCGGGGCGTTTTTCATGCGGTGCAGCGCTAAAAATAGCGCCTGTTCACCGAATGAAAAAATCCGGCCCCTTTAACTCCAGTGTGAAAGCCGGCGGGCTTTCACACTGGAGCGGTGCGCTAGCAGGATGACAAAAAAAGTCCTGCTAGCAGCATCTTTGGAGCGGGATAGGAGCGGTGTGTTCACCGCTCCTATACCGCTCCTTCCCATTGATTAGAATGGGACACCGCGGTGATACCGCCGCAAAGCGCCGCTACGGCGGCGCTCTGCGGGGGGGTCTTTAACCCCTTTTCGGCCGCTCGCGGGGGTTAAAACCGCACCGCGAGCGGCCGAAAACGGCGGTTAAAACGACGGCAAAGCAGCGCTAAATATAGCGCTGCTTTACCGTCACTGCGGCTCCCCGCCCCGGTGTGAAAGGGGCCTTAGGGAAAGGAAAACAAAAAACAAAAAAAACACACAGAAACCAATGTACATTGCAATGGAAAGGAAAACAAAAAAATATAAAAACAAACACACACAAACCAATGTACATTGCAATTTCCCAGCAGCTGTTCCCGCTGCTGTGAAATCGGGACCCAGGCTGGTACAAAGATAACACTGGCAGTTGGGAAGTACTGTATGCTAATGCGCCCGGAATGATTAGGGTGTAAGGAAACGGATCTCTAAATTAAGGCCGTTATTTTTTGTATCAAATAGAAGTATTATTCTTAGTTTTACTTTCCTGGATAGTTCTAAAATTCCATTTAAGAACTAAGACATTGAGGTCTTCTATAGTGTGATCCAATTGTGAAAAATTATGTCCCACAGGTTTGCAGAAACTTCTTTGTGTTCCTTGATGGTGTGTCTGTGCAAATTCATCCTGGCTTGCAACTTCTGTCCTGTTTCACCAACATAAGATACTTTGCCACATCTTTTGCATTGAATGAGGCACACGACATTACTGGAGGTACAAGTGTATGATTCTGTGATATTGCAAGTCTCATGTTTTAACTGACAATTGCGCGGTCGTGCGTCGTTGCACCCAAACAAAATTGACAGCTTTTTTTTCTCACAAATAGAGCTTTCTTTTGGTGGTATTTAAACACCTCTGCGTTTTTTTTTTTTGCGCTATAAACAAAAAAAAGCGACAATTTTGAAAAAATGCTATATTTTTTTACTTTTTGCTATAATAAATATCCCCAAAAAATATATAAAAAAACAAATGTCTTCCTCAGTTTAGGCCCAATATGTATTCTTCTACATATCTCTGGTAAAAAAGAAAATCGTAATAAACGTATATTGATTGGTTTGCACAAAAGTTATAGTGTCTACAAAATAGGGGATAGATTTATGGCATTTTTATTATTACATTTTTTTCATTAGTAATGGCGGCGACCTGCGATTTTTATTGTAACTGCGGCATTGCGGTGGACACATTGGACACTTTTGACACTATTTTGGGACCAGTAACATTTATACAGCGATCAGTGCTATAAAAATGCACTGATTACTGTGTAAATGACACTGGCAGGGAAGGGGTTAAACACTAGGGGGTGATCAAGGGGTTAATTGTGTTCTCTGACAGAGATCACTGCTCCCGCAGTAGCAGTAGTGAAGTCGATCCCTGTCATGTTGCTATGCGGGATAGGGAAATGTCTTGTTTACATAGGCCTCAACCCATTTCTGCCTCTCCGCGTCACGATCGCGGCCACCAGCGGTCTTAGAGTCCGCGATACCCACGTGCACACTCACACATTGGGCCGCACGGGCGACCACTAGCCCGTGATTTAACCACTTACTGTAAGTCCCGGACCATTTTGCTGGCCAAAGACCAGAGCACTTTTTTCTATTAGCCACTGCGTCGCTTTAACTGACAGTTGTGCGCGTGCATGGCGGGAAATTCAAAGTAACGTACAGGTACATTACTTTGCACAGTCGTGCCATTCTGCTGCCATATATCTACAGGAGCCGGTCGGCAAGCAGTTAAAGGGGACGTACAGGTATGCCCATTTGAGCAGCTGTGCCATTGTGCCGACGTATATTGTCGTGCGTTGGAGGGCAAGCGGTTAAAGTAAGTAGCATTTGCCAGCTGCCTCTGGCCCTCTTGTATATATTTGTCTGTATCCATCACAACGACTGCTACCCCTTTATCTGCTGGTTTGATGGTGATGGCCTGATTATTGCGCAAATCGTGTACAGCTCTTTGCTTCAGTGGTGAAAGGTTGTGTAAAATTTTCTCTTGCTGGGTGGATATCAAGGATGTAACTCACAGTCTGAAGCTGTCAATATAGGTGTCCAGTTTGGGGTTGCGTCCTTGTGGAGGTGTGAATTTGCTGTTCTTTTTCTTGTTGTCGCTTTCTATTATGCTAGGAGCCTCCTGAAGAATTCCTCCATATCTGACAATACCTGTAAATTATCCAATTTGGTGATTGGGCAGAACGTGAGGCCCTTGGAGAGGAATGTTATTTCTGGTTCAGAAAGTTTATGATTTGACAAACTGATGTTTCCAAGTTCTTCTGTTATATCTACATTTTCAGTCAGCTCAGCATTTACACAAGGGACACACAAGGGACACCTTGGGATTCTAGATCAGATTCAAAGTTGTTGATAGCAGGAGTTATAGATGTTGTGTTTGTTTTAAGATGTTTAGGTTGTATTCAAAAGGTCTGCTCTTGGTGTAGCTTCTGGAGTTCTTTTTGCTTCCTGTTCATGGCAAGTTTTTGCAATTGTCTTTGTAAGGTTTCCATTTCATTAATGACCCACCCCTTCCTGTCAAGGCCACACCCCTTGCTGTGGGGACACTAGTTCTGAGGGCCTGGGGAGGTAGATTCCCTTAATTTGCATAGATTTCCTCTCACTTCCTGTTTGGCTATGGGGCAGGAAGTGAAGTGAAATCTCTGCAATGTGACAGAGATGGTAAAAAATAAACTGACAGGGGCTATAACCCTCCCTTATTCTATCCAAAATGGAAAAAAAAAGTATTGCCTATAGTTCTACTTTAAGCACAAATTTCTGATAATTTTATGGAGAGGACTAAGAAGATATAACCATGCCAATGGTGCAGCAGAAAACATATAGCACAGTGAGGAAGGTTTGTGGTCCAAGAAAAGAGGTCTGTCAAATTTAGAAGCGCCCCCCCCCCCACAGTTGCGGAATGCCGGCCGCCTGCATGCTGGAAGCAGTGTGGCCACTTTATGGGGGCACTAGACTAATTTGCCTCTCAGCCCAGTCCGCCCTATAAGACTGGCACTACACTAACAGTGTAGCGCAAGCCGGCGGGACTCTTTCCGTGCTGCCCCCTGCAAAGTGCTGCCCTAGGCCTGGGCCTTGATGGCCTAGGCGTGGATACAGCATTGCTTGTAGGGTCCAATGTTAAGGTTTCAAACACCGACTGCTTTTGTTTCCTGATTGTTTCCCTTTTACCATACAGTTTGTGAATGATTTTGTTCCATAACCTTTCGCTGGTACGTCTGCAAAGTCCTTCTGCATAAGGAAAGTTTAGTGTATTTGAACAAGGATTTTTAATCTGGAGACCTTGTATGAGATTCCACTTTTTGCATCTTGAGAGAAAGAATATGTCCATGTTGATCTGTGTTTTCTTTGTGATCAGGTTGGTTAACTGCTTCTTTATGCGGCTATATGCAGTGTCTTCCATCATGCTTGAGGTGAATATGGCTACAATCACCTCAAGTATGCTGGTAGTGGAAATTGGATATAGAGCCCCACTGCGGTTGAACTAAATTGTCCTGCTTTACTCTATCCTCCAAACATTGCATTCTAGGGATATTATCATAGAGAATATGTGTCACAGAATTCAAGGAAGCTAATGTGTGGTGCTCTTTATAAAGTAAGTTTACAAACTTAAAAGTAGGCAAGAAATAAATGAAATACAATGTGAAAATGAAAATATGATTTTAGATTTTATTAATTCTTTATTTTCAAAATACAAGAAAAAATGGTAAAGCAAAAATCAACAATAAGCCAATGTAATTTCCTACGTAGTGTAAAAGTACACAGTAAATAAAAAACAGTGCAACAAAAACATGGAATGGTGTCTTGGTAAGTCCTTTGAAACCAGAGTAGCCAGGAAACGGGGAGGTCTCCCAAGCAGTTGTGGTAGGTATCCAGGAAATGTTACACAAGAGAGTCTCAACATGCACAGGGCAGCCCACCACACTTGTTGACTTATGGATTTATACTATTGCATAGGAAGGAAAAAAATGTTTTTACGGTAATGAAAAATGGATTGAAGGGCTAGGGAGGAAAAAATTGTGATATGTCAGGGTTTGGGGTGCAGCGACTCACCAGGTGGCCCTCCTGTGACCCAGCCTATCAAAAAGCAAAAGCAGTAGAGAGCCTTGTTAATATGGTTCCACTGCTGACCCAAAGGAAGTCTAGCTCTAAAGGAAAAATTAACTAGCAAGATTAGCAAAGTTGGCCACAGAGACGGTGTTATCAAACTGAAAGAACCAAGTTTTGCAGAATTGTTCTTCTTTGTGGCTGGATGAGGCTATGATATCTTCCATTGTGCAAATTTTATGTATTTTGCTTAGTCAGACCCCCGTGGGGGCAGAATCGGCTGTTGCTATAAAAGGGGAATACATGCCTTGGCTGCACTGAGCAAATGGATAATGAGAAAGCATTTGTACCGTTTGGATGACAGGGGAACCAGGTGTAACAGGGAGGCCGCTGGTCATCACACAGTTGCCCATTGGTTAGTTTGTACACCAGATTACGGACTGATGTCCAGAATGGTTTGTCCAACAGGGCAGGTCTAAAATATGTGAAGATAGGTGCCTTCCTGGGCCTGACATCTCCAGAACTCGGGATTTGTGGGAAGATCCTGTGAAGAGATGAGGGGACTCGATACCACCATGTCAGGATTTTAAAGCCTGTTTCTAGAGCAGCATTGGAGATGGAGGCTGTATGAGTAAAGTGTACCATGCGATTTTTCTGTTGTTCGGAGAAAGTAACACCCAAGTCTAATTTCCACCTAGAAATATGGTGGGCAGATGAAGGGGCGAGCATCTTGTAAGTTGTGGAAAGGCCATGTCTGATGGGAAAAAGTACCAATGGGAGAAGGTACCAAAGGACATCAATTTTATTTGGGTACAGAGCTTTTGGAAATTAGTCAGGGGAGGCAATGGAAAAAAGGGGTTTCCTAGGCTCAAAAAGAAATGTTGCAATTGTAATATATTCCAGAAGGGCAGGGGAGGATCATTCATACCTTGGAGTTGTATCAGAGATTTATAGCCCGTTGAGGTGAGGAAGGACTTAACACAAGATTGATTTGCTTTGATCAAGGCCGAACCATGAAAAGTATTCGGTGGACCATTGCCTCAGGTCTTTTTGATGTCTAGTAAAGAACGTCGGAAAATTATCAGAGAAGATCCCCTTAAGGCAGGGCGTGAGATTAATGCCTAAGAAGCAAATTTGAGTAGGGGCCCATTTGAAAGACAAATGTGGTTGCAATGTGTTCAGTGTTGACTGTGGCAGAGTAATGTTCAGGACTTCCGATTTGTTGAAATTAATTTAGAAGTTTGAGAGGATATAATATTTCTGAAATTCGTCCATGAGGTTTAGAAGGGAAGTCAATGTTTGAATACTGAAAAACAAAAGGTCATCAGTGTATCCTGCTACTTTATGTTACCTGTGAGAGTCTCAGAACTCCAGAAATATTTTGATTAGCTCTGACATGTCTAAGAAACTGTTTGAGCGTAAGTATGAAGATAAGAGAAGACAAAGGGCAACCTAGTCTAGTGCCATTACCTAACGAGAACTCGTACGACCCTGACTCTTGCAGATGGACACAAGTAGATCCCATCGATTCATTTCCAGAAAGGCGTGCCCAGGCCCAGGTGCTGGAAAATGATTCTCATACATGATCAGTCCACCCTGTCACATGCTTTGTCAGCATCGGTGGAAAGCAATATGGTCGGGGTGCCTGTGACATAGGCCAGATGTATCTGTATCTGTATCTGGACCTGGTCATGGTGGATTATTCTCTGAATATGGGGTTGAAGTCCGTTGGCCAAGATTTGTGAAGCGTTTCAAATCCATGTTAAGTAGGCAGGGCAGAAGTTTGCACATTGCATTCTGTCTCTACCTTCTTTTAGAATAACAGTAATGCCGCGTACACACGACCGGACTTTCTGGCAGACTAGGTCCAACGGGATTAGTCCGTCGGACAATCCGATCGTGTGTGGGCCAATCCGATCGTTTTTCAGTAAAAAAAAATCAGACGGACCTAGAAATAGAACATGTCTCAAATCTGTCCGATGAACTCAATTCCTATCGGGAAAACCGTTCGTCTGTATGCTGGTCCGACGGACCAAATACGACGCAAGGGAAGCTATTGGCTACTGGCTATTGAACTTCCTTTTTGAGTCCCGTTTATGTCATCACGTTCAAAACAAATGGACTTTTGAACGGACTTAAGCCCCATACACACGCGCGGATTATCCGAGGACCAGGTCCGTCGGACCATGTCCGTCATACTTTGTCTGATGTTGGTTTTGCGTACACACGGTCAGACAAAGTTGTCGGAAAATCCGATCATTCTGAACGTGGTGACGTTTGTTGCCTACGACGGGACTACGTAGAGGCTAGTAGCCAATAGCTTTGGTCTTGTAATGTGATCTGAGCATGCGTAGCACTTTGTCCGGTCGGACAACCGTACACACGATCGGATTTGGTGTGATCGGACCGTGTTGTCGGCAAATCTTTCCAGCAGGAGATAAGACTTTGTCCGTCGGACAATCCGACGTACACTGTCCGATGGTGCATACACACGGTCTGATTTTTCAACAACATTGTCCGATCGGACAGAATCCATGAAAAAGTCCGACCGTGTGTATGGGGCTTTAGTCCGTTCGTGTGTGGCCAAGTCCATTAGTTTGCAAAGTCCGCCGAAGCTCCGCCGAAAGTCCCTCGGGAAGACCGTCGGACCTAGTCTGCTGGAAAGTCCCGTCGTGTGTACGCGGCATAACTGTTGTCCGCAAGGAGTCTGCTGGAATGTGATGTGCATCCCTAAGAGCATTGAATGCCGAAAGAAAGGGCTGGGTTAAGACTTGTACAAAAGTTTTGTAATACAAAAGAGAGAAGCCGTTTGAGCCTGGGGTCCTAAGTTGTTTCCTTCAAGGTTGTAAATAGCTTTTCTGCAGTTAGAAGGGCATCAAGTGCCTTGACATCTGCAGGGGAGAACACAAGTATTCTGGAGTCCACCAAATATTGGTTGATGGCTGTCAGCTGATCCCCACCCAACGGAGGACAAAGAATTATACAAATCCTTATAAAACAACATAAAGCTTTTTGCTATGCCTCGTGAGCTGTGTGGCATGCTCGATCTCCTGGAGCAGCACCATATTGGGGACTGAGGTGGACCGCGAGTCTGAGGTGAGTGGAGGTAAGAGGTGGAGGAGATCGTCACCAGAGTAATCCCATGATATTTTGGGGGCCTCCTTGCCTTTGGGCATGTAGGCTGCTGCACTGGAAATGCAGGCTTCGGCTCTGGTAGAGCACACAGGGCTAAAAGCTCTCAATGTAGATGCCCTTACAGCACTATGTCTTGACCACACCCCCATGATTTTAGATTATTGACCATAGATACCTTTTAATTCTAGGGGATGAGGCAGGTCTTTAAAAACTGTGCATACCAGGTGAAATAACATTCAACACCATTCCTTAAAGTGCATGTAAACCTGTAGGCTGGTGCAGTCTATTTTCTAAACTGCAGGTGGTGGTCACCCATTGCCGCAATGCAGGTGGAGGAGGAAGTCGAGAGGAGCCTTGTTCCTCTATGACCCCCTCAGTCACAGGGAGGCAGCATCCAGCTGAATGTGGACGTCCCTTGTGACTTTGGTGGCCATCTTGGGTCAGGCAAAGTCTATTTAAGTCCCTGGCTCCCGGGTTTATGGCCCACACTTTGCATTTGGCTAGAGTAGGGTTAGGTCACCTGTCTGTCAGGGACAGTGCTTAGCATCAGAGAGAGGTTATAGATAAGTAGGGAAAGTGCAGGGACATGCGATCATTGCTTGAAGCCTCCCCACTCGAAAACGGAATAGCGAGCCAACTATTACTCATCGCTGTACATCCTGGGTTGGGTTGTCCATCCACCAGGCTTATTTTTTTTTTTTTTACTGAACTTCCATTTCAATACAGTTCTGTTTTCTGCTACTGATGTCACACCATGCTGCACCTACCCACAAACTCTAACAATGAACCTCTCATATTTAATGCTTTCCAGTCATTTAAATGTACTATTGAATGTGTTTTGTTATATCTGTTTCGATAATTGCAAAAAATATGTGTTGACTCTGCAAGAAGTTTTGTAAGGTGACAACTTAAAGAAGAATTCAGGCCATAATATTGGCCCTGCCAACCCCCCGGTGCTGCATCTTTAAAAATTTGGTGTGTGCTTAGATGTGCAGAAGTTCTCTGCCCAACCTTTGGACACCTGTGGAACATTTTCACGTTCATCAGGATTTTCCGCACATGTGCAAACACCCTGATTCATCCAACTTGACTGACTAAAAAGCAGTATATTTTATTTACCAAAGTTGTGGCCAAAAGATAGACATGGGGCTCAATTCAAAAAGAGTTATTTTACTCCTAAAATCTAATATTGAGATAAAATAACTCATAGATTTTTTCACACATATTTTTTGCAATTCACAATAAACACTACTAAAATAGTTATTTCATCAAAATGTGAGGTATTTTACTCATGAAACCATGTGGTATTTTATCTCATGACATGATATCCACTGGGATGGATACAGTGAAGGATTAGAACCCCTTCAGTTTTATTGGTAATAAAGAGGTAAAATAGTTTAAACCATAAAAATATGCCAACTCACTAAGCCAGTGCGGTCCCTGCAGCTTACGTATTAATACAAAAGGAAAGAGGTGACTAGAATACCAGTCAAAGGAAAGATGTTTTCACAGAACACATGTGGCGTATCAGAAACAAGCAAGTTAAATTAAGTAAATACAAAATATCTTTATAAATGTCAAATATTGAATGAAAATAGTTTTAAAAATCCTGCGCATATATAAATACAGTTTTTTCACCAATAAAAAAAGACAGCTTTGTTTTTATGGAGATTTGTCTTTGCTTCTGTCCCATAGCCAAAACAGGAAGTGAGAGAATAGCCCTACAAATTAAAGGTATCCCTTGAGGCCCCCCAGGTCACCAGAGCTAGTGTCCCCGCTGGAAGATTTCCCCTCTATTACTTGTCTGGGGCAACCCAAAATGTGGGATTTTCTTTTACTTTCAATAATAATGGTAAACAGGACAAATAGAGAGGGTGAATCTCCCTAATAGGGGCACAGGCAGCAATAAAAATCTGACCGGGATGCTAATCCATCTTGACTTTTTCCAAAACCCAAAAAAAAAAGTTTTGCCTTTAGTTATACTTTAACCACTTTTAGATCGGACGAATTTGCAGCAAAAGGACCAGGCCCCTTTTTTACGATTCGGCACTGCGTCGCTTTAACTGACAATTGCGCGGTCGTTGCGATGTGGCTCCCAAACAAAATTGACGTCCTTTTTTTCTCACAAATAGAGCTTTCTTTTGGTGGTATTTGATCGCCCCTGCGGTTTTCATTTTTTGCGCTATAAACCAAAAAGAGCGACAATTTTGAAAAAAATGCATTCTTTTTTATTTTTTGCTATAATAAATATCCCCCAAAAATATATAAAAATTTTTACCCAATTTTTACCCAGTTTAGGCCGATACGTATTCTTCTACATATTTTTGGTAAAAAAAAATCGCAATAAGCGATTATTGATTGGTTTGCGCAGAAGTTATAGCGTTTACAAGATAGGGGATAGTTTTATAGCGTTTTTTATTAATAATTTTTTTTTTTAGTAATGGCGGCGATCAGCGATTTTTATTGTGACTGCGACATTATGGCGGACACATCGGATATTTTTGACACATTTTTGGGACCACTGTCATTTATACAGCAATCAATGCTATTTAAATGCATTGATTGTTTCTTACTGTGGGGGGGCGTGGCTGTCAGCTAGTGAATGCTGATCTCTGCTCCAATCACAGGGAGCAGAGATCGGCGTCACTAGTTGCTAGGCAGAACGGGGAGATGCTGTTTATTTCCGCATCTCCCCGTTCAGCCTTCCCGTGAGACGATCGTGGGTGTCCCCGCGGCGATCGAGTCCGCGGGACCCGCGATCGGCCTCACAGGGGTCCCGACCGGCGCGAGCGGCATCTTAAAGGGGATGTACATGTACGCCATTATGCCTGTCCGTGCCATTCTGTCGTAATGGTGTTAGTAAACCAGCCATGATGATTCTGTATTTTTTTATATTTAAGTTTCTATGCATTACTGTAGAGAAACTGATCCAAAAATGTAGAGACCACTCAAAATCAGCTATTATATTTTTACATTACCTAAATAGCTCATACCTGGACCACTACTTTTTTACCTCATGCATTTATTTATTTATTTCCTTTTGTGAATTGACTTTAACGCCGTTTTATAAAGTTATTTACCTCATGTTTTTGTTCTGTGAGGTAAATAACTATCATATGGTGATAGTGAATTTACATTTTTTTTTTCATGAAATAATTGGAAAAAATGTGTCACCTGATTCAATTATCTCAACAAATATTCTTTAGTGTATTGAGCCCTCTGTCACATAAGCTGCATAGTTCGGAGGTAAGTGAAGTGTCACTTTAATATGTGACTAGGATAGGGGTAGGGAGTGCATTAAGGATCTTTTTTTAAACGTTGGCAGGTTTGCTTTAAAACGCATGCTATGTAGTATTTGTTTAAAAATAACAAACATGTTATACTTATTGCCCCTGCTCTGTGTAATGGTTTTGCACAGAGCTCCCACGTTGGTTCGTTTTTTCATTGGCTCACTGACATGTTTATATAGGTTTTGATTGACATCAGCTAGAGCCAAGTGTCTCAGCCAATCAGGCTTTTATATAGGAGTACCCCCATATATTACCTAATAAAGGTTTAGAGTCCTCGAACTTTGTGGCTCTCTGATCGTGCAACATCGCTACGGGTGACGCTGGTTAGAGATGGGGCTGAGGTAAGTATTAGGGGGGCTGAGCACACATAACTGCAGTGGGAGCTGCAATGTTTTTATTATGTTTTATCCGCGCACACGTACATACGGTCGAAAAAGTTTTTTTTATCTTAATGCATAGTGGGAGGGAATGAATGCATTAGGATAAAAAATGCCAGTAATTTTAGCAGTAGACCTCCTCCGTGAATCTAATGTGGTATCATGTAAAGGCTTTTTAAAGGCTTTTAAAAATGTATGTAGTTTGTCGCCACTGCGTGTTTGTGCGCAATTTTAAAGCATGTCGTGTTTGGTATCCATGTACTCGGCCTAAGATCATATTTTTATTTCATCAAAAATTTGAGGCAATATAGTGTGTTTTAGTGCATTAAAATAAAAAAAAGTGTATTTTTTCCACAAAAAATGCGTTTGAAAAATCGCTGCGCAAATACTGTGTGGAAAAAAAAATGCAACACCCACCATTTTAATCTGTAGGGCCTTTGCTTTAACAATATATATAGTTTTTGGGGGTTCAACGTAATTTTCTTGCAAAAAAAAAATATGTTTTCATGTAAACAAAAAGTGTCAGAAAGGGCTTTGTCTACCAGTGGTTAGAAGAGTGGGTGACGTGTGGCTTCTAAATGTTGTGCATAAAATGCCAGGACAGTTCAAACCCCCCCCAAATGACCCCATTTTGGAAAGTAGACACCCCAAGCTTTAAATATTTTTTTTTTTTGTCCCAAGAGATTGAATAATGAAAAAAAATATATATATATATTTTTTTTACAAAAAGTTGTCACTAAATGATATATTGCTCAAACATGTCATGGGCATATGTGAAATACACCCCAAAATACATTCTGTTGCTTCTCCTGAGTACGGGGATACCACATGTGTGGGACTTTTTGGGAGCCTAGCTGCGTACGGAACCCCAAAAACCAAGCACCGCCTTCAGGCTTTCTAAGGGAGTAATTTTTTATTTCACTTCTCACTGCCAATCACAGTTTCGGAGGCCATGGAATGCCCAGATGGCATAAAACCCCCAAAATGACCCCATTTTGGAAAGTAGACATCCCAAGCTATTTGCTGAGAGGTATTGTGAGTATTTTGCAGATGTCGCTTTTTGTCACTGCCAAAATGGGGTCATTTGGGGGGGTTTTGTACTTCTCTGCCATTTTAGCACCTCAAGAAATGAAATAGGCAGTCATAAATTAAAAGCGGTGTAAATTCCAGAAAATGTACTCTAGTTTGTAGACACTATAACTTTCGCGCAAACCAATAAATATAGAAAATAAGCTGACAATTGGTCCGGGGCTGAAGTGGTTAAACGTTGACAGGTTTGCTTTAAAACGCATGCTATGTAGTATTTGTTCATGTGTTTATAATAAAACAGGGATATATACAGATTAGGGATATATACAGATATTTAAAGTAATACTAAAGTCTTATTTATTTTTGTTTAAAAATAACAAAACATGCTATACTTACCTGCTCTGTGTAATGGTTTTGCACAGAGCTCCCACATTGGCTCTCATTGGCTCACTGACTTTGATTGACATCAGCAGGAGCCAAGTGTCTCAGCCAATCAGGAGATAGAGTCCTCGAACTTTGTGGCTCTCGTGCAACATCGCTGGATTGAGATGGGGCTGAGGTAAGTATTAGGGGGGCTGAGGGGAGCTGCCACGCACAGAAGGTTTTTTTTATCCAAATGCATAGAATGCATTAAGATAAAAAACCTTCTGCCTCTAAAACGACTTTAAAGCGTATTTCCACTTGTGCAGTCAAATTTGAGAAAACCCCACTATATGATTGCTATGTCTTCTCATTCATACAGCATGCCTTAAAAAAAAAAATTATATTTCTCTAGAGGAGGTGTTATGACTGGCTGCAAGGTTTTTTGAACAATGTTAAAGGTCTGTACTCATTAAAATTTTATTCAAGACGCTCATCCTGTACACCTTTAAAGGAGAAATCCAGCCTAAGTTCGTTCCAGCCAACGAATTGTACTTCTGTGAACTATTTTCAGCAGAGAGCTTTCTGAAGTCTGCTCTCTGCTGACGTCACTAATATCAGTCTAGGCACCGCGTCATCCCGAATCTGGGAGTCTGGGTCCACCAGTTGCCTGGACTGATAGCCGTCTCAGCCTTTCAGTGAGCTGCTGGGATGGCCACTCCCTGCCCCTCCACAGCTCAGCGCTCCAGTGAACGTGGAGGAGCAGAGCAGGTTGACAGTCAGCAGCTCTCTGCTCGGGGAGCTGAGAGAACTGAGCCATCGGCAATGTTCGATCAATTGGTTCTCATTGCAGAGGCGCCGGGGGGGACAGATGCAGCATCGGACCTAGGTAAGTATGAATCTGCAGTAACCCTGATTCCCATACTTCTCTTTTAAATCTAGTTACAACTGATAATGAAAATCTGCCTGCACAGTACAGACAGGGTTAAATTATGGCAAGCACAGCTGCTCAGCCCTTCATACACAAAGAGAACTACCCACGACTTTTACCATGCTAGAGGGTCCGGAATAGAGCATGTAAGCTGCAATTTTGAATTTGATTTTTTAGATATATTATGCGAATGGGAAAATGTAACAAATATAAAGTACATATTTTCCCAATTTGGCGGCAAATTGGAAATACGCTTTAAGGATTTTTGTAATTAGTGTGTCATGGTGATATATGTGCTCAAGGTTTGTCAATGGCATTCATACATTTCCAAAACTGATTTTCGAATCACATTTTTGAATGATTATACTCTGGTTCATTTGTCATTACCCTACAGTTATTTCCAATAAGGCAATGGGCTAGAGGTTAATAAGACCCAAAATATTGATGAGTTTCCAGGCAATCTAACCTATGACTTGATATGTTGTACTTTACTGGGTTAGGCTTTATAGTTTTAACCTGAAGCAATCCTGAAATGAAATATGCTTACTCAATCCAGCACTTTCATCATCTAGCAGTTATTTCAGTTTAAGTACCTCCTGTGCCCTGAATGCCCAGATGTTTAGAAAGCATTCTAGGGTCAAATGGGTTAAACACCAGCCCAGGCTTTTAAGCCTCACTGTTGGCCCATCCCATTAGGGGTCAATATTGAGACTTTTTAGGTGAGAAAAAGTTGGGCCAGGTGTTTAAAGCGGTAGTAAACCGCAGTTGTTGGAGAAAAAAAATGTCCCTGCAAGGCAATGTCATAATGTGCTAGTGTGCATTGCATACTAGCACATTATGAGAGACTTACCTTAGATCAAACCCCTCCAGCACACGCTGTCACCGCTGAGAGGGCTGGCATCTTCCCCTGGTCTTCCTTCCGGGTTTGCGGCCTCCAGCTACATTTACAGCTTGGGCTCTAAAGGTCAGGCACTGTATGCTGGATATATTCACTGTACCTGATACGGTTGACCACTCCCTCCTCCTCAAAAGACTCTATGACTTTGGTCTCTGTGACTGTACTCTTCGCTGGTTCTCCTCCTACTTATCCGCACCTTTAGCGTTACTTACAATCAGTGTTGGTCATCTTACTTTAAAAAAGTAATTAGTTAAGTTACAAATTACTTCTCCAAAAAGTAATTGCGTTAGTAACTCAGTTACTACATTGGAAAAGTAATTAGTTACGCAGCAAAGTAACTGTGACTTTTTTTTTTTTATATTCTATACGTGTAACTAAGGGGCGGGTCTAGTATTACTGTAACCAAGGGGTGCATTTATTATTATTGTTATATATCGTGTAACCAAGGGGCTGCTCTATTATTACTCTATAACCAAGGGGCAGATCTGTTACAGCGTGTAAGCAAGGGGCGGGTCTATTATTATAATATTGTGTAAGGGGCGGCATCGCCTCGTACAATTACATGTTAACTGCGCCTGCGCGGTGTAGAGTTCACTCAGAGCTGTTTAGGTTCAGCAATTTTCGGAAGCTCCGTAGTCTTTCGTACTGCGCAAGCGCTGCGCCTGAGCAGTACAGGGGGGTCTTTATCTGGCGGGGGAACTTTTTCGGCAGGACACCGGAATTACACTACTGCCATCTAGTGGCGGTAGATGTAATTGGGGTAACTAAGCCAAAGTAATGGGAACTGAGTTACCATGAGGGGAAAAGTAATCAGTTAGATTACTCGTTACCCTCTAAAGTAACTGCATTAAAGGGGGATTCCACCCTAAAGTGGAACTCCCGCTTTTCTGAACCCTCCCCCCCTCCGGTGTCACATTTGGCACCTTTCAGGGGGGAGGGGGGTACAGATACCTGTCTAAGACAGGTATATGCACCCACTTCCGGCATAAACTCCCGTGGGAGTTTACGCAAGTTCCTGTCCCGGCGTGCTGTCTGCCGGGACACACACGTGTCCCGGCAGACAGCGCTGAAGATTCTCATTGCGCCGCGCGACTCGTGCATGCGCAGTAGGGAATCGGGAAGTGAAGCCACTTCCTGATTCCCTCACCGAGAATGGCGCCGGCTACAGCAGAGAGCCGAGTGAGCGAGCGATCGGCCTCTGCTGCCGACACCGCTGGAACCAGGGACAGGTAAGTGTCCATTTTTTAAAAGTCAGCAGCTGCAGTATTTGTAGCTACTGGCTTTTAAATTTTTTTTTTTTTCAATACAGTCCCGCTTTAAGTAACTCAGTTTATTTTAACTCAGTTAATTACATCACTGCTTACAATTCTACTTCATCCTCTCCTCTTCCCTTCTCTGTTGGGGTCCCCCAAGGTTCTGTTCTTGGACCTCTCCTATTTTCAATCTGCACCTCCTCCCTGGGTCAGCTGATACCCTCAAATGGCTTCCAATACCACCTCTATGCTGACGATGCCCAAATCTATTTCTCCACCCCTCAGCTAACTTCTTCCGTCTCCTCACGTATCACTAATTTACAAAACTTCCTCAAACTCAATCTATCCAAAACCGAACTTATAATTTTTCCTCCCCCATGTGCCCCTTCCTCTGATCTTTCTTTTAAAATTGATGGCACAACTATAAGCCCATCCCTGCTTGCCAAGGTCCTAGATGTAGTCCTGGACTCTGAACTCTCTTTAAGCCTCACGTCCAATCACTGTCCAAATCTTGCCGCCTCAACCACCACAAAATGTTTAAAATATGCCCCTTTCTAACCAATGACACAACAAAGCTCTTAATTCACTCCCTGGTCATCTCTCGCCTCGACTACTGTAACTCCCTTCTTATTGGCTTACCTCCAAATAGGTTATCACCCCTTCAGGACATCATGAATGCTGCTGCCAGACTCTTCCACCTTATCAACCGCTCTGTGTCTGCTACTCCTCTCTGCCAATCCCTCCACTGGCTTCCACTCACACAACAAATTAAATTCAAAATACAAACAACTTTTTACAAAGCCATTCACAACTTAGCCCCTAGCTATATCACTAGCCTAGTCTCCAAATACCAACCTATTTGTTCTCTTCGTTCCTCTAAAGACCTCCTGCTTTCTATCTCCCTCGTCACCTCCTCTCATGCTCACCTCCAGGACTTCTCCAGAGCCTCTCCAATCCTATGGAATGCCTTACCACAATCTGTTCTGATTATCTCCTACTCTATTAGCTTTTAGAGGATCCCTGAAAACACTTCTCTTCAGAGAAGCCTACTCTACCCACACCTAACAACTGTATTTTCATTTTCTCCATCACCTCATCCCCCACAGCTTAAAAGGTCTGATCCGATTTTGTTGTCGGAAAATTTGAGAGCAGGAAAATTCCAACGGAAGAAGTCAGATGGAGCCCACACACGGATTTTCCGACAACATGGTCCGATCGGACATTTTCCGTCTGAATTTCCGACCGTGTCTACGGGGCATTACTCCTCAGCATGTCATAGCATAGCAGGTCTGAACTAGAAACATATAAAGCATTGTTCAGCTGAAGTATTGAATTATTACTATTATACAGGATTTATATAACACCAACAATTTGCACAAAGGGATAATTGTGGAGAAGGGCATACACACTGTATGGCATCTACATTCTTCTGACTTTTATAGTAAAAATAGTAAATATAGTTATTCAAAATTGTATTGCATTATATATTAAAGTGTAAATAAAGGCAAAGCCTTTTTTATGGATAGAGTAAGGGAGGGTTATAATAATCCCCATAATTTTTTGTTTTGCCATCTGTGCCCCATTGGGGAGATTTCCCTTCACTTTCTGTCCTATAGCCAAGACAGGAAGTGAGAGGAAATCTCTCCAAAGTGAGGGAGTTCTGGTTTGTCACCAGGGTCATCAGAAGTAGTGTCCCCGTTTGCCCTCTATTAGTGGTCAATCTAAAATTTGGGATTTTCTTTTACTTTCCCTTTTGGTGATAATGGTAAACAGGATAAATAGAGAGGGTGAATCTCCTCAACGAGATTATAAAAGCAATACAAACTGACAGTGTTCTAATTCCTCTCCACTCTATCCAGAACAAAAAAAAAGTTTTGCCTTTAGCTATACTTTAAAATATTATTATACTGCAATACAGGGGGTCCCCGGGTTACAAACAAGATAAGGACTGTAGGTTTGTTCTTAAGTTGAATCTGTTTGTAAGTCGGAACAGGTACATTTTTTAGGTGTAGCTCCAGCCAAAAAATCTATTTTTACGTTTTTTAGATAACATAGAGAAGGGTTATCACCCCTGTAACATTTGTTTTGCTGTCTGTGCCCATGTTCAGAAGATTTCACCTCACCTTTTGTCTCAATGACAATTGGATTTTGAAAATGTTGGGTTGTTAGGGAAACATGGACTGGTGATAAAGCATCAGTGGAGACACCTTTTTCCCATATTAACTCTTACAGGAGTGAATTCCCCTTCCTAGGGGTGGATTTCCTCTCACTTCCTGTTGTCTCCCTCCGTTTGTAAGTCGGATGTTTGTAAGTAGGGGACCCCCTGTAATTATAAAAAAAAGGTGCAGTAACATCAGCCAATAGGATTTCAGCATCATTAGACTTGAAAGATGACGGCTTATTTGGTACTATGAGTTGCTTATCTTTGGAAATCAGTTTGCTTCATTTACCAAAGCCTAAAGCCATGTGCATCAGCAAACCTCAAGAGTACTCTATAAAGCCATCATCCTAGAAGACATTAATCTGTCCCCAGTGTATATGTTCCTTCTCATTTTGCAGGTGGGTGTCCTTCATACAGCTAGAGTTTGAAAAACAGAAGAAGCCAGCATTGGTACAAAGGCACACAATCTAGAAGACAGCCTGTACTAGATCAAGAGTCCTTGGCTTGAAGTGGCAATGCCCATATTTATTCCCAGGCTGGTCCCTCTGCTTCACTACACAAAATAGAAGGTGAGAATAATGTATGAAACCTCATGCATTAGACTAAATGTGTAAAATAATTAATAATTACAGCTGCTCCCTTCAAAGTATAGACAGCGCTGACTTAATGGATTATAAACAGTTATAGGGGGCGCTAGTGGTAAAGTGCTATAAACGTGATTTGTGAACAATTTTAATATATATAAAAAAAATGAATGTTCAACGTAATAAACATTACAAATTGCACCGGGCTCAGTAGTCACGTAATTTCCGGCAGTGGAGCGCGCGCTGACCCATGGGCGCAGGCTGGGCGGCTGATAATTTCTGCCTAGTGTCTTATGCGATTATCCTGAGTGCCGGGAGAAGGCACTTTTGAATGTAAGTAATTTGTAATTTGTTTTTATGGCATTTTAAATAAACAATTTTACGCTATGGTACTATTTATTTCTCATTCGGGATACCATGGTAGAGAGGAGGTTACATACGTCAAGGTTTACTGTCACAACTCCATTGACATCTAAACAAGTCTAAAGACCCACAAACCAAGCTTGTCTGACCTTCTTTTTAATTAAAGAGGTCATATTCTTCTGGCGAGTAGGAAATCATAATCAGACACATCGGGTGCTATCTGTAGAAACTACTGCCTTATGGAGAATGTGTTTTGATTTGGCAATTTATCACTGAAGAATTTTTGGACTTTTGAAGGACTGTTTTTATTAACTCATTGTATTCACATCCTACTGAGCACGGTGCACTTTGTAATGTTTATTAAGTTGAACATGCATTTTTTTCATATATGTTAAAAATGTTCACAAATCACGTTTATAGCACTTTACCACTAGAGCCCCCTATCACTGTTTATAAACAAAATATAAGGTAGCTTGGGAGACACCATAAAGCATTGTGTATTATTCTGTAACATTGGAAACCTCTATATTGGACCTTAACTGTTATAAGTAAAATTAGAAGGTTCCCCTAAGGGGCTTAATTAGAACAGAGAGCATTAATCGATTCCCGCTCTCAGTCATTAACAAGATGCTTTGATTAGACAGATGCTGAGGACTATAGATCTCAAAGACTTGGGTTATGGGTCAGAGCAGGTCAAAATGGGTCAAAATGTATGACCATAGAATGACCCAGGCTTGTCATAGATGGGTCGAGGGAGTGCAGGGTTTTACAGTTGAAAGTAAAAAAGAAATACTGTTCAATCCCAAGATTCGCAGTGTAGTGCCCATACAGTGGTGAAAAGCCTTCAAGCCTGCACACAACAAAATGTGCTAGAAATGGGGCCAGATTAAACAAATATATAAATATATTAACAGCATATCCAAATCTATGGCACTGCTCCAAACCTCTACTTCTTAACGTTCAGAGACTATCTGGTGCTGACTCTTGTAGTACGTCTTCGCTCTACAATAATAATACAAGAAAATCTGAGTCGCACTCCATAATCAGCTTTTCTTGATCCTTTATTCCAATAGCAATAGAGTGGCTGCATACATGTAATCTCCCCTCCAGAAAAATCACACTCCCCAAACGTGTTTCACCCTGATGGGCTTGTTCTAGATGTACAGAATGGAAAAAATAGTTTCAGATAGATTTGTTATGTTACTAATTTCGTTTCATTATGGAATTCTTTTAGTTTGGTTTTGTTTTGTTTTCATTAAAATTTATTTCATTTATAAATTTTATAACAAATTCCAACTTTTCAGAATGATTAGAATTCGAATTGGTCAAAAAACGATCGACATATTCGAATTTGGTGTGAAGAAATAGCTGGTTGTTAAGCAGCAGGCCGGGAAGCCAGCCGCCTACGTCCATAACAACTATGAGTCATCATCTGTGAGCGGGCTTCCCCGCTGACAGATGGATGTAAAGAAAACAATGCCGAATTTTTATTTTTTTAAACGGCGTGGGGTCCCCCCCCCCCTCGTACCCATTCACCAAAAAAAACAGCGTCCCCCGATGTAGCTCCATCATCAATCACACCACCCTTCAACCCAGAAACAAAAATGCTCCCGTCGACACGGAGGCGCTATGCCTACTGCAGGCTCCTCCGTTTGACATTTCTTTTATCCTGTAATAATAATAATAATAATAATAATAGAGTAGGGTGGGCCACCTGTCTACGTCACCTGGTGACACCCCTTCGACGTCACGGACCCAGCATGCATTGGTTCGTGACATCAGAAGGGGCGGTGGCACTAGGTGATGTAGACAGGTGGCCCTGCCCCTTCCATTTAAAAGAACTGTTAAACAATTGGGACAATTATTTTTTAATAAAGGATTTGTGTATTTTTATTATTTTTTGTAATTTTTTTGGTAAATAGGTGCCCATTCACATGGGGGGGCAGGATCTGGGGGCCCCCTTGTTAAAGGGGTCTTCCAGATTGCGATAAGCTCCTTGCCCGCATGAGCCCCCCTGCCCCAAACCAAGCTTGTCTGACCTTCTTTTTAATTAAAGAGGTCATATTCTTCTGGCGAGTAGGAAATCATAATCAGACACATCGGGTGCTATCTGTAGAAACTACTGCCTTATGGAGAATGTGTTTTGATTTGGCAATTTATCACTGAAGAATTTTTGGACTTTTGAAGGACTGTTTTTATTAACTCATTGTATTCACATCCTACTGAGCACGGTGCACTTTGTAATGTTTATTAAGTTGAACATGCATTTTTTCATATATGTTAAAAATGTTCACAAATCACGTTTATAGCACTTTACCACTAGAGCCCCCTACCACTGTTTATAAACAAAATATAAGGTAGCTTGGGAGACACCATAAAGCATTGTATATTATTCTGTAACATTGGAAACCTCTATATTGGACCTTAACTGTTATAAGTAAAATTAGAAGGTTCCCCTAAGGGGCTTAATTAGAACAGAGAGCATTAATCGATTCCCGCTCTCAGTCTTAGACCCATTAACAAGATGCTTTGATTAGACAGATGCTGAGGACTATAGATCTCAAAGACTTGGGCTATGGGTCAGAGCAGGTCAAAATGGGTCAAAATGTATGACCATAGAATGACTCAGGCTTGTCATAGATGGGTAGAGGGAGTGCAGGGTTTTACAGTTGAAAGTAAAAAAGGAATACTGTTCAATCCCAAGATTCGCAGTGTAGTGCCCATACAGTGGTGAAAAGCCTTCAAGCCTGCAC
Organism: Lithobates sylvaticus; assembly: GCA_028564925.1. Taxonomy (NCBI): domain Eukaryota; kingdom Metazoa; phylum Chordata; class Amphibia; order Anura; family Ranidae; genus Lithobates; species Lithobates sylvaticus. The sequence continues at coordinate 195,427,305 of CM053027.1, read as the reverse complement.
ACAACAAAATGTGCTAGAAATGGGGCCAGATTAAACAAAAATATAAATATATTAACAGCATACCCAAATCTATGGCACTGCTCCAAACCTCTACTTCTTAACGTTCAGAGACTATCTGGTGCTGACTCTTGTAGTACGTCTTCGCTCTACAATAATAATACAAGAAAATCTGAGTCGCACTCCGTAATCAGCTTTTCTTGATCCTTTATTCCAATAGCAATAGAGTGGCTGCATACATGTAATCTCCCCCCCAGAAAAATCAAACTCCCCAAACGTGTTTCACCCTGATGGGCTTGTTCTAGACATGTACAGAATGGAAAAAATTGTTTCAGATAGATTTGTTATGTTACTAATTTCGTTTCATTATGGAATTCTTTTAGTTTGGTTTTGTTTTGTTTTCATTAAAATGTATTTAATTTATAAATTTTATAACGAATTCCAACTTTTCAGAATGATTAGAATTCGAATTGGTCAAAAAACGATCGACATATTCGAATTTGGTGTGAAGAAATAGCTGGTTGTTAAGCAGCAGGCCGGGAAGCCAGCCGCCTACGTCCATAACAACTATGAGTCATCATCTGTGAGCGGGCTTCCCCGCTGACAGATGGATGTAAAGAAAACAATGCCAAATTTTTATTTTTTTAAACGGCGTGGGGTCCCCCCCCCCCCCCTCGTACCCATTCACCAAAAAAACCAGCGTCCCCCGATGTAGCTCCATCATCAATCACACCACCCTTCAACCCAGAAACAAAAATGCTCCCGTCGACACGGAGGCGCTATGCCTACTGCAGGCTCCTCCGTTTGACATTTCTTTTATCCTGTAATAATAATAATAATAATAATAATAGAGTAGGGTGGGCCACCTGTCTACGTCACCTGGTGACACCCCTTCGACGTCACGGACCCAGCATGCATTGGTTCGTGACATCAGAAGGGGCGGTGGCACTAGGTGATGTAGACAGGTGGCCCTGCCCCTTCCATTTAAAAGAACTGTTAAACAATTGGGACAATTATTTTTTAATAAAGGATTTGTGTATTTTTATTATTTTTTGTAATTTTTTTGGTAAATAGGTGCCCATTCACATGGGGGGGCAGGATCTGGGGGCCCCCTTGTTAAAGGGGTCTTCCAGATTGCGATAAGCTCCTTGCCCGCATGAGCCCCCCTGCCCCAAAGCACCCACCCCCCATGTTGAGGGCTTGTGGCCTGGTATGGTTCAGGAGTGGAGGGGGCGCTTGCTCATCCACCCCCCCTTTTCCTGACCTGCCAGGCTGCATGCTTGGATTAGGGTCTGGTATGGATTTTGGGGGGGGGGGGGCCCGCGCCATTTTTCTATTGCTGGCATTCTTTTCTTTACATTCATCTGTCAGTGGAGAAGCCCGCTGACAGATGATTATGACTCATGGTTGTTAAGGATGCGGGTGGCCAGCTTCCCAGTTTCACTGCTTAACAACCAGCTATTTCTTCAAAACGAATTACACATGCCTAGCTTGTTCACAAGGACAGAGTAAATAGATTACATGAGTAGGCAGATTACATGTATGCAGTTACTTTATTGCTATTGGAATAATGTACCAAAATGAAGAGATTATGCAACTCTCATCTTCTTGTAAATACAAATATAGCAAAACAAGAAGTCATTAGAAGGCTCCGCATTTGCATCAAAGCCCTTTTCAGTAAGTATAATCCTTGCACCCAGAAGACAGAATTTTAACCACATTGCACAGGCATCCTGCAAAGCCCAGCTCAGCATGCAGTCCTTATGTGGTTTGCCCATTGATAAGTCAACTGAAGTAAAGTCAGCAGTGGTTGTAGGCAGGTGCAGTCTGCAGGCAGTGCTCATCCACAGCGGCACTGCAGTCGGAAAGCAATTCAGGAGGAGGAGGTTCCTCTGGGGTTTCCCGGGTCACTGGAGACACTATAACATTGGATGCTGCTGCCTCCTGTGACTCTGGTGGCCATTTTGAGTCAGGCAGAACCTTTTTAAGGCCCTGGCTCCCAGGTTTGGTGCACATTGCGCAAGTTTGTAGGGTCAGGTACCCGTCTCCTTGTAGGGACATGACTAGTTTCAGGGAAAGGTTCCTGGGAAGAAGGGAAAGTGTAGGGCTTGCAACTTCTCTGGGCCGCTTCTTACTTGTGCACAAGACGGCCAGGCTGCCTTCTACCCCTCTCTACAGGTGCTGTCATTTTGGCTGAATCCTACACGCTGTTGAAACTGTGAGTGTTCCCAGCTGGGCTACCCTCCCACAGGGTTATTTGTGAAATGTCTCTGCATTATTTCAATACAAGACTTTCATTGCACTGTGACTGAGTGTATTATTATTGCCGCACTGTGTTGCACCCTATCTACATTGTATTTGTGTGGCCATTACACAGAACATGGAAACCCTGCTACATCACTACTTAGACAATATCCTTAACCCAGTTCATCACAAAGGCCACCCAGAGTATATGGTGTTCACCCTCTTGTGCCTAGCCACTCTAAACTAAAGAAACCCCACCTACGTCATGTATAAATTGATGGAGGGAGGGTTGTGGGTTTCAAGCATTATGGCGCAATTGTGGATCCCTGTGTTGTTACACCCAAGGCTAGAGAGAGACCCAAGGATTGTAGATAAACTTTTCAATGGGACACAGAGGTGTATACCTGTTGCAAAAGTGCATTTGGACTATGGACATGGGGAAGAATTTGGCTGCATGGGGTCGTTGGAAAGTTTTGTCCTGGGAAATGATGCGGGAAACATGCATTGTAATTTTGTCATAACTACTGTATGCAATATGATTTGGGTTCCTCCAGGAACGTGGAGTTTTTTTTTACAGTGCATGATTTTATATTAGGTTTCTAAAATATGGTTGCAAACTATTGCAATACATTAAATACATTTTTACTATCCATGCTTTGGCTACTTGACTGATGCATAGGTGCGTGGCCTAGCACTTGAAAAGGTTCCCCATCTTTCCACATGGGGTCTTCCTGTGGAGTGTAAATAACTATGGGGGGGCTGAGCACAAATGGAGAAAACCATGCTATTTGTGGAGTGTTGGCTATAATTCTGGGTACTACACAGATACATTTACAGAGCGTCTGCAAATTAAAATAGATTTATGGGCCTGGAATCTTGCTCTTGTTCTGTGATCATTGACAGGGGCAAACAAGGGTTTATTTTGACAATACTGTCTTGCAAAAATGATTTTAGTTTCTATGCATTCTAAAGACATAAATATTAACGCTCTGAAAAACATTAGACTTTTTTTTTATAGTAAAACTAATGTTTGTTTCAAAAAAATATCAAAAGTGCAGATTTTTTTCCTGTGATTTGTCATGGTTATCATAAGACTAATGTTACATTAGACATCATAAGATGCACACCCAGTGTACTTAGATAAAGTTTTTTTGGGGTACACTTAACCCCCTATAAAATTTTAACCTAATCCCCTAAGTGAGTCTAATACTAACACAGCCTCAGTTTTAAAAAAAAAGCCATAACACTTGCCCCTATTTTGCTGCAAACCGAAGCCAGCAAAAACAATTTGTGATTAATAAGAGGCAATTATTTCTTCAACGGACATTACTAATCCTCCAGGCTTGAAAGTCGTATGGGCAAAGCATTCTCTACTAATTTCTCTTTATTACTATATTTTGCCAAACAGATGCATGTACTTGTCTTTGAGATATTTTATGTCTCATATATCATAACCTACCCTGCCTTGTTCTAGTTATTACTTTTTAACATGCCACAGGAGGTGATGGCACTATATAAATAAAAAAAGTTAATACTTTATGAGAATTACTGCCAACTACATAATTGTGCAGTACATGAATTGAAACCTATCATATTATAGTTATAGAATGTAAATGTAAATATATATATATATATATATATATATATATTATCTATATATGTGCATATATATCTATATATCTATATATAGAGATATTTAACAGTATCTCACAAAAGTGAGTACACCTCTCACATTTTTGTAAATATTTTATTATATCTTTTCATGTGACAACACTGAAGAAATTACACTTTGCTACAATGTAAAGTAGTGAGTCTAAGCTTGTATAACAGTGTAAATTTGCTGTGCCCTCAAAATAACTCACACAGCCATTAATGTCTAAACCGCTGTCAACAAAAGTGAGTACACCCCTAAGTAAAAATGTCCAAATTCAGCCCAATTAGCCATTTTCCCTCCCTGGTGTCATGTGACTCGTTAGTGTTATATGGTCTCAGGTATGAATGGGGAGCAGTCATACATAAAAGACGCCACTTGCTTCCATCTATAGCTGGCTATCACAGTAAGAAGCATTGGAAGGCTAACAACAGGTACAAACAAGGCCAAGGATAAATCCAAAGGAAAAACCAGGCTTAACTTACCACCAGCCCGCAGACAACCAAATAACCCGTCTAACAGTATGCGTTAAAAGCAGGGGTTTAGTCTGCACACATTTGCAAATGCATGCGTAAGCCACAGAGCCTCGTCAAGGCACCCTGGTATCTGTGAATGGGGAGCAGGTGTGTTACATTTGGTGTTATTGCTCTCACTCTCTCATACTGGTCACTGGAAGTTCAACATGGCACCTCATGGCAAAGAACTCTCTGAGGATCTGAAAAAAAGAATTATTGCTCTAGATCAGGGGTCTTCAAACTACGGCCCTCCAGTTGTTCAGGAACTACAGTTCCCATCATGCCTAGTCATGTCTGTGAATGTCAGAGTTTTACAATGCCTCATGGGATGTGTAGTTCTGCAACAGCTGGAGGGCCGTAGTTTGAGGATCCCTGCTCTAGATAAAGATGGCCTAGGCTATAAGAAGATTGGCAAGACCCTGAAACTGAGCTGCAGTACGGTGGCCAAGACCATTCAGTGGTTTAAAAGGACAGGTTCTACTCAGACAAGGCCTTGCCATGGTCAACCAAAGAAGTTGAGTGCATGTGCTCAGCATCATATCCAGAGATTGTCTTTGGCAAATAGACGTATGAGTGCTGCCAGCATTGCTGCAGAGGTTGAAGGGGTGGGGAGGTCAGCCTGTCAGTGCTCAAACCATACGCTGCACACTGTATCAAATTGGTCTGCATGGCTGTCATCCCAGAAGGAAGCCTCTTTTAAAGATAATGCACAAGAAAGGCCATAAACAGTTTGCTGAAGAAAAGCAGACAAAGAACATGGATTACTGGAACCATGTCCTGTGGTCTGATGAGACCAAGATAAACTTATTTGGTTCAGATGGTGTCAAGCGTATGTGGCGGCAGCCAGGTGAGGAGTACAAAGCCAAGTGTGTCTTGCCTACAGTCAAGCATGGTGGTGGGAGTGTCATGTTCTGGGGCTGCATGAGTGCTGCTGGCACTGGGGAGCTATGGTTCATTGAATGCCAACATGTACTGTGACATAATGAAGCCGAGCATGAGCCTCCCTTCGTAGACTGGGCCGTAGGGCAGTATTCCAACATGATAACGACCCTAAAAACACCTCTAAGACGACCACTGCCTTGCTAGAAGCTGTGGGTAAAGGTGATGGACTGGCCAAGCATGTCTCCAGACCTAAACCCTATTGAGTATCTGTGAGGCATCCTCAAACAGAAGGTGGAGGAGCGCAAGGTCTCTAACATCCACCAGCTCCGTGATGTCATCATGGAGGAGTGGAATAGGACTCCAGTGGCAACCTGGGAAGTTCTGGTGAACTCCATGCCCAAGAGGGTTAAGGCAGTGCTGGAAAATAATGGTGGCCACACAAAATATTGACGCTTTGGTCCCAATTTGGACATTTTCACTTAGGGGTCTACTTACTTTTGTTGCCAGTGGTTTAGACATTACTGGCTGTGTGTTAAGTTATTTTGAGGGGACAGCAAATTTACACTGTTATACAAGCTGTACACTCACTACTTTACATTATAGCAAAGTGTCATTTCTTCAGTGTTGTCACATGAAAAGGTATAAAATATTTACAAAAATGTGAGGGGTGTACTCACTTTTGTGAGCTACTGTATATATATTGTATACTGTATATATATTTACAGGTACATTTACCTGGTCAGTATGGAAATGACATGCCTAGAAATAAAGAAAATTGGATGTATTTCCCTGCCTCTTGCTGGACAGTGCAGTAAAACCTTGGATTGCGAGCATAATTTGTTCCAGAAACATGCCTGTAATCCAAAGCTCTTGTATATCAAAGCGAATTTCCCCAGAAGAAAGAAACTCAAATGATTCGTTCCACAACCATTTATTCATAAGTCCTTCCGTTTATAGTCCACATAAAAAGATTATAGCAATGTGATAGGTTGTGTAACCATAAAATGTCCATCCATAAGGCCCCTTTCACACTGAAGCGTTTTTCAGGCGCTACAGCGCTAAAAATAGCTCCTGAAAAAAGCGGGTCCTTTCACTCCAGTGTGAAAGCCGGAGGGCTTTCACACTGGAGCGGTGCGCTAGCAGGACGGTAAAAAAGTCCTGCTAGCAGCATCTTCGGAGCGGTGAAGGAGCGGTGAAGGAGCGGTGTATTCACCGCTCCTATACCGCTCCTACCCATTGAAATCAATGTGGCAGCGCAGCTATACCGCTGGCAAAGCGCCGCTGCAGCGGCGCTTTGCGGGCCGGTTTTACCGCTTTTTCAGCCGCTAGCGGGGGTTAGAACCCCCAAGCTAGCGGCCGAATACCGCTGCTAAAACGACGGTAAAGCATCGCTAAATATAGCGCTGCTTTACCGCCGACGCCTGCACCGCCCCAGTGTGAAAGGAGCCTTAATGGAAGCCTCCACAGGGGGATTAGAAGCAAAATCTAGCAGGAGCTACAGAGTATAAAAAAGAATAGCAGCACCTCTAATGCCGACCACAAAATCCGTCAGATTTTTTCCGACGGATTTTGGCCGAAACTTGTGTTGCATACACACGGTCGGACAAAGTTGTCGGAAAATCCGATCGTTCCAAACAAGGTGACGTACAAAACGTACAATGGGACTACGTAGAGGCCAGTAGCCAATAGCTTTCATCCCCAATTTTATTCTGAGCATGCGTGGCACTTTGTGCGTCGGAATTCTATACACAGGATCGGAAAAAGTCAGATCGGATTTTGTTGTCGGAAAATTTAAGGTCCTGCTCTCACATTTTTTCCGGCAGAAATTCCGACAGAAAAAGTCCGCTAGAGCCCACACACGATCGGATTTTCCGACAACATAATCCGATCGGACTTTTTTACCGTCGGAATTTCCGACCGTGTGTATGGGGCATTAGTGTAGCAATATGGTTACATTTATTGAAAGTACAACATTTAGCAACTCATGGGTTGATGTTTAAAAGAGGCACATATAAGTATGCAGGCATCCGGGGTAAAGCTGTTCACATAGACCAGGGATATGCAATTAGCGGACCTCCAGCTACAAGTCCCATCATTTCTCTGCCTCTGGGTGTCATGCTTGTGGCTGTCAGAGTCTTGCTATGCCCCATGGTCTATATCCCTGACATAGACCATCCCCCGCACCAACGGCTCTCACCGCTGTCAGTCTGCTTGATATACAAGACATCGCTTGTATATCAAGTCAAAATTTATTTAAAAAATTAGCTAGCGTCTTGCAAAACGCTCTCAAACCAAGGTTTTACTGTACTTGTCTTCCAGCTATTAAACAAATTCCATTCATACTTTGTTCTGTGACTTCCTGCTTCTGCTGGTTTTCTATTTCTTTGTGAAACTTGTGACCTTTACAAACAAAATCTCACTATTTATAGATGTCAAAATGAAAAAAGAAATCACAGTATCCAGGGAGAGTTTTGTACATTAAATATAAAGTGTTCTTATGAGACCCTGTCCAATTCAAAGGACAAAGGCTGATTTTAACAACATAATTGTTCTGCATGAATACAAATTGTGAGGTCACACAAGAGGCTACCCTCACTCCTGAAGGCTTCAGAGCCATTATGACATTACTACAGCTGCTGCTTGACAATGTCATTATGCCTGCTACTATGCTGTTATTACGTACAGTATCTGCACTGGGACCTTTCTCAATTTGTACATGCACATGAGGAGGGTTCCAGCAGCATTAAGTGGAATCTTTCACAAGCACATCAACTGATCAACCATTGGCAACAGGGCTGGCAGATAAAGCCTAGCTATTGTTAGGTCTAATTATGCTGGCAGCATATAGGAAACATTCCATGAACAAATCCTTACCTTCTTTATGTATATTTTCTAGCTTCTGGTTATTGGCACACACAGACCTTAGTGAATTTCCATTTGGGTGCAGTCATTTCAATTCCCCAACAAAATGCCCCATCACAACATTTATAAGATGCATATGCTGTCTACATTCACCTTTATGTTAACCTGACCGAGACACTTCATTCAATCAACATCTGGATTTTCCATTCTTCAATGTGAAATGAAGGCCCAAATTATTTACATGCATATTTTTAAAAAGGCCAATGCGAAATTCACCAGCACATTTATTTTAAAGGTCAACTGTTCTTTTCTTTTTTTTATCATACTGTTTATCATACTTTAGTCAGTTCTGTTGCTGTAGTGAGTGCAAATTATGGATAGCCCCCATCCACCCGAACAACTTATTGTAGAACACAAATGCCGATGTCTCTTTTACTTCCCTGTTACATACTATGAATCTGCTGCGTTCCATATAGCAACCCTCTTCAATCTGAGGCCTCCTTAGTCACAGCCTTTCTCTATAACCCTAAGTTACCCGATAGTCTAACCCACCAAATGATCTCACCCTGGTTACAGAAGAATCTCTTCCACTACGGACACCTAGTGAACCCTGTAACTAGGGAACTACTACCCTTCGACGAACTTAGAGCCAAACACGACCTTCCCCGTACTGCTTTCTTCGGGTACCTTCAGATATGGCACTATGCTTTTACTATCACCCCGACTCTACAGTTCTCCATACCTTCCTCATTTGAAAGAGTGGTCCTATCTGGTTCCCTCATAGAGAGGACTGACCTCGGACATATATAAAATTCTAAATTCTGCTGACAGACTCTCATTGGGGAAACATAGCTACATGCGTAAATGGGAAGAAAATCTTGGGGAGGAATTGTCTCCTGAACAATGGAGAACTGTATGGTCTTGTGCAGCTAAAAGCTCTATATGCACACTTTATAAAGAAAACACTTATAAGGTGGTCTTTGGTTGGTACCTAACACCATCTCGCTTACACGCCATATACCCATTGGCCTCAGATGGTTGTTGGTGATGTTTTCAAGACCGGGGCATGCTACTCCATATCTATTGGAACTGCCCAGATCTCCAGCCCTAATTGTGCTCGGTATAGGGGCTTCTCCATCAGCTGTTTGAGGTAGATATCCCCCTCTCCCCTAAGCTGTTCCTACTTGGCCTTCTCCCTCCTAAACTTCCTGGATTAGCAAAAAAACTCACCACACACATACTCACAGCGGCAAGGTGGCGCTTCACTGGAAAAACTGACGTCATCCAACACTTTCGGACCTCTGTGCCATAATTAAAGGCGTAGAGCTCATGGAGTCTATGTCGGCCTGCTTAGAAGATCGCATGGCTCGACATATACGGCAATATGGGAGGGCTGGTACCTCCGGGGGGAACCCCCTTAATTGCTCAGGGCCTCCCCGCCATGTAAGCCGAGTCTGTGCGGTATCCTCGAGTGACGAGTCTAGCTAATTGGAATTACTCTCCTATACACGTTTCCTTCCCCCCCTTTTTTCTTTATCTTTGGAAACGCAAACCACGCAATTATAGGATCATTTTCGTCCTGATAGTACGTTTAACTGTTGATCGAGATTCACCTGTAGGCTTATAGGTATCACTATTGTGTTATGTTCACACTCTTCTAGAGCCGTATTTCAACCTCCTTTTATTAATCGGCTATGCCTCATGTTTTATATTTGCAGGATGCATACAGAAGTCTGTTGATTCTTCATTACTTTCCATTTCTCTCCCCCTCTTTATTTATTTTATTTCATTACCCCCTCTTGTACTTATGCCTTATATTCTTGTATTGAAATGATCAAAATTTAATAAAAATTGTCAATTAAAAAAAAAAAAAAAGAAAATCTCTCCAGATAGGATACAGAGAAAATCAAAAGACTTTTAGTAGAATGGGGAAAGGTTAAAAGTTCTGACAATGTTTTTGTTATTGTCTGTGCCTTCCTGTCCTGGTAAAGATAGCACCCCTTTTTTCCTCTATGGGTATCCCAGAGACAGGGAGGATGGGAGAATCTCCTTAATGGGAAACAAAAACGAAAAAAAATTAAACAGCTTAACTTACCACCTAGCCCGCAACCAACCAAATTATCCTGTCTAACAATATGCATTAAAAACAGGGATTTATTTAGCACACATTTGCAAATGCATGTGGAAGCTGCAGTGCCACTTCACAGCACCCCAGTATTATCTGCAGTCTTAACTCTATACATTTTTGAGAGCCTCCATAGTAGAAGCACATGCACAATAATGGATAGATAGAGGGTAGGTGAGTCTGCAGGGAGCCCCCTCCTCCTTAAAGACACAGGGGTGCACTGGATACCCATCATATAGCACAATGGCAGCAAATGCGCCCAGTGCATCCCCCACTGGCCTTTGCCGTAAGGAGCACATGGAAGAGCGATGCAAGTCAAACAAACAAAATAGGAAAAGCTGGCAACTCCATGTCTATATCCAAATGTAAACATTTATTGGTACATGCAGCACCCTGTAGTTTAGGCAGGGAGCTCCTCACAAATTTACTTGCCAGGAGTAGTTACCCTGGTTGATTGATAGAGATCTATTGATTTCTCCCTAAGTTTGGCCTTGTTGCACTTTTCTCTTCTACCACTAGGTACTTGATATGAGAAGGGCAACCCAAGGTCAGGTTATGGGTATATGGGGTATCTCAGCCAATGGGCAGGGGTTTTCTTGACCTGCTGTGAGCACATATATATTTGGATGGAGTCAAGTAATCTGCGTTCTGTGCCACCTGTACGGCTGTCTGGGTAGACATGTGTCGTGTGTCCCCCGGGCTGCTAGGCTGGATATTGGGCCTATCCCGTGGGCATCTGGCTGCTAGGCTGTGTGAGGGCCTATCCAAAAGTGAGAGAGCAGTGCAGGGTTGGGATTGCAGCTTGCAGTCCAATCAGAAGTGATGGCTCTGCCAGCCGGAGAACATGTCAGTGGTCGGAGGTAGTAGGGAAGCTGTCGCCACAAAGGGACCAACCACCTTTTACAGGGACCACAGTGAGTAACCATAGTACCGGAACCACATTCTCACCAAAAGGGTCGGTGGAAAATAGTGAAACTTCAGGCGGTGATCAAGTCAGGGACCCAACCCGCGGAGGAGACGCTTGCAGAGCAGCCTTGTGAGTCAAGTCAGGGACCTTGCCGGTTAGCAGGGGTAAAGTTGGAGAAGTATCTGGAGTGCCAAGCTAGGGACCCAGCAGGGAAGCGTGGGTGCCGCTTGAGGGTATACCACGCAAACCTTGGAGGAGCTCAAGAAATTCAGAGTCAGTGAATCAGAGGGTCTAGTGAGAGACCAAGACCTCAGTGTTGAAGAACTACAAGAGGCAGTTGTAGTGGAGCTGAAGGGACTGTTAAGTTTGAGTTAGGAACTGTTAAAGACTGTTATCAAAGAAGACAGCATTCCTACATGTGCAGATGTGGTGCCTTGTTGGGGTCTTTCCCTGCACGGCTGTCTTCCTATTAAAGTCTCGGAGTCTGCCAATTGAATCTACAACTATTTAAGGGTGTCCTAGCTCTAACCCTCTTTCCCCCAAACATACAAAAGGACTGCCAAAAAAACACCTGGTGACCCCGCCCCCCTCTGATGCACGGGGACGTCATATGGACTTCCCTATGGCTTTCCCCATGACGTCAGAGGGGGGCGGGCCACCAGGTGTTTTTTTGGCAGTCCTTTTGTATGTTTGGGGGAAAGAGGGTTAGAGCCAGGACACCCTTAAATAGTTGTAGATTCAATTGGCAGACTCCGAGACTTTAATAGGTAGACAGCCGTGCAGGGTGCGACCTGTCAGACGCAGCGAAGCCTCACACAGCGGGAGCCTCCCATTGCGCGGAGCGGCCCAAGAAGAGACACCGACGCCGTGGAAGAAGATGCCGGACGAGAAGACCAGAGCAAGAAGAAGCGGATCGGAGGAAGAAGAAGATGGAAGAAGAAGATGGAAGAAGATGGTAGAAGATGAAAGAAGAAGAAAATGAAGAAACTGAAGGATGAAGAAAGGAAGAAGGAAGACCAGAAGAAAGAAGATTTTAATAAAGGAATTGTCAAAGACCGTCTCCTGTCACTTTTTTGGTGAAATGGTAGGGGTACTTTTGTACCCCCTTACCATTTCACACAGGGGGGGGGGCGGGATCTAGGGGTCCCCTTGTTAAAAGGGGCTTCCAGATTCCGATAAGCCCCCCGCCCACAGACCCCCACAACCAATGGCCAGGGTTGTGGGGACAAGGCCCTTGTCCCCATCAACATGGGTACATGGTGCTTTGAGGGGTCACAGACCCCCAAAGCACCCTCCCAATGTTGAGGGCATGTGGCCTGGTACGGTTCAGGAGGGAGGGGGGGCCGCTCTCGTCCCCCTCCTCTTTTCCTACGGCCTGCCAAGTTGCATGCTCGGATAAGGGTCTGGTATGGATTTTGAGGGGGACCCCACGCCATTTTTTTTTTTTGGCCGGGGTTCCCCTTAAAATCCATCCCAGACCTGAAGGGTCTGGTATGGATATTTAGGGGGTCCCCTACGTCATTTTTTTAAAATTTGAAGCGGGGTTCCCCTTAATATCCATAGCAGACCTGAAGGGCCTGGTAATTGAATTTGGGGAAAACCCCACGCTTTTTTTTTTTTTTTTATCAATGACTTTTTTTTATCAATGACTTTCAATGAATGACTGTTCTCTGTGTTACGGGAGCCGGCAATTCATTAGCCGCGAGTGATTCTAAATAGCTTTTTTTCCTGCAAAAATGACACTTTGTGCAGGGACAGTTCTAAGCATGGGAAACATGCGCCCCTTCACAGGCATACTATACACACCCCCCAGGTACGAAATTTAAAGGAATATTACACTTTTATTGTTTCACATTAAGCATTATTAAAACCACTGCTCCTGAAAAAAAGTCAGTTTTTAAAACATTTTTTGCATTGATACATGTCCCCTGGGGCAGGACCCAGGTCCCCAAACACTTTTTATGACAATAACATGCATATTAGCCTTTAAAATTAGCACTTTTGATTTCGAACGTTCGCGTCCATTGTAATTAATAGGGTTCAAATGTTCGCGCAAACTTTAGGTCCGTTCGCAGGTTCTGGTGCGAACGGACCGGGGGTGTTCGGCTCATCCCTAATTAAGAATTGTAATTACATGCACCTGTTGAACAGGGGCAGAAAAATTGGGCCTTAGTACATGCTCCATGAGGATGCCCAGTGTTTTGAAGGCTCTGATGATGATACCCAGCTAGAGGAAGGCAGTAACGTGAGCCCAGAGAGAGGGGATGCCCAAGAAGGACAGCAATCTGGCAGTCATGTCCCCCCAGCTGCAGCATACTGCCAGGTTTGCTCCAGTGATGAGGAGGGAGGGGATGATGAGGTCACTGACTCCACGTGGGTGCCTGGTAGGAGGGAGGAGGCACATCCAGGGGCCAGCTTAAGGGCAGCACACCGACTGCATCACACTACACAGCTGCGCATGTGCAGGGCGCTGCCTCTGCACATTATTTCAAAAGTTCTTTGATGTGGGCCTTTTTTGAGACGAGTGCATCAGATGCTGCTATTTGCAACATATGTCTCAAGCGTATCTCGCGTGGCCAAAACATCAGCCGCTTGGGCACCACATGCTTGACCAGACATATGTTGACCGGCCATGCAGTTCGTTGGCAAAGGTACCTAAAAGACCCACACCAAAGAACAAAGCGGACCTCTCCTTGCTCCTCATCAGCTGGGATCTCCAACCCCACTATACCTTCAGTCCTCTCTGAAACCTGCACTGAGAGGAATGAAGGTGTAGAATTAGGTGTGTCACAGCCAAGTACTTGCGGGCAATCTGCTATCGGTACACCGACGTCCGATTGTACCAGGCAGATTTCCCTGCCCCAGCTGCTGCACCGTCGAAAGAAGTTCACTCCCAGCCATCCACATGCGAGGCGGTTGAATGCTAGCTTCGCTAAATTGCTAGCACTTCAACTGCTGACTTTTCAGTTGGTAGACTCTGCCCCCTTCCGTGAGTTTGTGGAACACCACGCCAGCTTAAGCCAGGAATGGTGGTTTGCGACAATGGCACCAACCTCCCTCCATGGGTCAGTTGTCCCTGCCTCCGACAGGGACAACTGACCCATGTGCCCTGTGTGGCTCACGTCCTTAACTTGGTGGTACAGCGGTTCTTGGGCAGGTACCCGGGCTTACAGGATGTCCTGAGGCAGGCCAGGAGGCTGACCTCAAAAAGGAATTTAACCTGCCCAAGAACCGCCTAATCTGTGACATGCCCACCAGGTGGAACTCAATGTTGGCCATGCTGCAGCGGCTGCACATGCAACAGAGGGCCAGCAATGAATACCTGTGCGACTACGGCACCAGGACAGAGTCAGGGGAGATTGTTTTTTTTTTCCCACGCCAGTGGGCCAGGGATGCATGCACTGTCCTGTCACCATTTGAGGAGGCCATGAGGATGGTGAGCAGTGACAGTGCATGCATCAGTGACACTGTCCCTCTTGTCCACCTGTTGCAGCACACGCTGCGTGGGATAATAGACAGGGCACTTGAGGCAGAACAGAGGCAGGAAGAGGAGGACTTCCTTAACTCTCAAGGCCCCCTTTATCCAGACAGTGTTCCTGCTGTCCCACCGATCACACAGGAAGAGGAGGAGGAGGAGGAGGAGGATTGTGACAGCATGGAGGTGGAGCCTGGCACTCAGCATCAGCAGCAGTCTTTTAGGGATCATTCACAGTCCCAAGAAACCCGTGGACTTGTACGTGGCTGGGAGGAGGTGGCTGCGGATCATGTTGTCCTTAGTAACCCAGAGGACTCCGGACCGAATGCCTCAGCTAACCTACGCTGCATGGCCTCCCTGATCCTGCAAAGCCTGTGGAAGGATCCTCGTATTCGTCAGATCAAGGAGGGGGATCATTACTGGCTGGCAACCCTCCTTGATCCATGTTACAAGGGTAAGGTTGCGGACCTTATCTTGCCGTCGCAGAGGGAGCAGAGGATGAAACATCTTCGGGAGGCCTTGCAGAAAGGTCTGTGCAACGCGTTCCCAGGGACTGGAAGGTTACAAATTCCTGGTCCTGGACAACGTGTTGCTAAGGCTTCGGACAGTCACAGAAGGAGCGGTGGAGAAGGTGGCCATCTGACCGATACGTTCAGACAATTTTTTAGTGTGCAGCCCCAAGGTATGATCGGTTCCAGCAACCATCACCAGCGTCTGATTTACATGGTCCATGAATACCTAGGGGCAAGGTCAGACTTGGACACCTTTCCCACCGAAAATCCTCTGGGTTACTGGGTCTTGAGGATGGATCACTGGCCAGAGCTTGCACAGTATGCAATTGAACTACTGGCCTGTCCTGCATCCAGCGTTCTTTGCTGGAGGCTTTGTAACCGATCACAGGGTGCGCCTGTCCACCGACTCGGTTGATCGACTGACCTTCATAAAAATGCATCAGCCTTGGATCACCACCATCTACCAAGCACCTAATGCTGATGTAACCGAATTTTCTTTTTTGAAATGTCAGATCCCTTCAAGACTGCCTATGCTGATGCTGAGTGACTATCCTGTTATGCTGAGTGACTATCCTGTTCCTCCTCAATGATCATGTTGATATATTGTAAGAACATTTTTGGTTCTAGGCGCCGCCACCAGTGGCTAAGGCCCAATTTTTTAGCCCCTGTTTAACAGGGGCGTGTAATTACAATTTTTGAAGCAATACTTTGCAGCAGGGCTCATTCCTGCGCTCCATCTAGAGTTTCTGTGAGGTGTTGCAGTGTTTGACTGTGCTCAAACAGTTCGGGGGACTCCTCAGGATGACATGGTGGGGCTAGGGAAGGAGTGACTGATACCATTGAGCCTAGGGAAGAGGCCGCGTTGGCAGCTGCTTTGCCAGTACCCTGAGCCTGGGTGAGAGAGGATGAGGACTGAGGCGGATGAGGACGGCTTGGTCATCCACTCTACCAAGTCTTCGGCACGTTGCGGCTCAACGCGTCCAGCTGCCGAAAAAAAAGGATGAGCGTGTCACATGGCCACGTGCTGATGAGGATGTACCGTGTCCACGACCAGCACTGTTGCCTCTGAACACAGAGACTGCTTGCCCTCTTTTATTGCCTCGTGACTGTCTGCCTCTCCTTGTTGGCCTTCCAGACATACTAATGGTTTGCAGGGAGATATAGCTGCACAAAGCTGGGAAGTATATACTGATATACTGCAGCTAGCAGAATCAACTGCCTGCCTGTAGTTTTATTATTATGAGAACAGCAGCAATTGGTGTAGCTTCAGGCATGTACACTGTGCAGATGGCACAATACACCCACTGTATTTGCAACAGCTGCCTGCGGATAGGATGAGCAGAACAACAGCAATTGGGGTAACTTCAGGCGTGTACACTGTGCAGATGGCACAATACACCCACTGTATTTGCAACATCTGCCTACGGATAGGATGCGCAGAACAGCAATTGGGGTAGCTTCAGGTGTGTACACTGTGCAGATTGCACAATACACCCACTGTATTTGCAACAGCTGCCTACGGATAGGATGCGCAGAACAACGGCAATTGGGGTAGCTTCAGGCGTGTACACTGTGCAGATGGCACAATACACCCACTGTATTTGCAACAGCTGCCTACAGATAGGATGCGCAGAACAACAGCAATTGGGGTAGCTTCAGGTGTGTACACTGTGCAGATGGCACAATACACCCACTGTATTTGCAACAGCTGCCTACGGATAGGATGTGCAGAACGACAGCAATTGGGGTAGCTTCAGGCGTGTACACTGTGCAGATGGCACAATAAACCCACTGTATTTGCAAGAGCTGCCTACGGATAGGATGCGCAGAACAACAGCAATTGGGGTAGCTTCAGGTGTACACTGTGCAGATGGCACAATACACCCACTGTATTTGCAACATCTGCCTACGGATAGGATGCGCAGAACAACAGCAATTGGGGTAGCTTCAGGCATGTACACTGTGCAGATGGGACAATACAACCACTGTATTTGCAACAGCTGCCTACAGATAGGATGCGCAGAACAACAGCAATTGGGGTAGCTTCAGGTGTACACTGTGCAGATGGCACAATACAACCACTGTATTTGCAATAGCTGCCTACGGATAGGATCAGAACAACAGCAATTGGGGTAGCTTCAGGTGTACACTGGGCAGATGGCACAATACACCCACTGTATTTGCAACAGCTGCCTAAGGATAGGATGCGCAGAACAACAGCAATTGGGGTAGCTTCAGGTGTACACTGTGCAGATGGCACAATACACCCACTGTATTTGCAACAGCTTCAAAATGAAATAAAATCCCACTGTCTCTCTGTGTATCTCTCTCCGCCGCCCCAACACACTACACAATTCCACCGCGCAGGCGGCCTTATGTAGTGTGGGGCATGTACTTAACCCCATGAGCCATAATTGGCCAAAGCCACCCTGGCTTTGACCAATTACGGCTCGCTAGACAGACGGCGCTGTGATTGGCCAGGCATGCGGGTCATAGTGCATGCTTGGCCAATCATCAGCCAGCAATGCACTGCGATGCCGCAGTGAATTATGGGTCATGATGCGGCATTCGAATTTAGCACGAACCGACCATAACGTTCGGGATTCGCCGAACGGGCCAACAGACGATGTTCGAGCTAAACATGGGTTCGACTCGAACATAAAGCTTATCCCTAATGCCCATCAGTGCTGCCTTTCAGTGTCCATCAGTGCCCATCAGTGCCACCTATCAGTGCACATCAGTGCTGCCCATTAGTGCTGTACATCAGTGCAGCCTATCAGTGCCTATCAGTGCTGCATATGAGTGCCTCCTCATTAGTGCCCATAAGTGCCACCTCATGAGTGCCCGTCAGTGCAGCCTCATAATTTTCATAATCTTTTTTCGTTTGTTTAGCAAAACTGTGGTGATTAAGTACCACCAAAAGAAAGCTTTATTTGTCTCAAAAAAATTAGTTTGGGTACAGCGTTGTATGACCGCACAATTGTAATTTGTGGGCAGGAAGGGGGTAAAAGTTCCCTGTATTGTAGTGGGTATCACTTTTTTTTTAGTATGACTTTAATGGTTGCTACAAATATTTTATATACTGCAAGTAAGGATTTTAGTATACATCCTCATTTGGCTTTGCACTGTCCAACCGCTGCAGATTCACATAAAACCTATGTGAATTTAATGAAAATGCCAATGAATGCATTCATAGCCAGTCACACATCATCTTGTTCTTTAGCTATAAGAGCTGTCAGAGCATGCATATGTATACTTCGCTCACTATGGGTGCACCACCCTTTAGTTAACAGACATCCAATACGTCATCTTTATTTTGGCTATATGTCCAGTTAGGTCTTGTACATTAGTCAGTGCCAAGGAATGCTGGGGACATTCGGGTGATGTCATCTGCAAACAAAAACTCGACTGGGCTGGCCCTGTGAAAATGGCATCATCAGATTCCATAACAAAATGAAAGCTAAAAATGGCAAGGACGTGACAACTGGGCACATCATTTCAGGGCAGTAGTATAGTAAAAGGTGCCAGGAATGAAGCTGCACTGTTTGTTTTGGGATTTGGACATAGCAGCCTAGTTGTATGCCATGTATGGGCAGACAAACTGGAATATCTGAGAAGTGTGTACTAGTTGGCATGAAAGGTAATATTCTGTACTAATAGAGGATTAAATATTTGAATAAAATGGCAAAGCAATTACTCGTCTGTGTAAGATGATAATATACAATGGCGTATTAACCCCTCTCTGTGCTGAAATCTTAGATTTTTTGCACTGGACTTGATGTATAGAAGATAAGGGGGGAAAAATAAGTTGTCTATAGCATCCAGTCAGCTGTTATATACTTAAGGGTAATACACACAAGGGTTTTAGTATCATCACAGTTATCAGAGTTTAACCAATTTTTTGCTCCTTCCTGGCCAAAGACAGATCGAAATTTGGCTGATTCAGCAGTGGCTGGCCAAATTTCAATCCGTGTGTAGATGTCCCTGTTTGACAGAATCCATCTTTTCATCAACTTCTGTCATTGGGACATGCTGGAAAGCATGTGTTAATCAGCGGCTGCAGCCACTGATCAGTGGGTTCTGACTACAGTGTGTCCCGCTGTCAGAATACAATGTTCTGGTGGGGGGATTCCTCCATCTACCTCATTTGTGTGGATGGAGGAATCTATTTTTTTTTTGTTCATTGAGTCTGTGGCTGAATGGAAAAAAACAACCTGTCTATGAGCATGTGAATTCAGAAAGTCCAGCGCTTAAATATTGGCGGCTGTTACTTTAATCTACAGGTAAGTATATCCAGTAAGTTCAAGTCTCAAAGATTCCTAGCAGAATTTCCGACCCGCACACCAATCAATTGGTCTAATAAAGCTTTTTTTCTCTCTGATGTCTCTGTGTCTTCCTTAAACCTCTGCACAATCTCTCCAGTGTCCCCCCCCCCCCCCAAAAAAAACTCCTATAGTGCAGTATCTTCCAGAATATAATACACTTTCCACTCATTTGCTCACATGCGTGCATACCATCATGAGTGTATAACCTTGTGATTCCTGCCGGACTTTCCAGCTGGGCTTCGCCGGACTTGAAAGCGAACGGACTTGACCACACACGATTACGCTAAAAGTCCGGCGATTCACGCAATGACGTACAGCACGTACGACGGGACTAGAAAAATAAAAATACTAGAAAAATACTTGCTACTGAGCATGCGTCCTTTTTGGATACTACAGACGGCCGTATTGTCCGCCGGACTGCCAAGTCCAGCGGATAATTTTAAAACAAAACTTAAAACCTAGTCCGCCGGACTTTTGGGAAAAAAAGTCAGTCGAAGGCCCACACACGATCGGACAGTCCCTTCGTGTGTACGCGGCATAAGTGTCACATGTAAAAAGTAAAATTCTATAGTGCAGTATATTCAAAACTCCACTGTTATTCAAATCATTTATATATTGTGCTCACACTTTCTTGTGCTCATAAAAGTGCCAATCATGTGACCCTCCACAGTGTCCATTCTCCCATACACCAAAATACCTTATCCCCGATGTAGCACCCTGATGTTTAGGCAGGGTTGCTATTAAATGTATTTGCCAATTGTTAGAAGGTCAATTGATTTCGCCCTAATTCCGAAATTTCTGCACTTCTCTCTTCTGTCACTAGATGGCTGGGTATCTGGTGACATTAGATAAGACAAGGGCACTGCAAGCACAGATTAGGAATTAATGGGGTGTCCCAGCCAATGGGCAAGGATTTTCTTGGGTCCCTTGGCCTGCTGGGAGAACCTATTTATTTGGGTGGAGTCAGGTGATCGGGGTTCTGGCTGTCTGGGTGGACGTGTGTCATATTGCCCCGGGCTGCTAGGCCAGACACCTAAGGCCTATCCTGGGGCATCTGGCTGCAAGGCTAGCTGAGAGCCTATCCAGAAGTTGTGCAGAGTTGGAACTGCGGGCTTGTAGTCCAACCAGAAGTAACGGTTCCGCTGTCCAGGGAGCCCATCCTGGTCAGAGGTAAAGGGAAAGCTGTCGCCACAAAGGAACCATCCACCTTGCTACTGGAGACCACAGGGAGTGAGCTGAGGCCAGTACCAGAGCAGACTTCACGCCAGCTGGGGACAGTGAAGAAGTGGGAAAGCATCAGCAAGTGCCAAGTCAGGGACCAAGCGGGACAGCAGAGGTGATGCTTTTGGAGTGCCCAGCCAGGGACCTAATGTGTCAGCAGGGGTGAAGATTGAGGAGTATCTGTGAGTGCCAAGCCATGGACCCAGCAGTGAAGTGGGGGTGATGCTTGAGAAAAATACTGAGTGCTACAGTGAAAGAGCTTAGGGGATTCAGTGGCTAGTGGATCTGAAGTCTAGTGAGAGAGACTGGGACAGGCTCACTAAGTGAAGACCCACAGTGAGTGAGTGTGGGGTAAAGAGGACTGTTCATGTTGCAGATAGTTGAACCTTTACCGTTAATAACAGCTACAAGATTGTTGCCATAGGAGACAGCGTCCTGCCCTTTACAGAAGTGGTGGCCAGCTGGAGGCCTTCACCTGTATAGCTGTCTACCTATAGAAGTCTCAGAGTCTGCCAATTAACATTGCATCTACCTAAGGGTGTCCTGGCCCTAATCCTCTCTCCCACAGTTCTGTTTAAGAGACAATAAATCTCTTTGCATTCAAAAAGTGTCTGGCGCCCACCTGTTCATCTTGCATTACACCCATACACATGGGCGGTTCATTCAGGTCCGCCTGTCAGTTTTTTTGGCGGACCTGAACGGACCCTCCATAGACCTCTATGGAGGGACGGATGTCAGCGGTAACATGTCCGCTGACATCCAACCCGCTCTGATCCGAAAAAGTGTGACAGAGGAAAAAGCTATTTTTCCATCCTTCTGCGGATCGGGTGACGACGGACTCTACGGTTCTTCGTCATCCGATCCCCCATAGGGGGGAGTGGTGCTCTGACATGTCTGTCCCTGCACAGAGTGCAGAGACAGACCTGTCATCTTCCTGCACAGCGGATGATCGACGGAGCGATCCCCCGCTGTGCAGCGCGGGCTCCGTAAACGGACACGTCTGTGTGAAAGAGCCCTTAGGGGTGTACTCACTTTTGTTGCCAGCGTTTTAGACAATAATGGCTGTGTGTTGAGTTATTTTGAGGGGACAGCAAATTTACTCCGTTATACAAGCTGTACACTCACTAATTTACATTGTAGCAAAGTGTCATTTCTTCAGTGTTGTCACATGAAATTATATAATAAAATATTTACAAAAATATAAGGGGTGTACTCACTTTTGTGAGATACTGTATATCTGTAGTGTTTACTTATCTCTCTACAAAGCTCTGAGTGCCGTTTATTTATGGTGCTTCATTCCTCTGTTATCAGCATAAGTCACTTCTGACAAGTTCTCCAAAACATGAGAAAGCAGAAGCTAAAATTTAGCTTAGAGGGAGATTAACAGGGAGTTTGTCTATTTAGTCTGCAGCTATGCATGTTCCTTCATTCCTCTGCTTATGTGGAGGGGAGGTGTGACCCTTTCCTCCAATCAAATCTCACACAGTGTAAGCCCAGACTCCCCACCCACTGCTCAATGAGATAGAAAGTTTTCTAACATGATCTGTACTTTTCAAAGAGTGTAGAAAACGAAGACAGCACATATATATATAAGTAAAACGTATGTAGGGTGATTTGTTTCATCTCTGTGTATCATCTGAGGCTATTCACTTCACTGGGTCTATTTGAGGGTTTACATCCACTTTAAGCCAGCCATACATGGACGATATTCAACTGGTTCAGCATGGATTGGCTGAATTCCGATCCATGTATGGGCACTGAGGCTGTACAAAAGTCGATCTATTGATCGATCTCTATACAACTGCCCTGTCGGATTCTCCCCACTCAATCAGCAATACAGGCTATAGCTTCTAGCAATGATCAGTGTATTCTGATGGCAGGCAAGCCTCCCCAGTGTCATATTTCAGTAGCTCAGTGGGGAGGATTCCTCCATCCGTATGGGCTGCATTGGTGTTTACATCCATTTGTGAGATGTTCAGTAGCAAGCACTTAACATGCCATTTTGATGCCTGCAACTGGTCCAGCTGACACAATGACACCAGATGTTGCAAACCAGCATAAGGTAGGAAATGTTTTCAGGTCCTGATGCACCAAAATTAGCCAGATGTTGCTCAGAGTGACACATATGGATCAACTAGATGGGTCCTTACTGTTTGATTCCTGAAATAAATACCCGAGCTGACGAGGTGTTCCACCGCACCTTAAAACCTCTGTTCCATAGCAAGGTCTTCAGTTTTGGCTAGGTCACATTAGTTATCCTTTCACTGAAGACAACTTTCCAGGGACAAGATTTGATTGCTGTTGTTGTGCACTGCTTGCTTTCAATGGGCCAATGAGAGAGCCATACCAATGTTGAAATGTCAGTAAGAACAGAATAGTGATTGTTTGTGACATTTCCTAAATTCCAGTTGCTTGAAGAAGTTATTGGCCTGTATGTTGGTACTGCAGTACACAAATGAGTAGATTCTTAGGGTCTGTGTCAACTGGATTTACCTTCCCATACAAGACTGCAGGTAAAATGCAAGTCAGAAGTAGGTCAACTGCAGGTCAAATTATCTCAGATGCACCTCAAACTGATGGCATCACACAAGCCTTAAGCCTGACATCACAGGCCCTCACTCTTACAATGAGGGGAAAAGGTATTTGATCCCCTGCTGATTTTGTATGTTTTCCCACTGACAAAGAATTGATCAGTCAATAATTTTAATGGTAGGTTTATTTTAACTTTGAGGGACAGAATAACAACAAAAATCCTGAAAAATAAATTAAAAAAAAGTTATAAATTGATTTGCATTTTAATGAGTGAAATAAGTATTTGACTTTGTTAAACATTACTCAGTACTTGGTGGCAAAACCCTTGTTGGCAATCACAGAGGTCAGACATTTCTTGTAGTTGGCCACCAGGTTTGCACACATCTGAGGAGGGATTTTATCTCACTCCTCTTTGCAGATCCTCTCCAATTCATTAGGGTTTAAGGCTGATGTTTGGTAACTCGAGGCTTCAGCTCCTCCACATATTCTCTATGGGATTAAGGTCTGGAGACTGGCTAGGCCACTCAAGGACCTTAATGTTCTTTTTTTTGAGCCACTCCTTTGCTGCCTTGGCCATGTGTTTTGGGTCATTGTCATGCTGGAATACCCATCCACAACCCATTTCATTTTTTTGTGATTGTGTCTCTCACTGTTAAAATAAACCCAGCATTATATTATAGACTGATCATTTCTTTGTCAGTGGGTAAACATACAAAATCAGCAGTGAATCAAATACTTTTTTCCTTCACTGTAGATGCTTGATTGTAGTAAAGACAGTAGCCACCACATCTTCCCATGTGTTTCACTTCTGCGCTAAATAAATAAAGTTCTGGAAAAAAATTACTTGAGGCAAGACGCAACAGAATCTCTGGACTTCTTTACTATACGTGTTAAAGTCCTCATTGCCAGGTTCTACTCCCCCTGTACATTTGTACTGCAATCTCCATTTGATCTGTTCAGGAAATTGTAAATTCTGTATATAATTGTATTCTATTTTGTATGCTTTGTATTGCACACTGCACTCATTGTGCACATGGCACTAATAATGTTTTCATTACATGTTTGCATTTTTTCAAGTCCTGAAGTCCTGATTAGAATTAGCCTGCCTATGTTATGCCCTTGTTACCATAAAAGTACTATTATATTATTAATGTGATACCTAAGTAAACTTGTGTATAAAAAACTTCAATTGCATCACTAAACAGAACAGTTATTTGGAAAAGTTGCATCTTTTGATTGAGTGTAAGAGGGTATCTTTTATGTCTGTTCTCTACTGCAGTAGTTATTAATTTGGAACCACTAATCAATGCGAGGATAGGAGTTGCCTATCTATATAATTTCCAGAACAGGTCCTATAGAGAATTCATAATCTGTTGGGTCAAGTGGAGTATGAACTCTCCAATCTCCATAGGACTGAATGGAGATTGTGGTGTACATGCAAAATGGGATCTGGACCTTGCTGCAGATTTGAAAGCGCCACAAAATGGCCCTTTTTTTGTTTTTTTTTTAAGGTCTCGTTGTCACGTGACCTAAAATAACCGGCCTGCTAGCGCCCGAAAAACGCTGCAAAAGTGCCACTAAAAGGCTGCTAAAGCACAGTAAAAATGACCAGCACTTTAGTGTGAAAGTAGCCTTATTCCCCATACACACGATCAGACATTGATCAGACATTCCAACAACAAAATCCAGATACATCTGAGGAGGAAGGAGGTTCATACAGGTTTGGTTTCAAAAGAGGGACAGTTAGGAGCTAGGCATGCAGGATTTTGGCACTACATAAATGTTAAGCTCCGAAATATAAAGCAGAGACAATATTGTTTTCCATGGAACACTAAATCCGCGTACACACGATCGGACATTCCAACAACAAAATCCCATGTTTTTTTTTCCCGACGGATGTTGGCTCATACGCATACACACAAATCTTGTCAGAAATTCTGAACGTCAAGAACGTGGTGATGTACAACACTTACGACAAGCCGAGAAAAATTAAGTTCAATAGACAGTGCAGCTCTTCTGCTTGATTCCGAGCATGCGTGGCACCTTGTGCATCGGAATTGTGTACACACGATCGGAATTTACACAAACGGATTTTGTTGTCGGAAGATTTGAGAACCAGATCTCAAATTTTGTGCTACGGAAATTTCGATGGAAACTGTCCGATGGAGCCTACACACGGTCGGAATTTCCAACAACAAGCTCCGATCGCACATTTTACGCCGGAAAGTCTGACCGTGTGTACGCGGCATAAGTGTAATGGTTCTAAAAGTGTCATTACACTTTAATCATCTTTTTGGTTTGCTAAAATGTCTAAAGTAGCTTTTACACAGCAAACAGTCTATGAATATACCTACTGTGTTATTTTTCAAATAAAACAAGGACATTACATTAAGCATACAACTGCAATGTGATGTGGCATTTAATTGGTTGCTCATTTATTAAATCTATTCCCTCCCATCAAACTCCTTACATGTAGCCCTTTTTTGGTGGCATACTGGAGAGTGACCAGCCTGCAAGATTAATCTCCAAAGAATGTGCTGTTTGTTGAAAAGGGAGGGTTAAAGATTAATTAGTATTAATGTTTGTGTAACCACTAAGAGTGCTATTGACATCACCATGACCCTATCACCTCCCTATTTAACCAAGCTATTTTAGGGTTGGCAAATAAACAAAAACTGAAAGA
The DNA here is from genome assembly GCA_028564925.1 of Lithobates sylvaticus. Lineage (NCBI taxonomy): Eukaryota > Metazoa > Chordata > Amphibia > Anura > Ranidae > Lithobates > Lithobates sylvaticus. The sequence goes on along the minus strand of CM053027.1, from coordinate 195,401,374 downwards.
GGATATCAGACGTACATGTTTAAAATAGTAGACTTTGCACGTAGCTGAAGTTGGATGATGTAACATATCAATGCACACAGGACTAAACGGTTATTTCTTTCACTCCCAAAGTGCAGTGTGCATAGAAAGAAGAAAAGGGTGAGATAACTCATGCTTTTCTGGAGGATTAGGAAATATCCTGATGGAATTTTCACTGGACAACACATTTTTTTCAAAAGTTTTGCTTCTTGAAAGACTTTAGTGGTTATGATAGACCCCTTCAAACTGAACACGAATTTCAGAATGACATGCAGGAATCTTGAGAAATATGAAACAAACTTTTAATGACTATACTGTATTTAATCGCATAATGTTTCTGACACGCTGCATGAGTTCAACAGGGCTAAACGTGTTTTGTTGCTGATTTTCATTTGTACTTAATGTTTGTGCATCTCGCTGCAATGTCCAACAATAATCAGCCACTGATGGTTTCCAGCTGCCCAGATACCATTTTTCCTTTGTGGCAATGTCTTGGTGAAACCTTTCACCATGTTTGTCACTGACTTAACCTAGATTTTTATGAAAGAGGCCCAAAAGTGAAAGCAGAAAATGAATCTTCAGTGACATGCATTTCATGGTCTTGTATGCTATAAGAAGTTTGTCAACCAGCTAAATGTAATTTGGTGTTCTTTAGTTGCCAATAAAATTCTTAATGACATCCTTGCATGCTTTCCATGCAATTTTCTCTGCCCCATGTTTAAACATTTAAGGTCATACCACAACATCTCAATAGGATTCAGGTCAGGACTTTGGCTAGGCCACTCCAAAGTCTTCATTTTGTTTTTCTTCAGCCATTCGGTGGTGGACTTGCTGGTGTGTTTAGGATCATTGTCCTGCTGCAGAAACCAAGTTCGTTTCAGCTTGAGTACACGAACAGATGGTCGGACATTCTCCTTCAGGATCTCTTGGTAGACAGCAGAATTCATAGTTCCTTTTATCACGGCAAGTCTTCCAGGTCCTGAAGCAGCAAAACAGCCCCAGACCATCACACTACCACCACCATATTTTACTGTTGGTATAATGTTCTTTTTCTGAAATGCAGTGTTCCTTCTACGCCAGATATACTTGGACACACACCTTCCAAAGAGTTCCACTTTTGTCTTATCGGTCCACAGAATGTTGTCCCAAAAGTCTTGGGGATCATCAAGATGTGTTGTGGAGAAATTGAGACAAGCTTTGATGTTCTTTTTGCTCAGCAGTGGTTATAATCAGGCCTGGGTGTGGCCTGATCTGTGGAACAACAAAATGCTTTTCAAATTGCATTTTGTGTTTACTTGTCCTTGACATTGTTTAAATTGGTGTGACAAACATGCAAAGGAACAGGAAATGAGGAAGGGGGCAAACACTTTTTCACACCACTGTACCTGATCTGTGGAACAACAAAATGCTTTTCTTATTCTTGCCATCAGTTATTCTTGGAAACTGGTCTCAAATAATGGGAACCTTCACCTTCCTTGTTCATTGTTTTCACTACATTTTCCATCTGTCCAAGTTTTATGTGAAGCAGAGACAAAAATATTGTTGTCTTATCAACAAGTGGTTCAAACGTGAAGTTTTTCAGTCATTTCTTTTTCTATTTCAAAATGTTTATTAAAGTTTTAGAGCCATAACAAAGAAATTGGGCATTCTTAAAGCCATAAAACTGTCAAGTGGTCCCACAAACCAGGTGGAGGATATGGGCAAAATAAACAGACCAATAAGGCACAAGTGGTAGGTGTCTAAGATGTCAGAAACATAAAGCAAAAAGAAGGTTGTGACGGAACGTCCCTACACTCCTCTTGAGTGCGTTCGTCATATATCACTTCCTCCCAGTCTGGATATAGATATCAGATATTCCAACTGCTCCCAAGCACCAAACGAGACGACACTTGCTTAGTGCCAACATGGACTCTTTTTATTAGAACCACTGACAAGTATTATATACAGTAGAAGAGGAGGTCCCCCCTCCTGCTCATATTACTCTAACAATACACCCGTAACAACTTAACATAAACTAATTAACTAATCCCTTTAAGCAGCCGATGTGACTCAGGATTTCACTACAGGTCAGACTTGTTGTCACTGAGCTAAACACAGTTGATTATAAATTATCATAATTACCACCACAAGACATTTTATCACAATAGCAGGAGACCACCAGTAACAGACGGAGCATCTACTACATTGTACAGAGGACAATGTGATCAGCTCTCTCAATTAACATCTTGAGTTCATGACACTAGCATCTGACAGTGTGTGTACCAACACACATTATATATACACATATATACAGCATTGAATCTGACTGGGGTTGGGGTTCTCCTTCACCCTGTGCCCCTTAAAATCCAGGGCCCATAATCGGTTGGCAGGAGGCTCGCATTTAGTCCTCTCAAAAAGCCTGTGTCCTGGCTAGGTCTGTCACATTTCTCCCCTTTCAGCAGGAGACTAACACAGGAGGAGACCCCAGACGGGTTGACTCTGAAGTTAGTCCATAATTCCAGTCCTCTAATGCCTGTACCCACACAGTACCCCAAACGAATTGTTTCAAACAGAGCACTACTCACCCAGCCAACCTCTGCCTCTCTCAGAGAACATATCCGCCGCTGGGAGAGGCCTGGACTGGCCCTTCTCCCTGGAGTCTTTTCAGCCGCTGGAGAGAAGACAGGGTGACTGGGCTCACTCCATCATGCTGTTGGGGATCTGGGCCGACCGCCCAGCATCCCTGGGGTATACAATTGGAGACTGAAGTCCCATCCACCAATATCACTCCAAGCTGCAGTTGTGAAGTGCAGATTGCATTCTCTCCTTGGGTCCTGATCTGTTGCTCAGGAGTGACCACCACCTCCTCACCCTGGGTCTCCGGAACTGCCACAGGTGTGGGGCAGTGGTCTTGGACCCTCTGTCCGGTGACCAGAGCTTCAGCTGGGGAAGTTCCTTGTAACTCCACGGATACTGCCGTTGGTGCTGGGCAGAGCACAGTGAATTTTGGCTCTAATACCAGCTCTTCTGCTGGAGGCTCCTCAGGTTGTTTTTCCTCAGCAGAAAGGTCTATCAAATCCCCAGTCTCTGCAACTGGTGTCTGGGGATAGAGATTCACCATCTCCTGTCCATGGAACCCAGAAGATGCTATCAGTGCTGGGAAGAGGTTAGCAGAGCTCTGCCCTGTTGTCAGCACTTCAGCTTTGGGGATGGCTATTTCCAGATTTTCCACTGCTGAATCTCTGGCATGCTGCTGGACAGGCACCTTCCTCCATCCAAGATCATCCCATGCAGAAACAGGATCATCAAGGTCAGTCTGCACTTGCTGCATCCACCATAAGACATCCGCGTCCATAGCTGCAGGGGCAGGTTGGCAAAGCACACTGTTACTCTGCACATTGCCGACTCTTCAGCCAGGATTTCAGAGTTGTCCACTGGTATTTCCTTATAGTCCCAGGCAAAGGGAGCCCAGCCCTGGCACTGAGCAGAGTCTAGCAGCCGTCTGTAGGCGATCTCCAGCTCCCATTCCTGAATGGCCAGAAACTCCATATCTTCCAGTGCCCAGTGCACTTCCGAGACGTTCAGTAGCCCTTTTCTGAAATCCATGATTTCGTCCAGCCGCCACTCCAAATCACTCCCAAAGTTAGAGTCCCCTGTCAGCTTCACATACAACAATTCCAGGCCGCCGTAGCTTAAGCCTCCCGTTGGGCTGTCATACGCTATCCAAGGGCATGCTTGGGATACATGCCACCGGAGGGCTCTGTAACTCTCATCCAGCTTCATCTCTGCCCAGATCAGCCTGCTTAATTCAGCTGTCTGCTCCTTGTGCGTTTTTTCTCCCAAAAACAGCACCCGCAATCCATACTGTGACCAGTACCTTTCCTGGTTGGAAGGGAGAACTTTTCCCTGGTGACGCCGCTCACGGGCTAGCGCTTCCTTCCAGAGTTTGCAGCGAATAGAATCAAAAAATCCCAGCAGGACCTGCTCTGATACTGGTCATCTGTGCTGTAGCTACATCTCTCGCAACCTCCTTCTGAATTCCTCTTCCATGGCGGCTGGTATCTGTACCTCTCCTCCTCTCCTGCTATCCGGCCCTTGGATCCAGGAGGTTTGGATGTCCCAGACTGCAGGAAGCATCCCACTGCTTGCCAACAATGTGACGGAATGTCCCTACGCTCCTCTTGAGTGCGTTCGTCATATATCACTTCCTCCCAGTCTGGATATAGATATCAGATATTCCAACTCCTCCCAAGCACCAAACGAGACGACACTTGCTTAGTGCCAACATGGACTCTTTTTATTAGAACCACTGATAAGTATTTATATACAGTAGAAGAGGAGGTCCCCCCTCCTGCTCATAGTACACCTGTAACAACTTAACATAAACTAATTAACTAATCCCTTTAAGCAGCCGATGTGACTCAGGATTTCACTACAGGTCAGACTTGTTGTCACCGAGCTAAACACAGTTGATTATAAATTATCATAATTACCACCACAAGACATTTTATCACAATAGCAGGAGACCACCAGTAACAGACGGAGCGTCTACTACATTGTACAGAGGACAATGTGATCAGCTCTCTCAATTAACATCTTGAGTTCATGACACTAGCATCTGACAGTGTGTGTACCAACACACATTATATATACACATATATACAGCATTGAATCTGACTGGGGTTGGGGTTCTCCTTCACCCTGTGCCCCTTAAAATCCAGGGCCCATAATCATTTGTCAGGAGGCTCACATTTAGTCCTCTCAAAAAGCCTGTGTCCTGGCTAGGTCTGTCACAAAGGTCAATTGAGAACATCAAAAAAATCTGGTTATGTCCCATGCTCACAAGTGGGACACTCCAATGCTACATCAAAGTAGCCCACCATTCCATATACTAACCACCTAATATTAACAAAATAAATATCAGGAATCACAATCTAATAACTGAAGATGCGCCATTTAGTCACCATAGAGTGACCATTTCTTTTTAATGTAATGCGACTCTCTTACACAGTTGACCCATTCGCATACGTAACAACAATACTTGATATATCCGAGCTGCATTCCAAGCAGCCAAAACAACTCTTTTAAATCTCCACAGATATTTCAGTTGTATTTGGTGTACTGGATGTGCTTCAACAATAGGTCCATGTTTTTGTATGTTTCTTTGATATGTTCAGCGCAGCCCACAGGTATTTCAAATTGGAAAAACAGAAGCTTTCTATAAAAATTTAGCACCCTGGGGTTTAGTCAGGGAGCTCCTCACAATTTTACTTGCAAGAGTAGTCATCTTGGTTGATTGATAGAGATCTATTGATTTCTCTATAAGTTTGGCCTTGTTGCACTTTTTCTCTTCTACCACTGGGTGGCCAGGAACTTGGTACTAGATATGAGGGCAACCCAAGGTCAGGTTATGGGTATATGGGGTATCTCAGCCAATGGGCAGGGGTTTTATTGAATCCCTTGGTCTGCTGAGAGAACCTATATATTCGGGAGTGGTCAGGTAAACTATGTTCTGTGCCACCCGGACTGCCGCCTGGGTGGACGTGTGTCTTCTGCCCCGGGCTGCTAGGCCAGAGATTGGGTCTATCCCGGGGGCATCTGGCTGCCAGGCTGTGTGAGGGCCTATCCAGAAGTAAGAGGGCAGCACAGTGTTGGGACTGCGGCTTGCAGTCCAACCAAAAGTGACGGAGAACCTGTCTTTGTCAGAGGTAGAAGGGAAGCTGTCGCCACTAAGGGACCAACCCCCTTTACCAAGGACCACACTGAGTAACTGAAGCAAGTACCGGAGCAGTATTCTCACCGAACGGGCACGTTGGAGAATCTGGAAACTTCAGGCGGTGATAAAGTCAGGGACCCAACCAGCGGAGGTGATGCTTGCAGAGCAGCCTTGTGTGCCAAGCTAGGGGCCGAGCCGGTCAGCAGGGGTGAAGCTTGAAGGTATCGGAAGTGCCAAGCTAGGGACCTAGCAGGGAAGCACGGGTGATGCTTGAGGGAGATACCACTGCAAAAGCCTTAAGGAGCTCACTGGATTCAGAGTTAGTGAATCAAAGGGTCTAGTGAGAAACCAGGAGCTCAAGGGGCTGAAGAACTACAAGTAGAAGTTGTAGTAAAGCTGAGAGAATGCTATATTTGCATTAGGAACTGTTAGGTACTGTAGCCATAGGAGACAGAAAACCTGCACGTGCAGAAGTGGCACCTTCCTGGGGCCTTTGCCTGTACGGTTGTCCTCCTATTGAAGTCTCGGAGTCTGCCTATTGAAATTGCAACTACTTAAGGGTGTGCTGGCCCTAACCCTCTTTCCCTTGCAAAATATAAAAGCACTGTTAAAAGAAATAAAACCTATTTTGCATCCAAGAAGTGTCTGGCGCCCAATGACTTTTACCACCTTTGCACCCACTACGCCTCACAACCCACTACATATTGAAGGATGTCAGCGGTCTGTGGCCTCAAACGTTCTCATTAGACTGGAATAGGTTAGAGATTCTGCTACGAAACTATATGTGATAAGTTAAATTACAGATTATTTTTGTGATTTGCAGCCAAAAGTCTTTGAGAAATGTCAAAAACTGTTCAGGAAGCAAAACCTTTGTTGGCCAGTGCAAGTTCATCCTTTTTATGAACTGAGAAAAATTGTAATGTTTAAAATCTAAAATCTAGCAGACAAAGTAATTTCTGTATAAAGCGCACCATTTGACCCACTGGTACTCATTTTGCCAGTGCTTCTCCACTGCTTCTTCCTCTGTCACAGCTGGCAACAATACCCAATGCTTCTGAGAATTGGGAAGCAAGTGATCTCCTCCTATTTGACAGTGCTGAGGTCTAGCGGACAATTGCTTGATCCCAGCACTGTCCCACGACATGGGACAAGATATTCTCACTGACCTGAGCATCCAACACCAGCTGTTGCTGATGATTTTAGTGTAAATTTTGATGGAGAAAGGAGCAGAGGGGGGAGTTCTGGTAAATGAGTACCAGTGTGTGTGTGTGTATGTGTGTGTGGGGGGGGTTTACAAAAGACATTGTTACTTTTTACTTAATGGGCAAGGCAATAGTGTCGCCAATGATTCCCGCTTTTGCTGTCTGTGTCCTGTCTTTGATGTCTGTATCCTGTCAGGAAGATTTTCTTTCATTTCTTGACCCAGTGATACACAATGCATGGAGATTTTTCAACAGTGCCCATAGAAAAGGCTTACCCATTTGAACCACTCCCCTCACCTCTAGTTCCCTTGTCAATTAAAATGTTACATTTCTCATCATTTTATATACCAGAGACAATGGTTAGTAGGACCAATAGAGGGGGTAAATCTCCCTAGCAGAGACACAAACAGCTAAAAAAAACTGACTAAAAAAATTTATTTTGCCTTTACAAATACTTTATAAAATCACTGAATTGGAAAAAGTATGCAGAAAAGTCAGAACTGGACATTTTATTTGCAAATGTTCAGCATTTGACATAAACTGTGAGTAAGAGAGTCAGTATGACAGCCATGCAACGAGTATTTGTAATTGGGAAGTGAGCAATAGCATTCTTTATGTTTCTCTCAAAATAGGTACCTCCAAAAGTAATGTATAACTCAGGTTGCTTGCGATATGATCTGGGCCTTCTATTTGTAACACTCTCTAGTGCTAGAAGTGTAGATAGGTTTTTTTTATGTTTAAGTGTAGGTAAATTTGTGCACGCTTGGCTGCCACCCAAGACTGTCTGTGGTTTTCCTGGGATGGGCAGAGATCCATGGAGAGCTGGGTGACTCACAAGCAGCACATCAGCTGTGTTCCTGAGCCTCTTCTGCAAGCAACTCTGCAAGGGAAGCCCTCTCTCCATTGGCCTCCAGCATTCGGTACCTGATACCTGCAGGAGAGGAGAGTTCCGGTGGAAGCTGGAGATGGAGTGTTAGGCTGCCGTGGCCTTTGAGGAAGCTCCCCATTCTGGGGCTGTGTGACCTTCGGCCTAGGCTTGGGTGTGGATGGGACCTTCTCAAAACCCACAGAGGTGTCCTGGCCAGGAGGCTGAAAACAAGGAGAGGACAGTGGTAGAACACTGCCAGGCAAGTCTCCAGGAGGAACAGGAACAACCAAGAGGGCTAGTGTGTGACACACAGTCAGGAGGACTGGGAGGAATGCCTGAGAGGACTGGGATGGAGAAGTCTGGGATAGGTGCAGCGCCAGTCAGGAGGACTTTGGTGGGACAGGCAGTGGAAAGGGGCAGCTGCAGCCAGGAGGGTGGGCAGTGCCTGAAGAGGTGGTACTGGGAGCAGTAGCCACAGATAGGACAGCTAGCACCAAAGGCTTCCATTTTTGCTACACCATAGGGGCCCATGGTCCCTACCTGCTAGGGGCATTCAACCAGACCCAGCTGAGACTGTGCTGGGCCTGAAACCTGTGATAGCTGGTCCTGGGAGTGATAGTCCGCCAGCAAGGGTGTGCTGGAAGTAGAAGAGGAGAGAATGTATATACTGGGGTGTATAAAGATCAAGTCCCTACAGAGTTTTTATTGATCAAATGGGCATCCCATATGCACCCTTTCCCATCCAAGTTAAAATTCACTAATAAAAAAAACAAACAAAGCTGCAAGGACTGTTTATTGTCTCTGAGCGACTGGAAATTTTTGTGCCTGGCTGTGCAGGGTAGGAGACAACCACATTCACCAGCAGCCCTTACTGGGGTAACGCTACATATTGTTGCACAATCAGGGTATAATCTCTTTAGCATGCTCTAGATATATTTATTTGATACAAAACAAATGTTTGTAGCTGTTTTACTGAAGGAAATCTGTTAGAAAAGAAATATGAAGGCTGTAACCACTAAATATCAGATTCTGAAATTGTTTATCTTGTCCCACTATTAGTGAGTCATTCACCACAACTAACATACAGACAGTTAAGTCGGGACTCTGGACCTGTGTACTTGTTCCAGCTCAATGCCCCCTTAGGCAGTAAAGTACTAATAAGGGAGATGGTATTTTTAAGAACAAGTCATAAGCAGGTTTCTGTCAAGGCTGTTATTTTTAACCAAAAGATGATGGAAATACAGTAGGCCATATGTTTAATTAAAATTTCTGGTGCAAGCCAGACCAGAATAACAAGAATCTGCGTAATGTATTTTATATTACCACGATTAAATGTACCAGTGATTCATTTCAACGTGCTGATGAACCTTATGTAGAATCCATAAGGAATAACATTCTTACACAGAATGTATATTTTTTAAATACTGACTTATAGATACTTGTTTTCTGATCATACTGATTTACAGTATTTTAGGACTGGGACATATGATTGGAATATGTGAGTTAAAGAAGAATTCTGGTGAAACTGCTAAATACACAATTGGGATATACAGTTGTGCTCATAAGTTTACATACAGAATTTATGATTTCTTGGCCATTTTTTAGAGAATATGAATGATAACACAAAAACATTTCTTTCATTCATGGTTAGTGTTTGGCTGAAGCCATTTATTATCACTCAACTGTGTTTACTCTTTTTAAATCATAATGACAACAGAAACTACCCAAATGACCCTGATCAAAAGTTTACATACACTGGTGATTTTGGCCTGATAACATGCACATGAGTTGACATAAAGGGGTTTGAATGGCTATTAAAGGTAACCATCCTCACCTGTGATCTGTTTGCTTGTAATTAGTGTGTGTGTATAAAAGGTCAATGAGTTTCTGGACTCCTGACAGACCCTTGCATCTTTCATCCAGTGCTGCACTGACGTTTCTGGATTCTGAGTCATGGGGAAAGCAAAATAATTGTCAAAGGATCTGCTGGAAAAGGTAGTTGAACTGTATAAAACAGGAAAGGGATATAAAAAAGATATTCAAGGAATTGAGAATGCCAATCAGCAGTGTTCAAACTCTAATCAAGATGTAGCGCCCTGCAGTTTAGTCAGGGAGCTTCTCACAGGAGTAGCTACTGTAGTTAATTACTAGGGATCCATTGACTTCTCTGTAAGTTTGGCCTGGTTGTACTTTCCTCTTCTACCACCAGGTGGCCGGGCACTTGGAGGTATTAGATGGAGAAGGACAACTCAAGGTCAGGTTATGGGTATATGCAAAAAGACAGGGAGTTGTCATGATGTATCGCCCAAATGTAATGATTTGGGTAGGAAGAGTAATTGATTGGTTAAAAAGTACAAAAGAAACTCTTCAACTACCCAAATGTAAACCATTCACCTTGAAAGTATTGGATTTGAATAGAATTAGGTGTGTTCCTCTGAATCAGGGTTAATGCATGTGGAAAAAATATATTTGGAGAGAGAGAGGGCCAATAGCCCAGAAAGGATTCTTCAAAGAGGAACAAAAACTGGCTGCCAGGCTGTGTGAGGGCCTATCCAGAAGTAAGAGGGCAGCGCAGTGTTGGCCTGCAGTGAAGATTCTGAAGTGGCCATCTCAGTCTCCTGACCTCAATAGCATGTGACTTGATGATCTTGAAGGGGAACTCCATGCCAAATTAAAAACATAAAACTGGCATGGGTTCCCCCTCCAAGAGCATACTAGGCCCTTCAGTCTGGTATGGATTTTAAGGGGAACCACCACGCCTAAAAACAATGTGGGGTTCCCCCAAAATACAGACTAGACATTTATCCGAGCACACAGCCTGGCAGGTCAGGAAATGGGGTGGGGACAAGTGATGCTCTCTCCTGCTCTAATGCTGGGTGCGCGGTGTGCCACTACTTATATTGGCATGAGGCGTGTGACGTCATCCGGAGGCCACAGCCCTCATGACGTCACCGCCTGGGGCATGATGGTCGGTGACATCATAAGGGGCGGGCCTCCGGTGACTCCGCCCCATGCCAATGTAAGTAGGGGCATAGGGCATTAGAGCAGGAGAGAGCGTTGAGTCAACATCGGAAGAAGAACAGAGGGAGAAAACAGAGGAGAAGACCCAGCAAAAGAGAACATAGCGGAGAAGACCCGGCAAAGGCACAAGACAGCGGACAGAGGGAGAAAAACTGGAGAGGGCTAGAAGACATCAGCGGAGAAGACCCAGAGAGGGGAGAAGAACCAGCAGAGGCAGAAGACATCAGTGGAGGAGGCAGAAGAGCCAGAGAGGGAAGAAGTCGGAAGAGACCCCGGAGCTGCCTAATAAATTACTGTAAAAACGTGTACTGTGTTTTATTTTTGAAACTTTTTTTAGGTGAATGGGTAGGGGTACAATGTACCTGATACTTATTCACATAGGGTGGGGGGCCGGGATCTGGGAGCCCCCTTGTTAAAGGGGGCTTCCAGATTTCGATAAGCTCCCTGCCCGCAGACCCCGACAACCATCGGCCAGGGGTTGTCGGGAAGAGGCTCTTGTCCTCATCAACATGGGGACAGGGTGCTTTGGGGTGGTGGGGGCGCAGGGCCCCCTGGCTTAAAGCACCCACCCCCCCATGTTGAGGGCATGCGGCCTGGTACGGTTCAGGAGGGGGGCGCTCGCTCGTCCCCAATCGCTTTCCTGACCTGCCAAGCTGAGTGCTCGGACAAGGGTCTGGTATGGATTTTGGGGGTACCCCCACGCAGTTTTCCCGGCGTGGGGTTCCCCTTAAAATCTGTGCCAGACCGAAGGGCCTGGTATGCTCTTGGGGGGGGACCCATGCCGTTTTTTTTTTACCATTGTGCATGGAATTCCCTCTAAAGATTCATACCAAACAGTGCCTGGTATTGTCAGGGATCAAAGTCAGATCCCTGTTCATTGAAGCCAGACTTCAAGTCGCAGGACAAAGTCGACTTTTTTGTCAAAATCGAACATCTTCCTGTGTATGCGCATGCTGCTTTGCATTTGCATTTGCCTCAAAGCTGAATATGTTTCCATGTGCTATAGTTGCCATAATAGAAAGCAACACCCAATTGTGATAAAACGTCCTATTGAGGATAAGTCCAAATTATAATGAACTCCTGAACGTGTTCATTGGGGGGTTTGACAGATGAATGTTAGACTTTGTGTTAGGCACCACGTGATTCTGCTCCCCTCAAATTCAACACTCACCAGATCAATATAAAAAAAAGGCTTTATAGGTTAAAATGCCCATTGACATGTGGAGTGGCCGCTTCCAGACACCTGAATGGTTAATTAGTCGCTCTCTGATGGTCAGGTCATTTAAAACATAGGTTCCGCTTGCTGGCTCTTTAACTCATAACATAAGGTAAAGAAAAGCTCCTCATAGCATGAACCTGTTTAAAATGTATTCCCACAAATTGAGCCCCCCTCTTACATTGCACTTACAAAAGCATACATAAAAAACAGCATTTCATAATAAATCCATATCTGCTGTACAGCATAAGGCTTGATTCACATCTATGCATTTTGCTTTCGAGCGTTTTTGCAGTGCTTTTTGCGGTGCTTGCCGTGTTTTTGGACATGCGTTTTTGCTGCGATTTTGCCGCGATTTGCGTTTTGCGTTTTTGTATTTTTTTGACATTTTTTTTTTTTTTACACTGTGGTTGCTTAGCAACCCGCTATATACAGTGTAAAAAAAAAAAAAAACCCAAATCGCAGCAAAATCGCGGTAAAAACACGGTAAAAACGCGGCAATTGCGTTTTGGATGCGGTTCCATTGACTTCTATTACATGCAAAACGCTGCATTTTGCATGAAAAAAAGTCCCCAACCCTTTCCAAAAACGCAGAGGCACAAAAATGCATTGATGTGAACATGTTCCATAGGAACCCATGTTAAAAAATTTCCCTGCATTTCTGCAAAATGCATCAAAAAACACGCTAGTGTGAATGGAGCCTTAAACGATACTCCCTCACCGATTGTAGGATTCCCCTCCGCAGTGATACCCGGGTGGAGATCATAACAGCTGACAGATGCAACAAGCCACGTGGAAACGCGCTTCGTCATTATGTCTTTCTCAATTTGGGGGAATTTATTTTAAAAGAATAAACAATTGAAAAATTCCACATATATATATATCTTGAAGAAAAAGAGAAAAAAATTATGTATGTATATTGCAAGACCTAAATTCCATATAGAGTGTTATCAAATATTAACCCTCAATCAATAATCACTAATGTAACAGTTAAGATCAAGTTCCACGTTTAACCCTTATCAATTCTTTGCTCTTAGTAGTAGCGGAACAAATTACTCAGCTTTATAGATCCACTATTGAGGATGTGTTATATATGTGTTATACATATTGTATATGTTTATTCATTGTAGCCCATTTTTAGAATAATAGACATATAGTTTAATATCCTTTTCTATTTTTATCCTGTTATATGTCCTATGTGTTTGTTATTTGCAGAAACGCTAATATCTTGAGACCGTATCAGAACATATTCTGGTTGGTTCAGCGTGCCAGCGATTATATATCATTTTAATATATGAGTTTATGTGGTGTTATATTATTCATTGTATCTCGTTCTCGTTAGATCGTATGAGTAGTCTGTCAAGCCCCCCAATGAACACGTTTAGGAGTTCATGATAATTTTGACTTATCCTCAATAGGACGTTTTATCACAATTGGGTGTTGCTGTCTTTTAAGTTTAAACATTGCAGACATGAACTTTTAGGGCTTATGTGTATAAGTTTATGATTATAGCAGCAGCTTGTCTTATTTCTTCATCTTATTTGTATTAATTTTGCCTAAGCGCTGGATAAGTGATATTAGATTACTTTAAGTTTGATATAGTTGCCATAATGTTAAGCGACTTCTTATCCCATGGATCACTGGAGTGCAGTTCGTTCTGCATGTGGTTCCATATGGTATCCACCCAGAACCCTGGACCAGCACCTGGCTCAGTCTCTCTGTGACTTTTTGTTGTTTTTATTTTTTGGAGTGACTGGGATACATTTAGGAAATTGAGTGGGATACTCCAAAAATAAGAACTATGCACAGATTGAGGACAGTAAACAAATTTCTGAAAAGCTGAAACAGAAGTCCTTGCAATAGCAAAGAGTGCACTTGGTAGTAGAAGCAGTAAAAAGCTGATTTTTTTGTTTAGAGTTCCGTTCACAAAGAACTGAATAGACTAAGCTCTTCAGGATGTAGCGCAACCCCTGTGAGGGCCGCTTGCTGAATCTGTACTCCACTGGTTGTCCCAACTATACAAGTCCTCCGACACCTCTGACACCCTGAATTCAGACATTTGTCAATGATAATCAAAGAGTTAAAGACACACACACAATTCAGTTGGAAAAGTTGGATAATGTTTACTAAAAAGATATCAGCATAAATTCCCAGTGGTGTAAGCTTGACCCCTGAGAAGGTTTCAGAGCAAACAAGAAAACACAATAGTAGCAATGATATAAAACAGTGACACAAAAGCAATATTTGATTGTAGATTGCAAATATTTTCAAACAACACTCTATTCAGCTAACAGTGAACAGGCAGGAGGATGGCAGAGGGATGACCTCACTTGTGTCAAACCACTCCCTTCTATGCCTCAACACCACAGGTAAATTGGAGCAGCAAGATATAACAATGTCCTTACATTAATAAAACTTTTAAATCTGGAATACTTAAACTTGCTCTATCAGAAAATAGAGTCCTGGGTGTAGGTACTTGTACTAAGGTTACTAACTGAACAGTCCCTTAGTGAGGAGGAGCACAGGTTGTAGTCATTCAGAGAATAAAGAAGCCTTTGTTTTTCAGCTAGCTCTTTAAAGAAGTAGAAATCCAGGGTATTGGGAGAAGGTAAAGTAGCCTGGTGACACCTTAAATGGTAATGTGTAGCAAAGGGTACTTATAGTGTCCTGTGGAAAAGGAGCACTGCTGTTTCTCTACAGAATGTAGCACCAGATACCACTGGCTTGGGCAAAGGGACAAACAGTGATGTCTGCATGCAGTGTGCAGTGTCTTTGTGATAGAAGAATGGGGAAGTGCCCACTCACCAGTCCCAATAACTCTTGGTAATGGAAGTGGTGTGGGCCTCAGCGATAGGCCCTGATGGAGCCCTGCTCAAGGGTACAGCGGTCCGGTGACACACTGCTCTTCAGCCCAGCTGGACCTGGCGTGGACATGCAATGGAAATGGATGCTCCTGCACCCACATGCAATGACTCTCTTTACAGCTCAGGCCGCGACTCGGCCACAGCACACACCAACACAGAGTCACTTGCTATCAGCTTCCAGGCCGGGGTACCAATAGAGAGATCCCGCTAGCACAAAGGCCTTTTATTACCTCTCCCAGCATCCTGTTCTTCCTCTCCTGGTATTTGTAGTTCAAACCAGTCCAAATGAATGCAGATCTTAATTCCATGGACTACACGTCCCAAGATGCTTTGCTTTTCTCATAGAACTCAGTCACTCTATATTTAGGATATGAATACACAGAGTCCAGCTGAATACTAGGAGAAAACAGCTCCACAGCAGCGTTGCTGCACGGTGTCTTCTGACAATGCAAGCAGCATTAGCAAGCTCCTGGCTATAAGAAAACCAGCTGATGTCCCCTTTAAACAAACACACTGCTGACTCTCTAGCACAAGCGGGGTGGCGGCAGCTCAAAAGTCTCTAAGATCTCTCACAGCAGTCTGTACTCACAAAATGTCAAGGGACAGTAGGTTGCCTCCTTCCAACATCCATCCGACATCTCTCTAGTAATAACATAATGGATCGTCAGCAGACAGCCCCTCAGTCAGCTCTCTGAAGCTTCAACATCCAGGCCCTCAGGTCATCCACCTGAGGCCTCACGAACAGCAAGCACATGGAATTGTCCTCTCCTGAAGGAAAATACCCAGAAGCTCAGTGTCTCAGATTATTTATACAGACTCCCGGCAACCTTCAGGACCCTGCTCCCTGGGATTGGCCAGGGCTGCATACTAATTCATACTTCCATCTGCATGGCCCCACACCTATATTCCAGAGAATAATACAGCTCTCTGGTAGGCAGAGGAATAAGTCAGACTAGCAGCAGCTGAAAGCAATGAACAAACCTAACTAATCACATACAGCTGCACTGGTTACAGTGCACACAGTTTAATTGACCTAACAGACAATTACAGCAACACAGTGAGACTTGCTAAATTTACCCAACCAAAACACAGCTCCACTGAACACAGTGAGTAAGCACTAAATCTAACTATTCCTAGCACCTATCTAGGAGGGTGCTACACTGGTATAGTTATGCCTGGTACACACGATGAGATTATCGGATGAATGATCGTCCATTTTTTTTGCATGATAATCTCAGATTGAATCTGATGAGTTCACTAAAGTCACGAAAGTTTTCGTACGACAGAATAAAAATTCGGAAGTGATGTCATGTGTTGTAATGCATTTGTTCTGCATTTTCGAACGAAAGCTGTACTGATTAAACGAAAATTGTCCGATCTGGCTTTGTACGAAAAAATTTTTTCGTGCATGTCCAATCAAATAATATTGGATGAACTCTCCTAATCGGCTCTCGAAAGCTCTTTACTAACAAATAGATTATCGTACGATCACTCCGTAATTGGCATTTTTCATACATATGTCTGATCGTGTGTACTGGGCATAAGTGGTAGTTAAACTCAACTGGACTTGCTTAAACAAGTCAAGTTCAATGTGATTAATTATTACCACTAGATATATGTGTCTTTTCTTGTGTGGTACCTGGGAACCAGAGCACTGACCGTTTACATTCAATTGACAGGGGCTGTTTCTATTGCTCAGCTGCATGTCTGAGCCTGGCATAACAGCAAAATTAATTAGTCTGAATCCTAATTTCCAAGTTCATCTTTTAACACAGACACTTTATACTGTTGATACTGAGAAACTGGAGAAGAACTCCCAGTATATGTGTGTATAGACAGAGAAAAAGATAACAAAAAATGGCACCACATGTCTAGGGACAAGGTAGCTGTAATGTGTTCTATGTAGGAGGTAATGCTTAACTAAAGGAAACTGATGCTAACATGAACAAAACAATACAATCTATGTGGGAAAATGTCCTTTTGATGGCCCTGAGGGAAAGACTTCCGAGGCTGCTAAATAACAATTAGCACATTCTTCCACCCATACCTATTGATATCATTGTTTCCCTTGAATAATGACACTGCAATCTGTAAAAAGAATTGTTTGTATGAACTAATCCAATTAGTCAGTCCGATTAGTCAAATCTACAGAATGTTACATGCTGCTTTATTTGTCATAGAATTTTTGAAGGCCAGAGAATTAACAGAAAGGCCATAGTGGCTAATTATGCTTTGCCACCCAAGGTCATAGGAAACTTGCCATCCTGTGCTTTGGATTTTTGGCAAGTACAAGAAAATATAGCTGTAGACCACCTCAGCAAAAGTGGAGGAGGATCAGTCAGGGTGGAAAATGTTGGCCAGTACTCCATTACTTCCTTTGAACAGGGCAGAGGTAAATATCAGAGCTATGCATCTAACAGGAAGTGTAAAAACAATCTATTTCAGACCATTTCAGAACATCTGTGCAAATATGAGCTTTTATGAGTGGCTATCGGTTTGATGCTTTCCAATTATAACATTTTAAATTACATAATTTTACAAGGAAAACAGTTATTTACCAAATATGATTTAAGAGCAAACAACAGACTATTATATGATAAAAAACATCTTAGTCGTTGTATTAATTCTTATATCATAAAATCTTGTTTACATATTGACATTGCAGAAGAAAGCCACAGTTGTATTGAGACTCCACAAAAATCTATTAGAAAATATAAGAACATGCACAATGTGGTATCCCCAATTGCTGGTATTCAGACCATACAACCATTTGATCTTGATTGTCGGTTTACTAAGCCTGGGAAATCCAACACATTTTAAATTGTTCAACAAATTTATCTCCTCCGATCTCACATATTCCATATGATACCACTCTGCAAGTACAAAGATTAATTTACAATCTCTGTTCACAACAATATTTTAGTACAGTTTTCCAAAAAAAAAAAGACTGCAAGTAATGAGTATATGTATTTCCAAATAGTTAGCAAATATGTTAATGTAGGCTAAAACTTATTTAAAAAACACTTCAAGCAATGGAAAGGCTCAATTTCAACTATGTTAGATATTAGATAGCCTTCCTCTTCCTTAAAGTGATTGTAAGGCCCCTTTCACATGGACGGACCGTTCAGATCCGCTTGTCAGTTTTGACGGCGGATCTGAACGGGCGCTCCATGTTAGCCTATGGAGCGTCGGATGTCAGCGGAGACATGTCCGCTGACATCCGACCCGGTCCGATCCGCCAAAAGCAGACGTATGGCCCCACGTCCAGATCCGTCGCTGGCGGATCGGATCGGGTGAGATCTGATGAAAACGGACACACTGTCCGTTTTCATCCGATCTCTCCACAGAGACCAGCGGCGCTCGCAAGCCCCTCCCCGCTCAGTGAGCGGAGAGAGGCTTGTCATCCGCCGGCTCAGCGGAGATCAACGGACATATCTCCCGCTGAGCCGACGGACAGAGGCGGGCTCCGTTCAAGCGGAGTCCGCCTCGTGTGAAAGGGGCCTAAGGGTTTGTTTGTTTTTAAATAACAAACATATCATACTTACCTCCACTGAGCAGTTCTTTTTGCACAGAGTGGCCCCAAACCTCGTCTTCTGGGGCCCACAGGCAGCTCTTATGGCTCCTCCCCACATCAGATAACCCCCTAGGAGAAGCGCTCTCCCAAGGGGGTTACCTTGCGGGCGTGCTTCCGAGTCCAGCATTCGGTGTCCATAGCCGCTGAATGTTTGACTCCGCCCCGCCCCCGGTGCCCGCGTCATTGTATTTGATTGACAGCAGTGGGAGCCAATAGCTGTGCTGCTATCAATCTATCCAATCAAGAGCCAAGAACCCCGGGCAGGGAGATAGCGCGTCCCCGCCGGGTCGAGTTCCAGGGCTCAGGTAAGTAAAACGGGGGGGCTGGGGGGGGCCAGTCACTGCCAGGTGTTTTTCACCTTAATGCATAGGTTGCATTAAGGTGAAAGAACACAAAGGTTTACAACCCCTTTAAGCTGAAACATGGGACTTGTGGTGGACTTTAGCATCATAAAGCCTCTATGTTTCTTCTTTGAAACCTTTTACTTATACCCAAAGTAACTCCTGTGGTTATGATGCTAAAGTCCATCACAAGTCCCATGTTTCAGCTAAAGAAAGAGAAAGGCTATCTAATATTTAACACAGTTCAAATTGAGCCTTTCCATTGCTTTTTTTTTAAGTTGTAGCCTTCATTAACATATTTGCCAATAATTGGGAATACATACTGTATACTCTCCTTCATATTACCATAGTTGGGAACAAAGGCCCGTTGTTTTCCAGGCCACCTTGGCAGCGTGAAATCCGAACCCACTGCTTTTAACCAGCAGAAGGTGGGATAAAAAAGGAAGGGCTGGCGCAAGATGGTGCTCTGGTCTGGGACTCAGGAAGCTACCTGAGAGAGCTGCAGGTGGAAATCACTCTGTAATGGAAAGAAAAGGTTTGCATGCTACACTTTATGAGAAGAAGGAGAAGAAAAAAAAAAATACAAGCATGGATATAGCAAAATTACTTAAAATAACCAGTGGTGTTCATATAAAAATACTCAAATGGCTATTATGCTTGAAATAGTGCAAAATAAATAAATACTGTAACCTTTGTAGTCGCCCTGCTTGAGAAAACAAATACATTTGTATCAAATCTTGGTTACATCATTGCACACAATCCTAACTGCATATAAAAGAGTGACATTAACAGTAAAAAAATATAAAAATGCCTGAAATAGTTATAGGAGATTGAATGGACTCTTTGGACAGAGTTTCCGGAAAGAATCTGTGTCAAAACATCACAAAAAGCTGTAATTTAGAACTGGTATTTGATTGACAGTGATAGAGCTAAATTGAGTTGGATTACTTATAATGTGAATCTATCATATTTTCTTGTGGGGCAAATACATTGAAAACTCTCAGCTTCAGTCACTGTGCTGTTGTGGTGAAATTTGCTTTAAAAAAAATCTACTCTTTTTTTCTTTATTTAGCATCTTTTCGTTTTTTTATTTTATATTAAGGGTAGTTATCTGATGTTTTATTTTTTTTTTACTCTGTTTATTGTACCCATGAATATATCCTGTATATCCTGTATATCCAATGTGTACTTGTACAGAAAAAAAGAACAATATGTAATATACAAATGTTAACAATAAAATAGTGCAATAACAATCACAATTGAATTATTTGCATAATACATCAAGTCAAAAAAAGCATTCTACAAGACATTCTAAATTCTAAAATAAACAGATAGGAGGTGGTCTGTAGAATGATTACTTTGAATTAAAGGTGAGTACAGATTTGCGACACACATATATATTGTGCCTTGAAAAAGTATTCACACCCCTTGACATTTTCCACATTTTGTCATGTTACAATCAAAAAAGTAAATGTATTTTATTGGGATTTTATGTGATAGAAAAGCACAAAGTGGCACATAATTGTGAAGTGGAAAGTAAATGATAAATGATTTTCCATATTTTTTACAAATAAATATCTGAAAAGTGTGGCGTGCATTTGTATTCAGCCCCCTTTACTCTGATACTCTGATACCCCTAACTAAAATCTATTGCCTTCAGAAGTCACCTAATTAGTAAATAGAGTCCACCTGTTTGTAATTTAATCTCAGTATAAATACAGCTGTTCTGTGAAGCCCTCAGAGGTTTGTTAGTGAACCTTAGTGAACAAACCGCAACACGAAGGACAGGGAACACACCAGACAGGTCAGGGATAAAGATGTGGAGAAGTTTAAAGCAGAGTTAGGTTATATAAAAAAAAAAGGAATATCAAAAGCTTTGAATATCTCACCAAGGTCTCAAATAGACTCTGCCTGACCCACAATGGCCACCAGGGTCAAATGGGCTGTCAGCATCCAACCGGATTGCTGCCCCAGTGACCCAGGAAACCATGGAGGAACCATGTTCCTCTTGCCTTTCTCTCCCCCTGCACTGCCACTGAAGATGAGAACCACCTGCAGTGGAGAAAACTGCACCTGCCTACACATAGACCATGATGAATGAATATGCAGGAAGCAGTTGTTTAAACCCAATACTTTTTCTATATAAGGGCTTTTCAAAACAACAAATGCAATCATTTAAATGTGGAATGAATTACAGTTTATCATTTTGGGAGGAAACTGTACACTCTGTATAGATTTCTGTACATCAATTCACTAAGAGAGACATCTGAGGAGGAAGGAGGTTGATACAGGTTTGGTTTCAAAAGAGGACAGTTAGGAAGGAGGTTCATACAGGTTTGGTTTCAAAAATGTTTTTTTTCCGACGGATGTTGGCTCAAACTTGCATACACACGGTTGCACAAAGTTGGTCGGAAATTAAGTTCAATAGCCAGTGCTGCTCTTCTGCCTGATTCCGAGCATGCGTGGCACTTTGTGCATCGGAATTGTCTACACACGATCGGAGTTTACGCAAACGGATTTTGGAGAACCAGATCTCAAATTTTGTGCGACAGAAATTCCGATGGAAACTGTTCGATGGAGCCTACACGCGGTCGGAATTTCCGACAACAAGCTCCGATCGCACATTTGCCGTCGGAAAGTCCGAACGTGTGTATGCGGCATAAGCTGTACTTTTTCTAAAGACCTTTTTTTTCACGTGAAGCAGATTTTACATTCCCATACAAGTCTATGAGAATGCAAAATGCACTTGAAGCAGGTCAAATGCAGGTCATAAGAAGGTCAAATGCACATGTTAATGAATTATGAATAATTTCAGCAGCATGTCAAACTGATGCAATTGACACAAGCCCAAAGTCCAGTGGCGGAATTATAGGGGTCGCCAAGATCGCCATGGCGACCGGGCCCTTGCTGCAGGGGGCCTTTGAGGCCCCCTTGTACTCGTTGATAGGAGGGGAGGCTGTGAGGAGCTCCCCGATCGTCAGCCGAATTGTAATCTGTGCAGGGAGCTCCTCACATACCTCGTGTGCTGTGCTGTGCTCTTTGTCTCCCCCTACAGTGCAGTACCCGGCAGGAAGAAGGTAAATGTCTGCCGTTTTTTTTAGAAAAACTATCTACTGTATCTGTATGTGTGTGCATGCATGTGTGTGTGTGTGTGTGTGTGTGTGTGTGTGTGTGTGTGTGTGTGTGTGTGTGTGTGTGTGTGTGTGTGTGTGGGGGGGGGGGGTGTGCATCATGTTGGAAGAAGAGGATGTGGGTGAGTGATTAGTGTCCAGCTACACAATGCTATAACTGATATCAGTGCTGTGCAGGGCGGGCAGTGTGTCGGCTCTCTTTATGTTTCTTCTGCTGGTGACCACCCTGGAAAACTCTCCCTTCCACCAGCAGTCAGCAGCTGCAGGAAGAAAATACAGACAATCAGTTCTAGTAAATGCGCCCCCCCCCCCCCCCCCCTGTTCCCACCATCCCTGTGCTGAGTTCCCGGGTCTGTACCCCCGCTGTGCCCATTATGAGGGGTTCCCACCATCCCTGTGCTGAGTTCCCGGGTCTGTACCCCCGCTGTGCCCAGTATGAGGGGTTCCCATCATCCATGTGCTGAGTTCCCGGGTCTGTACACTCGCTGTGCCCATTATGAGGGGTTCCCACCATCCCTGTGCTGAGTTCCCGGGTCTGTACCCCCGCTGTGCCCAGTATGAGGGGTTCCCATCATCCATGTGCTGAGTTCCTGGGTCTGTACACCCGCTGTGCCCATTATGAGGGGTTCCCACCATCCCTGTGCTGAGTTCCCGGGTCTGTACACCCGCTGTGCCCATTATGAGGGGTTCCCATTGATAGGTTGCACTGATGGGGGTGACACTCAGTGCCCATGGGCACTGATAGGTGCCTTGATTATCTGTGTACATATCCCTATGTACATGGCCGGCCTAGAGCACACATCAGTCAGGGGCGCCGTACCAATGCCCCCCCACCACCTTCAGGCTCAATGACTGACTCTGCCCCCCCCCAAAATGGTAGCAATCTATAAAAAGGTGGGGTATACATGGGCAGGGCAAAGGGGGTGGAGTCAAAGGGGGCGGCAAAATGAGGTTTCGCCTAGGGTGTCAAAAATCCTTGCACCAGCCCTGTGTGCATGTGTGTGCATGCATGTGTGTGGGGGTGTGCATGCATGTGTGTGTGTGTGGGTGTGCATTCATGTGTGTGTGTGTGGGGTGTGGGGGGGGGGGGTGCATGCATATGTGTGGGGGTGTGCATGCATGTGTGTGGGTGTGCGAGGCGGGCGGTTGGGATTCACAGCGGCGGCATTTGATGGCACAGTGGCGGCATTTGATGGCACAGCGGCGGCATTTGATGGGCACAGCGGTGGCGTTTGATGGTACAGTGGCTGCATTTGATGGGCGCAGTGGCGACATTTGATGGCACAGTGGCGACATTTGATGGCACAGTGGCGACATTTGATGGCACAGTGGTGGCGTTTGATGGTACAGTGGCTGCAATTGATGTTTTTATTTCTGAATTTTTCAGTTTGCTTGCGCCCCCCTAAAAATTTGGGGCACCAGCTGTTACTGGTTTATGTGTGTGTGTGTGTGTGTGTGTGTATATATATATATATATATATATGTGTGTGTTTTTATATAAAAATGAAGAAATCGGTTCCTTTATATGCAGCCACCCACTTGTGACCGGGCCCTGGTGTTCCAACATCGGGCTCGGAGTAAAGAGCTTTGTCCGGAGGTCGGGGGGGGGGGGGGGCCCGCCATGGTTTCTTGCATCGGGGCCCTGAGGGTTCTAGTTACGCCACTGCCAAAGTCCATCGCTTGCTAAACCTTCCAATTGTGTGTACCCCTGAAGTTTGCCTTTTTGGACTATATAGAATATTTATACAAGGACCATTATTCATGGCTAGTAAATCCATAGCCCTTAGATGGATAAATCCAGATCCCCTACTACAGTACTTGTTACAAGGTCTGTTCCTAAGGCCCCTTTCACACTGGGGCGGTGGGTGCATCTGCGGTAAAGCGCCGCTATTTTTAGCGGCGCTTTACTGTCAATTTTGCGGTGCAATTCAACCACTAGCGGGAAGCTTTTACCCCCCACTCGCGGCCAAGAAAGGGTTAAAAACTAGCCGCGAAAGGGTTAAAAACCACCGCAAAGCGCTGCTGCAGCAACTCTATGCCGGTGGTATAGCCAGGGCCGTCTTTAGCGCAGGGCAAACGGGGCACCTGCCCTGGGCCCAATCTTTGTAGGGGGGCCCGCGCTGCTACCCATGAATTGGGGCCCCGTCGAAGGTTTTGCAGAGTGCACAGAGGACACGGGAGGCTGTATTCCCCTGCTAGCCAGCTGAGAGGGGGCGGGGCTGGGAGCTCCACTGACGCTCTGACCCCGCCCCAATGCAGCCTGTATGCTTGAAACAGAGTGGCTGTAGTTAGAGCCAGTGATCTGAGTGGGAGCGTCAGTGGATATCCCGGCCCCGCCCCCTCTATACTGGCTGGGGAGTACAGAGGTCTGGGGGTGGGGCCGGAAGCTCCACTGACGCTCCCACTCCGATCACTGGCTCTCACTACAGTCGCTGTGTTCCGAGCATACAGGCTGCACGGGGGCGGGATCAGAGCATCAGTGGAGCTCCCAGCCCCACCCCCTCTCAGCTGGCTAGCGCAGGAAAACAGCCTCCCGTGTCCTCTCTGCACTCTGCAAAGCTGTCATCGGGGGCCCCAATTCACGGGTAACAGGGCCCCCTTACAAAGCATTAGTGGAGCTCCCGGCTGTTGTAGTGAGAGCAGAGAATGGAAGCCCCACCCATACAACTCTAAATGTATATAGTGAGTTTGGCTAGCGCAGGTTTTTCTACTTTCTATAGTGAGTTTGGCTGGCCAGGTATGTCCTTACACCCATAAAATGCCTGACTGCTTAAACCCTGAGCTGTGTTATTCAACTGTAAAGCTGTGCGTTGCTGAAAGTTCTCTGACCATCACCTGTATAATGTCTGCAGTCTCTGATTGTCTCCTGCAGTATGTCCCCAGTCTTTGATTGTCTCCTGCAGTATGTCTGCAGTCTCTGATTGTCTCCTGCAGTATGTCCCCAGTCTCTGATTGTCTCCTGCAGTATGTCCCCAGTCTCTGATTGTCTCCTGCAGTATGTCCCCAGTCTCTGATTGTCTCCTGCAGTATGTCCCCAGTCTCTGATTGTCTCCTGCAGTATGTCCGCAGTCTCTGATTGTCTCCTGTAGTATGTCCGCAGTCTCTGATTGTCTCCTGCAGTATGTTCCCAGTCTCTGATTGTCTCCTGCAGTATAACCCTGAGCTGTGTTATTCAACTGTAAAGTTGTGCGTTGCTGAAAGTTCTCTGACCATCACCTGTATAATGTCTGCAGTCTCTGATTGTCTCCTGCAGTATGTCCCCAGTCTTTGATTGTCTCCTGCAGTATGTCCGCAGTCTCTGATTGTCTCCTGCAGTATGTCCCCAGTCTCTGATTGTCTCCTGCAGTATGTCCCCAGTCTCTGATTGTCTCCTGTAGTATGTCCGCAGTCTCTGATTGTCTCCTGCAGTATGTCCCCAGTCTCTGATTGTCTCCTGCAGTATGTCCCCAGTCTCTGATTGTCTCCTGCAGTATGTCCCCAGTCTCTGATTGTCTCCTGCAGTATGTCCCCAGTCTCTGATTGTCTCCTGCAGTATGTCCGCAGTCTCTGATTGTCTCCTGCAGTATGTCCCCAGTCTCTGATTGTCTCCTGCAGTATGTCCCCAGTCTCTGATTGTCTCCTGCAGTATGTCCCCAGTCTCTGATTGTCTCCTGCAGTATGTCCGCAGTCTCTGATTGTCTCCTGCAGTATGTCCCCAGTCTCTGATTGTCTCCTGCAGTATGTCCCCAGTCTCTGATTGTCTCCTGCAGTATGTCCCCAGTCTCTGATTGTCTCCTGCAGTATGTCCCCAGTCTCTGATTGTCTCCTGCAGTATGTCCGCAGTCTCTGATTGTCTCCTGCAGTATGTCCCCAGTCTCTGATTGTCTCCTGCAGTATGTCCCCAGTCTCTGATTGTCTCCTGCAGTATGTCCCCAGTCTCTGATTGTCTCCTGTAGTATGTCCCCAGTCTCTGATTGTCTCCTGCAGTATGTCCCCAGTCTCTGATTGTCTCCTGCAGTATGTCCCCAGTCTCTGATTGTCTCCTGCAGTATGTCCCCAGTCTCTGATTGTCTCCTGCAGTATGTCCCCAGTCTCTGATTGTCTCCTGCAGTATGTCCGCAGTCTCTGATTGTCTCCTGCAGTATGTCCCCAGTCTCTGATTGTCTCCTGCAGTATGTCCCCAGTCTCTGATTGTCTCCTGCAGAGACTGCGGTCATACTGCAGGAGATTACCAGAGACTGCAGTATGTCCGCAGTTTTTGATTGTCTCCTGCAGTATGTCCCCATGGATAAGTGATTTATTAATAATATATAATATTAAAATGGTCGTCATTTATTACATATGTATGAAAATATAAAGACAAAAAGAAAAAAAGCCTATATCCCTTTAATAGAGTTGAAATGGGCATATGCCAAATTCTATATTTGTATGGACAAGCTATGAATTTAAGCTGGGTTGATATATTTAGAAATGTTTAGTAAAGGGCTCACACTGATGTGTGCTTAGGTGTAACATTTCAGATGTTATTAATAGCGAGAACAGTGACCTTTTGTTTAAATAAATACATACAGTATCTCAGAACACTTGATTGTCTGTGACCAGATATGTTATTTAACTTTTTTTATGCAGAGTAAAACAATGGTATATTACGTACATAGAAGGTTGATTTTATTAGGAAAAGAAAAAAAAAGTTGGATCTAGTCATTTCCTTTTGACTTTATCCCAACTAATAAATAAAATATAAACCTTAAAGACTATATTTTATAGCATGTACCTGTTCAATCAAAGAAAACAAGTAAAAAGATGACACTATTTTGTTAACACCTTCATCTTCTGCAGGACATGATGAGTTCAGATTAAAAGTGCCTCATAAATGTGGAAAGATATCACAAACTGCGTACCTATGCGGTGTGTTATCAATAAGGAAAAAATAAATTTCTTTGTGCTTAAAATTAATTTATATATATTTTGGTCATATATAGTAAATACAGCTTTTTAAGTGTGTTGGGATGTAAGCGTAAAACCTTCTTCCCCTTCCCCAATTTATTTCAGTCATCTATTCATTAAAAATACTTAAATATGTTTAAAATGGTACCCCATTGTGTATTTGTAGCAGCCTCCCCTGCACATCAGCATTCAGATCGGTGGTGGAAAAGCCAATCAAGACCTTTTTAGTGAGCCGCTGACCCCATTCACTTGAATGGGTGAGATTTGGCACCAGTACTTCCTGCCAAAGTTTTATTGCAAAGCATCTCAGTCATGGCATGTGTGTAGCGGGTTGGTAGGTGGAAGGTAGATACTTCCTCCATGTTCCCCTACTTGAACGACTGAACTCTAGATGTTAACCACTTCAGCCCCAGAAGAATTTACCCCCTTCCTGACCAGGCCATTTTTTTTCGAAGCGGCACTGCGTTGCTTTAACTGACAATTGCGCGGTCATGCGATGTGTACCCAAACAAAATTTACGTTCTTTTCTTCCCACGAATAGAGCTTTCTTTTGGTGGTATTTGATCACCTCTGCGGTTTTCATTTTTTGCGCTATAAACAAAAGAGCGTCAATTTTGAAAAAAAAAAAAAAAAACAATATTTGTTACATTTTGCTATAATAAATATCCCAAAAAAAACAAATTTTTCATCAGTTTAGGCCAATATGTATTCTTCTACATATTTTTGGTTAAAAAAATGCAATAAGCGCATATTGATTGGTTTGCGCAAAAGTTATAGCGTCTACAAAATAGGGGATATATTTATGGCATTTTTTTTTTTTTTTTTTTTACTAGTAATTATTTTTTTTACTAGTAATTGTGGTGATCATGGATTTTTATCGGGACTGCGACATTGCAGCAGACAGATAGGATACTTTTGACACTTTTTTGGGACCACTGACATTTATACAGCGATCAGAGCTAAAAATAGCCACTGATTACTGTATAAATGTCACTGGCAGGGAAGGGGTTAACAAATAAATAAATGTCACTGGGCGATCAAGGGGTTAAGTGTGTCCTAGGGAGGTGTTTCTAACTGTGAGAGGATGTGACTGACTAGAGGAGGAGCCAGATCGTTGTTCCTACATAGTAGGAACAGACAATCTGTTTCTCCTCCCCTGTGAAAGCCCACCAAAAAAGAAACATATTAACACCTAACTGGGGCAGCATAGAACTCAACCTGCTTACATGTGTACCACCTCCCCCAGCTGCCACGTTAGCTTAAGGAGGTGGTTAGGGGGGCAGTAAAAATACAAAAATAACTGCCTGTTTTACCTCAATTGGCCACAAGTGTAAACAAGGCCTTACACTTTACGGTATTTTTAAAGATTTTTTTCTCTGTAGAATATAGTAGGGAATGGTTAAAAACCTTGTCAAGAGTTCTTGCTTTTTTTGTCTCGCATTTCTTTCATTTCCTGTCCTGTAGATGCAACGGGAGCAAATCTTTACAAACTGAGGGAAATCCCAAATTGTCACTAGAACACGTGTCACCATTGGAAAACTTTCCCTGTTCTGATAACGACCTAAAATTTGGGATTTTTCCTTCATTTTCTGTCCCAGTGACAGTGGTCACCAGAATCTCCCCAGCCGGGGAAATATACTGTAATAAAAACCTTAACTTCAGATACATTTTAAAGATTTCATAGTCTTCTACATATCCAGATAGCTGGCCAGCTAAAAAATATATAATGCATTCAATTGTTAGCCAGGTATAGGAAATGTGTCCATTATTTTCATTTTGTTTAATAAAAACACAGGCCCACCAGTCTTGCAACCTTTTGGAAAATCAGCCTCTTTAATGTAAATAATCATATCTTCATTATTATGAGAGATCAAAGACATACATTTTTCATATTTATAGGCTGTTCTAAGGTGTTTCAACAATGTGTAATCCATTTTGGAAATCTGTAACACTGTAATGTATACAGGCTCTCCTCACTTAACGACCAGGTTCCGTTCCAAGGACCAGGTTGTTAAACGAGGAGCCACAAGTAATCAATATTTTAAACATTCTTAACTACTGTACTGTACTGTTTTGTGAAAAAAGGTCTAAACACATAACTCTAGCTCAATAATGTTGTTTTCATTTGCGTATAGTATCTCACAAAAGTGAGTACACCCCTCACATTTTTGTAAATATTTTATTCTATCTTTTCATGTGACAACACTGAAGAAATGTAAAGTAGTGAGTGTACAGCTTGTATAACAGTGTAAAATTGCTGTCCCCTCAAAATTAACTCAACACACAGCCATTAATGTCTAAACCGCTGGCAACAAAAGTGAGTACACCCCTAAGTGATAATGTTCACTTTTGTGAGATACTGTATGCAAATTAAAACAACATTATTGAGCTAGAGTTATGTGTTTAGACCTTTTTTCAATTGGGCTCAAAGTGTCAATATTTTGAATGCCCACCATTATTTTCCAGCACTGCCTTAACCCTCTTGGGCATGGAGTTCACCAGAGCTTCACAGGTTGCCACTGGAGTCCTCTTCCCCTCCTCCATGACGACATCACGGAGCTGATGGATGTTAGAGACCTTGCGCTGCTCCACCTTCCATTTGAGAAAACTCCACAGATGCTCAATAGGGTTTAGGTCTGGAGACATGCTTGGCCAGTAGATCACCTTTACCCTCAGCTTCTTTAGCAAGGCAGTGGTCATCTTGGAGGTGTGTTTGGGGGTCGTTATCATGTAGGAATACTACCCTGCGGCCCAGTCTTCGAAGGGAGGGGATTATGCTCTGCTTCAGGATGTCACAGTATATGTTGGCATTCATGGTTCCCTCAATGAACTGTAGCTCCCCAGAGTTGGCAGCACTCATGCAGCCCCAGACCATAACACTCCCACCACCATGCTTGACTGTAGGCAAGACATACTTGTCTTTGTACTGCTCACCTGGTTGCTGCCACACACGCTTGACACCATCTGAACCAAATAAGTTTATCTTTGTCTCATCAGAGCACAGGACATGGTTCCAGTTATCCATGTCCTTAGTCTGCTTGTCTTCAGCAAACTGTTTGCAGGCTTTCTTGTGCATCATCTTTAGAAGAGGCTTCCTTCTGGGATGACAGCCATGCAGACCAATTTGATGCAGTGTGCGGCGTATGGTATGATCACTGACAGGCTGACCCCCTACCACTTAAACCTCTGCAGCAATGCTGGCAGCACTCATATGTCTATTTCCCGAAGACAACCTCTGGATATGACGCTGAGCACGTGCACTCAACTTCTTTGGTCAACCATGGTGAGGCCTGTTCTGAGTGGAACCTGTCCTGTTTAACCGCTGTATGGTCTTGGCCACCGTGCTGCAGCTCAGTTTCAGGGTCTTGGCAATCTTCTTATAGCCTAGGCCATTTTTATGTAGAGCAACAATTCTTTTTTTTTAGATCCTCAGAGAGTTCTTTGCCATGAGGTGCCATATTAAACTTCCAGTAACCAGTATGATAGTGTGAGAGCGATAACACCAAATTTAACACACCTGCTCCCCATTCACACCTGAGACCTTGTAACACTAGAAGGTCTAATGACACCGTGGAGGGAAAATGGCTAATTGGGCATTTTCACTTAGGGGTGTACTCACTTTTGTTGTCAGCGGTTTAGACATTAATGGCTGTGTGTTGAGTTATTTTGAGGGGACAGCAAATTGACACTGTGCCAGTGATTTCTGTGCACCACATCAGAATCGCAGGCAGGTCACGATGCACTCTGCGAACCACTGCAGGTGTCAATATAAAGTTAATGACACCCCAAAATTGGTTCGCAGAACGCAGTGCAAACTGTGGAGTTGGATGAAATCGGATCACATGGGTCTGAACATCCATGCGATCCGATTCCAGTGCGGACAAAAAAAGGGTCATGCACCATTTTGGTGCGAATGCAATGTGATTTCAGCCATACAAAGTGCATGGCTGAATTCATACTGCAATGTGCATAGGCATGCGGTGCGAATCACATGCAATGTCTGCAATCACATTAATGTGAACCCAGCCTTAAGGATTATATGTAGAAGACCCAGCAAGGGTTCCTGGCAATTAGCTGCAGGAGCTGTCAGCCTCTCATTGCTTTCAATGGGGCTTCTGTCTGCTGCTAATCAACCCTATGTGCGTGTCATCAGTAGGTATGGGCCCAACACCTCCCAGTTTGGTTTGCACCAGAACATCTTGAACAGGCAGACATTTCTACCGAACATGCAAACTCTATTAACCACTCCAGCCCCGGAAGGATTTACCCCCTTAATGACCAGGCCATGTTTTGCGATACGGCACTGTGTCGCTTTAACTGACAATTGCGCGGCTGTATATTGTGCGTTTGGGTACAATGCTGTACCCCAAAAAAAATTATGTCCTTTTTTCCCACAAATAGAGCTTTCTTTTGGTGGTATTTGATCACCTCTGCGGTTTTTATTTGAACAAAAGAAGACCAACAATATTTTTTACTTTCTGCTATAATACTAATTCAAAAAAAATATATAACAAAACAAATGTTTTCATCAGTTTAGGCCAATATGTATTATTCAACATATTTTTGGTAAAAAAAATCACAATAAGCTCATATTGATTGGTTTGCACAAAAGTTAAAGCGTCTACAAAATAGAGGATAGATTTATGGACTTTTACAAATTTTTTATGTTTTTACTGGCAATGGCAGCGATCTGCGACATTGTGGCGGACAAATCTGACCCCAAGTGACACTTTTTGGGGACTAGTGACATTATTACAGGGATCAGTGCTAAACAAATGCACTGATCAATGTATAAATGACACTGGCAGGGAAGGGATTAACACTACGGGGCAATCAAGAGGTTAACTGTGTTCTCTAGGTGTGTTCTAACTGTGTGGGGGATGGGCTCACTGGGACAACACAGAGATCGCTGTTCCTGATCACTAGGAACAGCAGATCTCCATGTTGTCCCCTGTCAGAACGGGGTTTTGCCTTGTTTACATAGGCAGAAACCCGTTCTGCCTCTCTGTGGAGTGATCACGTACGTCGATCAGGTATGTCGTTTTGCGCAATAGAGCCGACCTGCTGCAGTATATGTACTGAGGCTTGTCGCCAATGGTTAAAGTCTATGGGACACAAACATGAAAAGTCAAAAGTCCTAATTTTAAAGGCTTATATGCAAGTTATTGCCATTAACCACTTGCTTAATGGGCCCTTAAACACCCTTCCTGCCCAGACCAATTTTCAGCTTTCAGTGCTCTCACACTTTGAATGACAATTACTCAGTCATGCAACACTGAAGCCAAATGAATTGTTTGTCCTTTTTTTCCCACAAATAGAGCTTTATTTTGGTGGTATTTGATCACCTCTGGGTTTTTTATTTTTTGCGCTATAAATGAAAAATGAAAATTTAAAAAAAAAAAAAAATTTTTCTTTGTTTCTGTGATAAAATTTTGCAAATTATAAATTTTTCTTCATAAATTTTGGGCACAATTTATACTGCTACATATCTTTGGTAAAAATAACCCAAATTAGTGGATATTATTTGGTCTTTGTGAAAGTTAGAGAGTCTACAAACTGTGGTGCAAATCATAAAAAAATTGATCACACCTGATGTACTGAGGGCCTATCTCATTTCTCGAGGCCCTAAAATGTCGAAACAGTACAATTACCCCCCAAATTACCCCTTTTTGGAAAGTAGACAGTCCAATGTAGGCATGGTGAGTTTTTGAAGTTGTAATTTTTTCCCACAATTCTTGGGAAATTGAAGAAATTCATTTTTTTTTTTTTTTACACAAAATTGTCATAATAACAAGTTATTTCTCACACACAACATATGCATACTTCCAATTACACCCGAAAATACATTCTGCTACTCCTCTTGAGTATGGCGATACCACATGTGTGAGGCTTTTTCACAGCCTGGCCACATACAGAGGCCCAACATGCAGAGAGCACCATCAGGTGTTCTAGGAGCATAAATTACACATCCAATTTCATTCCTACAGATCACACTTTTGAAGGTCCTGGAGCACCAGGACAGTGGAAATACCAACAAAATGACCCCATTTTGGAAAGAAAACACCCCAATGTATATTCTATGTGACATGGGCTGCAGATAGGTACTCGGGTACTCTGATGGGCTGCAGATAGGTACTCTAATGGGCTGGAAAAAGGTACTTTGTACTCTGATGGGCTTCAGGAGGGAGGGAGTGTTCCTGCTGGAGTCATTTTACAATCGCCGGTAGGGAAGTGGTAAAATCCATACCAGACCAAAAGGGTTCCCCCATGCAATTTTTTTCCCCAATTTTTTTTTTATTTACATACAGGCCAAAATTGGGCCTTGGTTATAGGTGGTGCCTGAACACTGTAACCTCTCACAGTTATGCTTGCTGGGCGCAGGAACGGGCCCTGCTGTTAAAAATTTGAATTTTTTTTTTAAATCACATACACCTGGCAAACAGGTGCAGAAAATTGAGCCCCTTCTGCATGTTGTGGCTCAATAACACGGCCAGCTGTGTAAAAAAAAGAAGTGTGCCCCACCTGCAGAGGATGCACCATGTCTGCGACCACCACTTTTCACTTTAGACACAGAAGCTGCTTGCCCTCTTTTAGTGGCCTGTGAAAGTCTGCCTCTCCTTGTTGGCCTTTTGGACATGATGAGGATTTTTTGGGGGGATTTTTATAACTTTTTATTATAGAGTGTGGGATGGAAATATGGTGCTTGGGTACAATACTCTTGTGCTTTGTGCACTGCTGCTGATGCAAAAATAAAATAAAACAAAAAAAATGTAAGAAAGGCCAAAAAAACTAACAGAGTTCATGCAGAAGGAAGGCCACCTGCTACTCAGAGGAAGGAACAGCAATTATGAAGATTTTTTTTTTTGCTGCTGCTGGGGAAAAAAAAAAGCCCCCCAAAAAAAGGGAACCACTGCTGATGCAGAAAAAGGAAAACCTGCGATTCAGAAGGGAGGACAGCATTTATGCCCTAAATATTTGTAGTGCTTCTGTTATACCACTGCTGTGCTGACACAGAAGGAATAACACCTGTGAAACAGAAGGGGAGTACTAATAATGCAGCAACAGAACTGCAAAAAAAGATGTATGAAAAAAAAAAAGGGACAAGTAGTGAGTGACACAGAAGTGTTGTACACACCAACACTTCAGTAGCACCCCAACACTGTGTTATTCACACTACACTGTATTATATACACTGCACTACACTGTATTATATACTCTATGCTGCACTGTATTATATACTTTGCACTACACTGTATTATATACTTTGCACTACACTGTATTATATACTCTGCACTGTAGTATAAACTCTGCACTGCACTGTATTACATACACTTCACTACACTGTATTATATACTCTGTACTGTATTATATACTCTGCACTACACTGTATTATAAACTCTACACTGCACTGTATTATATACACTACACTGACTTCACGCACAATCCACTAACTACCCTGCCTAACCTCTCTCCATTAATACACACGGCCACCCTTATATAGTGTGGGGCATGGACTTAGCCCCTGAGCCATGATTGGCCAAAGGCACCCTGCCTTTGGTCAATCATGGCTCTCTCTGTACATTACGCTGTGATTGGCCAAAGCATACAGGTCAGGTACATGCTTTGGTCAACCAGCAGAAATCAATGCACTGTGATCTCGCAGTGCATTATGGGGCGCTCAACGGCGGGCGAACTTCCCGCAAGGGCCCCATTCATTTGTTTGTTTGTGAAACGAACAAACACCTGATGTTCGAGTCAAACTTATATTTGACTCGAACATCAAGCTCAACACTAGTCATCAGCACAAATACACACCTTGCTCACTAGACCTTTAATTATATTACTTAAACAAACTAAGTAGATAGAATCTAGTGTAGCGCTGGCTCCTGACGAGCAGGTGCTATTGTTTTGGAAAATTAAGTTGCCTGAAGCCACAGTTGGGCTTCAGGATAATTCTTCTAAATTTCTGGTTTCAGTACCAGTCCAGCTGGGTTGCACTGGGTTCTCTTTGACCGCAGGTGTCGCTGTCACCACAGCAAGAGTAGAAAGCAGTCTAGCTGGATGCATTAAATGACACTTACCACTCGGAACCAGCCCAGTGGGAGTGTTCTCCTGCTGTGCATTCTGGGGGGGTATTTAAGGTACCGACACCATGTGACAAAAAAGAAGCTTTTCCTATCTGCATGGTTTTGGTGGTCCTCCTGACCCAGCCTCATGGCCCTCCTGGCCTGGGGTGCAGAATCATGCATCCTGTGTCTCGGGGCTGGCTGGCCCGAGGCAATGTAACTGCAGAGGTAGGTCCGAGTGACTTTCGGAGCCTACTGATCCAAGGAAGGTCCGGTGCCATCTCATCTGAAGGGAGAGGCCCAGCAACTGAAGTACCCCATTGGAGAACTCTTCAGGAGAAGGCCATGCACAAGGCTGGCTTCTCGGAAAGTGCCTGGAGGCTTAGTTGAAGGACGGGACCTGGATCAACACTCATATGTTATCGCCGGATCAGCTGAGAGAACCTGGTACTGCATGACAGTTCTTCTATCATCTAATACATCAGTGACGCTAAAGTATAACCTACAAGTCTGTGGCAGAGACTTTACCGAGCATCCTACCGGCTGCTAGACCTAGTAAGAGAGACTTATCCGGAGGACTGAAGGAATCCAGTTGGAATCCAGTTGGTGAAACAGTTAATTTCTCTGGATTCGTCGAATACCTTCACCCCGCAATCTAGTACCTGAACTCACCCCTAACCCTCTACCCTTTATCAAGAGACTGTGTTCTATTTTCTGAATAAATAACCTAAAAGAGGATTCAGTGTCAGTCTCAACCTTTTCTCTGGGTTACTTTCCACGGGATCCCTAAGACGGAGCTACAACAGGTGAGGTAACGGTAAGCCCAAATAAAACCAGCAGCTCCTTCGTGGGTCAGTGCTACACTAGTATAGTCTTGTGATACACCAGTTTTTCAGTTCTTGTTTTAATATCAAACCAAAGACATTGGTGATCACTATAACCCACGTTTTCTCCCCTCTCAACATCAGATTATTGATCGCCATATGTCAGTACTAGGTTTAGAATATGATCTCCATGGGTTGGGCTTTTTACTGATTGTTTCAGAGAAACCCTATTCAGTGTCTCCATTATATCTCTCCTCTTGTGTGCAAGCACAGTTTGAAAATAAGGCCGGCTATACACGGAGCAAATTTCTTTCTTGCAATTATGGGTTGCAGGAAAGAAATTCGCACAATTCTGCCATCAACACGGATAGTCCTGACAGGGGAATCCCCCCTGCCGAGCTATTGTCTGTCTGGGAGTGTTGACTTGAAAAAACTGATGAATGTGTAGCCAGCTTAAGGGATGACAAATCCAGAGAGTTTCAAGTGGTACATTTGTTTTTCTTTAATTAACAGAATATAAAACACTAACTTGTAGCCCTGAGAACTGACACTCGGAACCTGCAGGTCCAAAATATGTTGGGACCCGAAAACACTAAAGGCCAACTCATGCCTCCCTACAAGTTGGGGCACTCCATCACTGGAAAGAGGCTTTGGCACTAGACTTGGCTGGCTTGGAGGGCCATGTCTTCTTACAAAACAACATTCTCATCTTAGACATGGCTTTGGAAGGCTAAAAGGGACAAAAGGAACCCTTTCTAACATCAGGAGTGGAAAACCTACTGGTAGGGTTTTTCTGGAGGACGGGAGTTACCCTTTCCCCCTGTAATCTTCTTGGTGTACTAGTCCA
This sequence comes from Lithobates sylvaticus, assembly GCA_028564925.1. NCBI lineage: Eukaryota > Metazoa > Chordata > Amphibia > Anura > Ranidae > Lithobates > Lithobates sylvaticus. The sequence goes on along the minus strand of CM053027.1, from coordinate 195,364,781 downwards.
AGGAGGAACCAACCAAGTGTTCTCCCCCAAAGGGTAACCTTGTAAAGCATTTTTGCACAGGAGCATATCTGGCAAGCATTTAAGCCAGAGCTCCTGCGCATGTAGATATGCAAATTACTATTGACAAAGAGTATCATTCATACCAAAGTTCATACCAAACTGCAATGGTCTGACAGACATCCAAGAATGCAACTGCATGACAGGACCCATCAGGGAGAAGAGAGAGTGCCTCTATGCTTCTATCTGCTGGGTCTCCATTAGGGTCTTATAAAAGCAGGAAATGCCAGGACCTACCAGAGGAACTGCCCACTTATGCAGAAAACTTTCCTCAATAGGATACTGTTGGGTAAAACACTTTGAAGGAGAGATATCTTCTCAGAGTGAGATTAGCCCCCATACAGCACAGTGTTAACAAGCGAATGGTTGTTCGCTGAATTTGGAGATTTTAAATATCCTGTACTGGGCTCCCTTGGGTGATCAGACCCAGGCTTCTCCAATGCTAAGCAAAAGCATATAGCTATAAGAATAGTTATAGTTTTCTTTTAGGAGAAATGTTTGCCCTAGGAATACTTTCCTGATCCAATCCCTATAGGGGTGAGGGTTCCTGTTCTGCAATATCCGCCTCCTCCTCAGAAACGACATCTGGCACAATAGCAAAGTCAAAGACTGGAGGGGCGTGGTTGCGAGCCCCATGGTCCATGGCCTCGATAAGGATAGAAATTGTGTCCATGAAATCCAACAACATTGTGGCAAAGAATTGTTCCTTGGAAAAGGAAGGAGGAGGCTGGCATGGCTGACAGGCCAGCTGAATGACCTGAAGAAGGTAGTAAGTCAGAATAGGGACAGCCAATAGAGGAGAGGGTACTCGGGCTCTGAACTGCTGTATTAACACTCCCCAGGGATCTAAAGGCTGAGCCTAAACAAATGAGCCCATCAGATCCCTGTGCTTGGGAACCTCCTTGCCTAATCAAAAGCTGGCCCGGAGGTGGTACTCACAATCCTTCTCAGTAGTAGGGGGTGGTTGCTGCAAGCACCTGTAAGCTGGAAATCCAGGAGTAAGGGGGATCACCACTGACGCTGTACCCAAGGAGAGCAGGAGATGTGCACCAGTCAGCCTCTGAAGTCCAAATAGCGAGGAAAGGGCCACAAATGCTGAAACTGCCTCTGAAATGAAGCAGCACAGATGCAGTGAATTCCACAGGTCGTGCAGGCATCACAATGCCTGGCCATGCAGGTGCAGTAAAGCACCACTCAGTTGAAAAAGGCAGGTGTAAAAGAGTCATTGCTGGCGATCTCCAGTATTACAAAACAATGACGGCAATCAATGAACCCTTGCTATCCTGGTTCAAAAGACAAAACGAGTGTGGGACTTTAAATGAGGCAGGCTCAAAAACAAAGTAAGAGTAGAAATTTTATTATTAGTTATACATTAATGTCAAGGAGCGTTTATATGTGACAGATGAGTGTTCAATACATGTACAGACATAACATCCGAGTAGATATGATACAGAACTTAAGTATCATAACAGGGAAAAAGATTTATACAAATTTCATAGAAATAGTACAGTGATAGTATACAATGGAATTCATAAAAATGTTGTAAACAATGATGGAAATGTGAGGGATTACATCCTCAATAGCTTGACGCGTTTCGTCGGTAGACCAACTCATCAGGAGCGAATATATAATATCTGTAAATAATGAATAATAAAAGATGTTCTAAATTAAAAAGCCCATGGTATGAAAAATATTATATATAAATAAATTTATATAGAAAAAAAGATGGTCAAGTCCACAGAACTTACACCCCATAGGAATGCCGAGCATGAGTTGTCCCAGTGTGCATGGGTCGCCACATCAAGTCTTCTCCAGGAGCTGAGGTGCAAAGCATCCACCCAGAGCACCAGGCCCACAATGATAAGCCCCCAGCCAGCTGGCAAGTAGAGTAATTGGAGAATTATGCCGGTAACGGCAAGTAGAATCTATAAGATAAATAAAAGGTATTTTTTATGATAGACCCGGTAGCACTGCCAAGCACCAAAGAAATAAAATGCATGGAGAAAGAAGAATGAGAAAGAGTGATGTGACAGAGCAAAGATGGAGCCATTAAAGCAACCGACTAAAAGATGTGCAAAGAAGATTGCATGAGAGTAAAGCAATGCAAAGTGAAGAAAATATATATATAGACCAAGGGAAATGAGGGATGACCATATAAAATTGTGTTAAGTGATGATCATAAGGGATCAGCATGAGCTATCCTGGACTCACTGCAATCCACATGCGAACAGCAGAGGGAAATTTTCCAAGAGGAAAAACAAGTAGGGGCACCCTGGAAAGAATATTTAGAGGGCTTCCTCCTTGTAATCACCAATCTTCTGCAGGAATAAGGGGGATTTACCCCCTTCTTGGTCTCACCATCCATGATGGGCTTACTGCCGCAGGGGTCTTGAGAGACTTAGCTTTGTGCCAGGCATACCATGGCTTTGGACCTGTAGGGCACACTGTAGCTAATTCCATGCATTGCTCAACTCTATGTGTGAAAGGGAATGCCCACATTGGCATCCAATGCAGAAACAGCATCACAGGCTGGCCCTGCATCTTCCATGTGGCAAGATTGAGTGCAGTCCCCCGAGAAGCTCTCAAGTAGTCAACAGATCCATGAGTCACAGAAAAGCTGCAGTGGTTATGGAGCAGCCAACCTTAGATAGAAGAATCATTGTGGAAAGAAATCAAGAAAAAGAAAAAACACATACAGAAAGCAGGGTCTGATTTCCACTAGTAGTCTGTATCCTTATTAGAATCACTTCTTTCACTATAAAGACTCCTTCAAATATCCTTACAACATTTTCACACTGTGATAACAGACTAGATCCTCAGACAGTCTCTCAGCTCTCTGCAGCTTCCAGCAAAGCAGGCCTCCAGGTAGTCAATCTGAGACCTTAACACCCTGCAGGCACATGGCAGGAGGGCCTAAGGGGTCAAGAAGCCCCCCTTAGGCTGTGATCTCCTTCCAAGAAAAAAGACATTGCTGCTCTCTTTCTCAGAGTATTTATATAGTCTCTCAGCTACCATCTGGGTAACTCTCCCCAGAGACTGGCTAGGGCTGTATGAATATTTAGCTGCCAATTAGACTCTTCCTGTCTACTATTTTCCAGAGCTATCTGGGCTAATCTGGTATTATATGGGGGATGGCCCAGCAGCTTTTTTGCCAGTCTACAATCACCTAAAGGTAGCTGCATATAATCATATTTAAAGAAGCATGTGTCCTGTATTGTACTATCAGGAAATGTTATTTGTAAAAGAAGTGATTCTAGTAAGGATATAGATTCATGGAAATCAGACCTGGCTGTCATTATGTGATGGAATATCGTTTTTGTATATACCAAAGAGAAATATTAAAAAGAGGTTAACTCAACAAAGAGACATAATTTAGACAGAAACCATGGAATACAGCTATAAATAAAGGAATATTAAAAATATTTCATTCCATAGGGAGATGTGAAGAGAACAGATACCTCTGTTTCCTCCTTCCCTGCCTCTGAAAATGTATAAATGGTAGAGGATGTTCAAACAGGTTCCTTCTCAGTTTTATGCAAGCCCTGAGGTTGTTTTTCCTCAACTACTGTTACTATGTGCCCTTACTCATTTACATGGGGGTCAGTAGGAGGGCCCTCTTATTGTTAATTGGGGTTTCCAGACTCCCATAAGCCCTCTGCCTACAGGCCCCCACAATTGCTGAGCTAAGGCTGTGGCAAAGGGACCCATATCTTCATCAACATAGAGACAAGGTGCTTTGTCAGGGGGGTCCCCCCTGGCAAGGTACCTCCCTACTTTGATGGCATGTGGCCTGATATAATTTAGGCAGGGGGAAGCCCTTGCTCCTTCACCCCTTTCTTGGCCTGCCAGGATGCATGGATTCTGGTATGGATTTTTTTGGAAGAAAAGCCCCCATGCCTTGTTTGACAATTCCTTGCCTAGTCTTAAAAATGGCCATTACTGTTTTTTAACATTCGGCTTCCACTAACTTATATGGTTTGGATTTGGCACCAAAACTTTAGTAATATTCACTGAACCCCCCATAAACTGAACCCAAAAATATTTGGCTCATCCCTAGTTCCCTTACACTGGCCAACAATGTTTTTCTTTACTGTAATCAGGGCTCAAAATGTCAAGTCCTGAGCTACTAGCCAGGCCTCAAGGGTTACTCGCCACCAGTTGCCCCACCCAACCCCTACCCTGCCCCGCCCCTAATTCCACCTCTAAACACGGCCTCATAAATTATATCATGAAATTGCCCTTAAATGTTTTATGCAAAATTAAGCAACTTTATCCATGCTCATCAATGCAGTCTCACCCCTGTCCACCAATGCAGCCTCACCCGTGTCCACCAATGCAGCCTCACCCTTGTCCACCAATGCAGCCTCACCCTTGTCCACCAATGCAGCCTCACCCTTGTCCACCAATGCAGCCTCACCATTGTCCACCAATGCAGCCTCACCATTGTCCACCAATGCAGCCTCACCATTGTCCACCAATGCAGCCTCACCCTTGTCCACCAATGCAGCCTCACCCGTGTCCACCAATGCAGCCTCACCCATGTACACCAATGCAGCCTCACCCGTGTCCACCAATGCAGCCTCACCCTGTCCACCAATGCAGCCTCACACCTGTCCACCAATGCAGCCTCACACCTGTCCACCAATGTCCACCAATGCAGCCTCACACCTGTCCACCAATGCAGCCTCACACTTGTCCACCAATGCAGCCTCACCCTTGTCCACCAATGAAGCCTCACCCTTGTCCACCAATGCAGCCTCACCCTTGTCCACCAATGCAGCATCACCCGTGTCCACCAATGCAGCCTCACCCGTGTGTCCACCAATGCAGCCTCACCCGTGTCCATAAATGCAGCCTCACCCGTGTCCACCAATGCAGCCTCACCCGTGTCCACCAATGCAGCCTCACCCTTGTCCACCAATGCAGCCTAACACTTTTACACCAATGCAGCCTAACACTTTTACACCAATGCAGCCTACCTGTGCCCATCATGAAGGGGAGCAGAGGAGAAGAAGAGTATTGCTGGCCGGATGATATGAGCGCCGAGGGACATTACTGGAACAGCTTTGATTTAAATTGCTGTGTGTTCCCGCCGCTCGGCGTCTCGTACAGCCCCGCCCCCTGGCCAGGGAACTTTGATACACAACACTCGTCCCGTGTTGTCTATCAAATTCCCCGGGACCAGGCGGCTGGTGTGTGAAAGCGAGTGCAGGGAACACACAGTAATTGAAATCAAAGCCACTAGTGATGTTCCCTGCGCTCATATCATCCGGCCGGCTCTGTCCTCTCTCTTCCCCTTTGTGAGCACTGGGAAAGGGACTCGCCGGCCGGCAGTGCTCGCCCCCCCCCCCCTCGCTCCCAGACAGCCCTTCCTCGCCAGCCCTTCAAAATTTACTCGCAAAATGCGAGCAGGCGAGTGTAAATTTTGAGGGTTGCTGTAATTATAGGTTCCTGCAATATTTATTATACAGCATGAAAAAAATGAAAAAATTAAATATTCCTGATTTCCATAAGAGAGGATATTAAGGTAAAAATCTACAATAGATTGAATTGGGAAAGGCAGTTAGCTGTACAACAAAGATCTCACAGCTTCCAGCATGTAAGAGCATGACCAAACACTGTACTTTTTAAAGGAGCTCTAGGTGGAGTTCAAAGCCTCAAGCTCTCCTAACCAAAGACAGGGCCGGTACAAGGCAGGGGCGGACGGGGCACGTGCCCTGGGCGCTACCATTTTCTAAAGGCGGGGGGGCGCGCCGCAGCCTGCAGTTTAAATTGTGTAATGGGCCGGCCGCCGCCCGCCAGTACATTTAATTGCTGTGCCAGTGTGTGCCGCCGGCGCCGAGTGCGCTCCGCTTCTGCTGTATCCTCCCTTGTCCCTTCTTTCTGCTTGAGTCCCCCCCCCCCCCCCGCGGAGGAGTCACTTAGTACATGCCAGCGCGGCAGCGCCAGCGGCGTGACGTCACTCACCAGGTGGGAGGACTCAGAGGAGAGGAGCGCAGGGAGCTCTGTAGCCTTGGCGCGCTGTGAGCCTGTGACCCGGAGCAAGGAGCTGCTGCCACCTGCCTGCCTGGCTAGTTAGAACGAAACTGCTAGAAGAATAGAGATAAGAAGAAGAGGAGAGATAAGAGGAGAGATAAGAAGAAGAGAGAAGAGAAGAAGAGAGAAGAGAAGAAGAGAGAAGAGAGAAGACAAGAAGAGAAGACTTGAATTTACAGCCAATGTGTCCATAGGTACTTTTTTTTTTATTTTTTTTTACGAGACAGACAAGACAGACAGACAAGAGACATGACACACACTTGCTTAGGCCCCTTTCACACTGGGGCGGGAGCCGCAGTGACGGTAAAGCAGCGCTATATTTAGCGCTGCTTTACCGTTGTTTTGCCCGCGGGTTTCGGCCGCTCGCGGTGCGGTTTTACCCCCTGCGAGCGGCCGAAAAAGGGTTAATATCCCCCGCAGAGCTCCGCCGTGGCGGCGCTTTGCGGCGGTATTGCCGCGGTTTTACCGCGGTGTCCCATTTAAATGAATGGGAAGGAGCGGTATAGGAGCGGTGAACACACCGCTCCTATACCGCTCCAAAGATGCTGCTAGCAGGACTTTTTTTGCCGTCCTGCTAGCGCACCGCTCCAGTGTGAAAGCCGCCGGCTTTCACACTGGAGTGAATGGGGCCGTTTTTTTTCAGGCGGTGTACAGGCGCTATTTTTAGCGCTGTACCGCCTGAAAACCGCCCCAGTGTGAAAGGGGCCTTAATATGCCTCTCCACTTTTTTAATTTATGTAAATTGTAAAATGTTAATTTCTGAAAATATATGTGCAAAGTGTTCAGTGGTTGTGGCGGAATGTACAGTACAGGACTAAGAAATCTTAACTGGTTGCTGACCGCTGGCTGTCAATTGACGGCCAGGCGGTGCAGCTCTCGTGGCGGGAGGGCGTCATATGACGTCCTCCCCTTCCTGGCCCACCAGGGGGCGCGCGCGTGCCCGCCGTGTTACTGGGGACTCAATGCGCATGCCCGGCGGCTGCAATGTCCGCTGGGCACTCGCGATTGCCCGGTAACACAGCAGGACCGTGGATCTGTGTATGTAAACACACAGATCCACGTCCTGTCAGAGAAGAGGAGACCGATGGTGTGTTCCCAGTACAGAGGAACACCGATTGGTCTCCTCCCCTTGTGAGTCCCCTCCCCCTACAGTTAGAATCACTCCCAGGGAACATATTAACCCCTTCAGTGACCCCTAGTGTTAACCCCTTCCCTGCCAGTCACATTTATACAGTAATCAATGCTTTTTCATAGCACGGATCGCTATATAAATGTGAATGGTCCCAAAAATGTGTCAAAAGTGTCCGATATGTCCGCCGCAATATCGCAGTCAGGATAAAAATTGCAGATCACCGCCATTGCTAGTAAAAAACAAAATTTGAAACGACATTGATTCTTTATTAAAAACGGGGGGGGGGGGGGGGGCGCACTTTGTCATCTTCGCCCTGGGCACCAAATGGCCTTGTCCCAGCACTGACCAAAGAGGCTGACTTCATTCCAGCACCGTCTCCTAGCAGCCAGCAGTTGATGTTCTGTAGTCATTGTCTGCAATATTCAAGCCTTGCATTAAGTATGAGCAAAAATAGGCTGATAAGAGTTGGATCATTCTAAGGAATGCTGAACCTGCCATGTTCTGTCCTCACCTTGTTCATTAAATGTTGTTAAGGCTGAGGATATAAACACTTGCAAAACATATTCAGCCACAAAATTAAACAAAACAGCTTTCAAGATTCACTTCTATGTATCGTGTTTCTTTGGCACTGAGATGTGAAATTTCACCTTGCAAAGAGATTCTAATATTTCGGTGATATATATATATTTTTTTATGTCTGCAATGCCTTTGGCATGTAAAGTAAAAAATTAGAACAAACGTCTTGGTAGTTAAGAAATGTATTTTGTTTCCATATGTAAAAATATACTACATGCTTTGAAAGAAAAATATGTGTCAGTTTCGTAAATTTCCATTTACAGGGGGTCCCCGGGTTACAAACAAGATAGGGACTGTAGGTTTGTTCTTAAGTTGAATTTGTTTGTAAGTCGGAACAGGTACATTTTTTAAGTGTAGCTCCAGCCAAAAAATCTATTTTTAAGTTTTTTTGATAACATAGAGAAGGGTTATCACCCCTGTAACATTTGTTTTGCTGTCTGTGCCCCTGTTCAGAAGATTTCACCTCACCTTTTGTCCCAATGACAATTGGATTTTGAAAATTTTGTCTTGCTAGGGAAACATGGACTGGTGATAAAGCATCAGTGGAGACACATTTTTCCCATATTAACTCTTACAGGAGTGAATTTCCCTTCCTAGGGGTAGATTTCCTCTCACTTCCTGTTGTCTCCCTCCTTTTGTAAGTAGGAGTCGTTTGTAAGTCGGATGTTTGTAAGTCGGGGACCCCCTGTATATTCTTTGTCCTTATATATTTGCACACAAAATCAGTTCAAGGTGCTTCAAAGCCTGACATTAAGGTTTCAGGTTGGGTCAAAACGATGGGTAAAGTTCATTTTCCTTGCCAAGCATCAATTAAACCAGTTCCTGTGAGAGCAGGCCATCATCATTTTGGATTGAGCTCACAGTACAATACTGCAGAGAATTTTTGCTCTCTGCAGCATTTAGGTCTGTTCTCCATCCCTACTGGATAAGAAGCGGAACAACCCTGGGACATCACATGGCCAGCTAGACGACAGTCAGAAAAAGTTATGTATGCTAGTAATTTGTGTAACATTATAGGCCTTTGTAGATAAACTTTGGCCTTGTGTAGATGGCATAAGTTTGACATAAGTTTCACATGCTTCTGGGATCATTCAGAATTCATTGACAGGCGCATTTGATTTGCAGTTAACCTCCTTCTGAGCTGTATTGGACCTTTTTCAATCAGGTTTTGCATTCCCATAGATTTGTATGAGAACAAAAGTCCATCAACACAGACCCTTTACTCTGAGAGAGTACAAGGATAGGGGGCTTTTGTTGGGGACATCACAGTTCTGGTTTTGAAGTTTTAGTGCTAGGGTCAGGTTAAACATTTAGAGCTAGATTTCAAGGCGAAATTGAGGGCTAAAGCTGGCCATAAATGTGGCAATATTTAATCAATTTTTGTCGGCTACTTTTGATCCATTGGGAATCACAAATACAAGTAATTAACAGAAATCAGGAAATCAACCATCCAGCAGACAACTTTGATCGATGCCAGTCATCTTTGAATAGAAGAAACAGGGGTGGCCTGTTCATTACGGGCACCGCCTCCCCTATCCATGCCGCCACACCTCCTATCCATGTGTCCGGCCCCTTGCAGGATGCCGGGCGCATGAATTACAGTGGCGGGGGTGTTTTTTTGAAGCACTGATTAGAGCCAAAGGCTCTAATCAGCTTCAAAATAGGGAGGACTCCGGGTGTAGAGAATACGTTCACAGTCCACACAGGTGTGTTAGAATAGCGAATGAATATTCACTATTCTAACACTGGTCCTTCTCCTGGCCAATCAGGAAGCGGGTATGAGACCTGTCACCCGATTGGCTGAAAGGACAGGCGATCCTATTGGACACCTAGGAGGAGGGGAGGAGACGTACGGTGGAAGCGAGGAGGAGAGGACACAGGAGCCAATGCTGTACGGATGCCCACCACCTAGATGGGGTAAGTGCCAGATGGGCAGACAGTGAGGAGGGGGGTTGAGGTGCTGCCAGGGGGATGAGGGGGTGGTTGTTTTCCGCCCCCCACCCAAAAAAAAAACACCAGCTGCCACTGAGAAGAAATGTCCATCTTTGAGTGTAAAAACGAAGGGTAATTGTAAGAAAAAAGTACTAATTTATTCCATAGGAATGTTCAATGATTTTTTCCACCAGATATTGCACAGTGCAAATTACAAAAGCACAGAAACTTTGTCTAGATTTCTCTTTTAGTTTAGTTTTATACATCAGGAAGAAGACAGCTGATGATCAATTTATACACTGCTAGGGAAAAGTTAAAAGTTGCAAATCCTTTTTGTGATTTTTTTTGTGTTTTTTATTTATATAAATGGGTTTTCCTGAATATATATATTGTATATTTTTGCATATTTGGTGAATATTAAACCTGTCAAATTTCTGGTGAGTATTTCCCTGCATTCACACCTGAGCAGAGCATATTCCTGTTGATTTTGAAGTGTTTTTGTTGGGCGTTTTACAAGGGATTTTGCATGTGCATCAAGCTTTAGGTGTTGGTTTCCTGAACTAGGCAAGAGAAGGAGAGTAGTTCCTTAGGCGTAAAAATATGCACAAAAACATGCATATCACTCATTTATAAGTGCTCTCATTGAAGTGTATTGTGCCAAAAAATTGTGAATATTTACAAAAAAGCTCAAACTTTTTTTGAGTGTAGGGCAGTGGTTCTCAACTCTTGTCCTCAGGACCCATTAACAGGCCAGATTTTAAGTATTACCTGGGGGAGATGCAGCCTAGAATACTGCAATCACTGAGCAGCAAATTATATCACCTGTGATGCATTTAAGTTATCTTGCAAACCTGGCCTGTTAGTGAATCATGAGTATGAACATTGACAATTAGAAATAATGGGATTCTGCTTAGTCAGCCATAGTTATGCGTAGGGAAATGAGCAGAAAAATGCACAAGTGTGAATGGGAGCTATAGCATAGTAGCTATAGTGAGGGCTCCCCAGAATATAGTTAGGGTATATTTTTGCATATGTAGCGCCAATAACCCTCTGTGGGGTGGCTATGAATTTCTGGGCTTACCAATTACCTCCTCCTTGTAGCTCGTCTTTCCTTGTCTAGGGGTTCCCAGGGTTGATACCCAGTAATTGTTGAGACTGACACTGAAAGTCCTTTTAAGGATTTTTATTTGCATAAAAACGTTGAAACAGAACACAGTCTCTCAAATAGGAATAGAGAGTATGGGTGATAAAGCTCAGGCACTTTAGAACTGCTGACATTCAGATAAATGTCTCTCTAGATGATCCAGGGAGTAGCCACTCGCAACTGGACAACTCACTGTTGGATAAACCCTTGTTTGTAGACCTAGCAGCCAACAAGTGATTCGGAATTAGCAAAGTCTCTGCCACAGACTTGGATGTGAAACTTCAAGTTAACATGTAAAAGTCTCTGCCACGGAAAAATTTATGGAATTAAAACGAGAGTTTAATATACCACAATATTCCCTCTTCTCATACCTACAAGTGGAGCACGCACTGGGGGTACAATTTTCAGAACAACCATTAAGATGGCAAAAAATTCCACTCTTCCAAAAGATCCTGCAGATAGGATCAACTAAAGGGCTGATATCGGGCTTATATGAATATATGGGACAGGAAATAGACTCAAAGGGGAGACTTGAAAAGGTAAAAGTGCAATGGGAAAAAGACCTTGGCCCAATACCGGATAAACAATGGAGAAGAATTTTGGAGAAAGGGTCAAAGGTGTCAGTATCCCCCCAGCAGAGAGTGTCACATTTAATGCTAATTAATAGAGCATACTATACCCCCAAGCGGCTGTTTAGATTTGGCAGAAGGGTTGATGATAAATGTCCCAAATGTCAAATAACAGGAGATCTTATCCACATGTTGTGGAATTGTCCCAAACTGGTTTACTACTGGAAGGAAATGACTAACAGAATAAGTATAACATACTTAAAATAGAGTTGGAACCCAAATGATGTATATTGGGATATAGAGAAGAACAGGAAGAGAGTAAAAGTAAAACTACGGCAGTGTTGAGGTGTTTATTTCAAGCTAGAAAACTAATAGCAGGCAAATGGCAATCAAAGGAACCTCCCAAGATAGATAACTGGATTGGGATAGTAAATGAGACCTTATATAGAGAGAAGGCGGTATATATAAAGAGAGATAATGTCCAAGAGTTTAATAAAATATGGAGCCCATGGTTAGCTAAAATGAACCCACCAGAAGTCGTAGATTAGAGAGGTAGGAGAAAGAATATTATACGGTTGTTCTCTGGTTGTTAAATGGAAGTGTAGCTACTAAGGAATGGTATGTGCAATATCAGAACGGTAGAGGCGGGAAAGGGGGTTGGGGGGAAAAAAAGAAAAAAGAGAGAGGCGAAGAAAATCTGTAAGGTGTTGAATAGATCCTAAGAAATGAAGAATATATAATCTTGCTGTGATTGGTCTTTTTTTTTTTTTTTCCTCTCTTAATGTTATTTCTGTATACATGAAAAAAATCTTAATAAAGAATAAATTAAAAAAAAAAAAAAAAGTCTCTGCCACAGACTTGGTTGCAACTGAAGGATGGGTTAGGAACTTTTCCTATGGTACCAGTATCTTTCAGCCATTCCGGCGATACCGTAGGAAATGCGGATTCAACTAGTTTCCATACATCTCAACTTCCAGGCTCGTAGCCGAGCAGCCAGCTTCGTACACGGCCCTCCTCCGAAGAGTCCTCCCCTGGTCGCTTATCGAGTTGTGTGCCTCTCCAATCCTGAGAGGGCACCAGGACACTTCAAAATCTTCCTTCAGTTATTGCGCCTCGAACTAGCCAGTTCGGAGGCTCGGAAACGGATGGATCCCCACCCCAGACTATGAGGGCTTCTGGGGCTGGTCAGGATGACCAGGCCTACGGGGTCAGCCGACAGTCCCGGACTGAGACCCCTCACAGGGTTGGTCCCGACCAGAACCAGAACCGGAACAAAACACCAACCCCTGTACAAATGACCTCAGCACCTTAAGTACCCCTTCCCAGAATACACAGCGGGGCCAGACGCGCCCACTGATTGGCTCCGGGAAAAGATTGGTACCTAATGCGTCCAACCAGACTGCGTTCTCAGCCTGTCACAGGTGCTCACCTCACCTATGACCAGGCAGAACTCTAGTACAGCCCAGCCAAACTGATGCCAATGTTCAACCTAGAATAATTAACCCCAAACTCAATTACAGTTCTAGGAAAAACTAAATTTACAAGAATAGCACACACTTTGAAAAAGTGTCGGCGCTACACAGATATGTGAATGTTTAAATTGAGCAGCTAAAGTGAGGTCATCAAATGCCCAGAGCTCTCTATTCGGCTTAGTGTATTCCTACACAATTTAAGCATGTGGACAATTAAAGTGGTTTTAAATCGAAGAACAAAAACGTTCAGCTTACCAGTCTTTGGATGTGGTGACTGGTTTTCTTTTTTTCATTTTTCCTTTACATTACAAAGTGTACTACGATGACAACACTAACTTACTATGCTGTATCTATAGAGGAAATACAGTTGTCATCTTAGGACAGAACTGCACTTTCCTTTTGTCTCATCTCAACGGCGCAAGTTTAGGAGATATTCACTGTAGATACAGGTAAGATTTACTATAATCTTACCTATAGGTAAAATTTTCATTTCACAGTTTTCTACAGATTTTTGTAAGAGTGAAATCATTAACCATATTTGGTTTAACACCAAGCACAGGTGTCTCTGAATCCCTTCTTTATGGATTTCTTGTGCATTTAAAATTGTTTATTGGTGGTCTCTCTTTGTTGACCAGGGGCTGAGGGAACTTTTACTAACCAGTCAGGAATCTCAGCAACAGAGAACCAAAGAGGAAACCTGCTTTAGAACATAACAAGAAATCAATTACATTTGTAATGTACATTTAGAATATTAAACTCTTAATTATTGTCCATTAAGGGACACAAGATTGCAGAATAGTCTGTGAGATAACAATTATATTGCCACCTTGAAAGGGTTTTGGACACTGGCAAAACAATATTACCATTAAGCCAGTGTAACCAGCTATTTTATGCACCAATCTGCAGTAGTCGATCTTCTCACATCTGTCCAGTCATTCGCCAGATATCGGCACCTTCATATACCGTAAGTGGACTTAAAGCTATATTAACCACTTTCAGACCGGACCAATTTGCAGCCAAAGGACCAGGCCCCTTTTTGCGATTCGGCACTGCGTCGCTTTAACTGACAATTGCGCGGTCGTGCAACGTGGCTCCCAAACAAAATTGTCGTCTTTTTTTTCTCACAAATAGAGCTTTCTTTTGGTGGTATTTGATCACCCCTGCGGTTTTTATTTTTTGCGCTATAAACAAAAATAGAGCGACAATTTTGAAAAAAATGCATTATTTTTTTACTTTTTGCTATAATAAATATCCCCCAAAAATATATATATAAAAAACATTTTTTTTCCTAAGTTTAGGCCGATACGTATTCTTCTACATATTTTTGGTAAAAAAAAACGCAATAAGCGATTATTGATCGGTTTGCGCAGAAGTTATAGCGTTTTCAAGATAGGGGATAGTTTTATAGCATTTTTATTAATAATTTTTTTTTAGTAATGGCGGAGATCTGCGTTTTTTTTTGTGACTGCGACATTATGTCGGACACATCGGACATTTTTGACACATTTGGGACCATTGTCATTTTTACAGCAATTAATGCTATTTAAATGCATTAATTCCTGTATAAATGACACTGGCAGTGAAGGGGTTAACCACAAGGGGGCAGTGTAAGGGTTAAGTATGCCTAGGGGTGTATTTCTTACTGTGGGGGGGGGGCGTGGCTGTCAGCTAGTGAATACTGATCTCTGCTACAATCACAGGGAGCAGAGATCAAGTCTGCGGGGACCGCGATCGGACTCATGGGGGCCCCGACCGGCGCGCTCCCGATGGCACGGACAGGCTAAAGGAGAGACTTATATATACGCCCTCCTGCCTGTACGTGCCATTCTGTCGACGTATATCGTCGTGCGCCGGTCGGCAAGTGGTTAAACCCTACTCCAAAAAATGTAATATATTGCACCTTACCAATCCTTAGATGTGGTGGCTGCATTCATTTTCTTTTTTTAGGCTTTTTTTCTACTTTATTTCACCTGGTGATCCAGCCAGTAACACGCTTCCTGTCTGATTCCGTGTACACACAATTGGAATTACGGCCAGAAAAAGACAGATGAGAGCTTTTCATCGGAAAATGCGACCGTGTGTAGGCTCCTTCGGAATTTTGCTGGCCGAATTTCCGACAGCAAAGAATTGAGAACATGTTCTCAATTTTTCAGACGGAAAAGGTTTCTATCGGAAAATATGATCGTCTGTAGCAATTCTGACGCGCAAAATTCCTACGCATGCTCGGAAACAATTCGACGCATTCTCGGAAGCATTGAACTCGACTCGTTGTAGTGTTGTACGTCACCGCATTCTTGACGGTCGGAATTTGGTGTGACCGTGTGTAGTCAAGACAGTTTGAGCGGAATTCCGTCGGGAAAACCGTCAGAGCTTTTTCCGACAAGAATTCCGATCGTGTGTACGCGGCATTAGAGAGTCTGCATTCTGGATGAAGT
The DNA here is from genome assembly GCA_028564925.1 of Lithobates sylvaticus. Lineage (NCBI taxonomy): Eukaryota > Metazoa > Chordata > Amphibia > Anura > Ranidae > Lithobates > Lithobates sylvaticus. Next base: position 195,349,428 of record CM053027.1, on the reverse strand, counting down.
AGTAAAGCAGACACCTTTGGACAGCAACATTGTCAGTCAGGGGAGAGGATAGTGTCAAATGTATATGGATTTGACTAGCAAATTGAAGATGAACTCCACCTAACACTTTACAAGCAGTTACGGCAAACAGTTTTTTCTTTTCTTTTGGGGCTAATGGTTTAACATAAATTAATAAAACCATGGCACTCCCATTTGTGTGACTTAATTTCATGAAACATCCCTATGAGCTGATAAAAATGGGATTTTATTGTGTTTTGCTTTGGAATCACAACTGTTACTGTAAGTAAGAGCCATGGCAATACCCTACTACCCTATTTCTCGAGAAAGTTCTTTGGGCTGTAAGATTTGGGATTTTTTTAGCTTTGCTTTGGATTCTCTACTGCATCCTACCACTAAGTATTTGGTGGGTTACACTAAGTCTAGAACCGTAGTATTACTGATGCTGTGACTCCCATGTCTGATGCCTCACTCAATGTAAAAGCCGGCTCGGTTCACACTGGGGCAACACGACTTTCAGCTCGACTTTTGGAGGCAACTTGGACAAGACCTGAGTATGAATAACAGCGCGACTTGGAGCGACTTCAACATGACCAGGCCAGGCGACTTTGACCGTGGGCAATCAGAGAATAATCAGCTCTCGAGGGGGAACTCCACGCCAAATTTTTAATAAAAAACGGCATGGGTTCCCCCTCCAGGAGCATACCAGGCCCTTAGGTCTGGTATGGATCTTAAGGGGAACCCCCTACACCGAAAAAAAAAAAAAACGGCATGGGGGTCCCCCCAAAATCCATACCAGACCCTTATCCAAGCACGCAGCCTGGCCATTTTTTCGGCGTAGAGGGTTCCCCTTAAAATCTATACCAGACCTAAGGGGCTCCGCTTTTATTTAAAATTTGGCGTGGAGTTCCCCCTCGAGAGCTGCTTTTTCTGTGAGAGGTGACATTGTCGCTTTAATATAGATGGAGATCCGACTTGGAGGCAACTTCCATTGAAATCAATGGGTACAAGTTGCCTAGAAGTCAGATTGAAGTAGTACAGGAACCTTTTCTGAAGTCGGAGCGACTTCAGTAGTGTGCATTAAGACGGCTCTCATTCACTTACATTGATTTTTACATGTAGCGCGACTTGAAGCGACTAGGGGCAACTTGGGGCGACTTGAAGTCGGATCCAAAGTTGCCCCAGTGTGGACCGAGCCTAAGGCTGTAATATTAGGCTTTTCCAAAAAAATATCAGTGTCTGCATTTTTCTTTACAAACTCAAACATTTACTGTATAAATTCCCATGATGTACTCCAAGAAATTGATTGTACAGGTAAGTATGTAGAAAAAATCGAATTTTTTAACACAACTGTATAAGAAAAATTATATATATAATTCTTTAAATTAGTCCATATTCTTGTGATTCTTTATTCATTGAAATGTGACAAACGACCATGCAGTCTTCTAACAGTGCCAAGTGTTATTCCTTTAAATATGGTGAAACTACCCCCCCCCCCCCGCAGTGCTTCCACTCACATATACAAAAGAGTCCATACTTTCTGCTAACAGTCATATGCGCCTAATAGTAATCCTGGTTGTGCTGGAGCTTGTAGTCCTCCTAAGTGGCTGTGTTCTATGTCCCGCAGCAGTGTACCATACTAATGTTGATTTATCTCCTAATGCATGTATGTAAGTGATAATAGAGGAAATCCACATAGCATAATTCCGTCTATCAGTAGCTGCTGTATATTTTGGGGGGACGGCAAACAAGACATCCCCCTGCCCCCCACTTACATAGCCCCCCCGCGGCGCCCAATATGATTGCTTCTCCTCTTGCCCAATCAGGTCTCAGGACCCACTTCCTGATTGGTCGGGCAGAGAATCAGGAAGACAATAGCGAATATTAATTTATTAATTATGATATTAATTTATTATTATTAATTAATATTTGCTTTTTGGTTGTTTTTTTTAAGTGTAAAAGGTTATCTTATACGCCGGAAAATACGGTAATTCTTCTATGTGTAATATAGTGGGTTTTAATAATACAGGTTATTCCACTGCTAAACAGGTGTCTAATGTAACATTTGAAGTACTAACATTGACATTTGGTTTTGTCATGGTGCAGAGAATATACTTGGCATTGGTGTAATCAATAAACAAAAGTGGGTGATTGATTTGGCTAATAAAAGTATTTGGAAAGATCCATCAGGCCCAAATCAGTGTTAATTGATCCCTTTGTATACAGTAATGTTAGTTCCATTACTAATATGTCTACAGAACAAAAATGGCCTAATACAGATGGTAAATGTGCTTTAACCACTTCAGCCCCGGACCAATTGGCAGCCAAAGGACCAAGCCCCTTTTTGCGATTCGGCACTCCGTCGCTTTAACTGACAATTGCGCGGTCGTGCGACGTGGCTCCCAAACAAAATTGGCGTCCTTTTTTTCCCACAAATAGAGCTTTCTTTTGGTGTTATTTGATTGCCCCTGCAGTTTTTTGCGCTATAAACAAAATTAGATTGACAATTTTGAAAAAAATGCAATATTTTTTGCTTTTTGCTATAATAAATATCCCCAAAAAATATATAAAAAAACTATTTTTTTCCTCAGTTTAGGCCGATACGTATTCTTCTACATATTTTTGGTAAAAAAAATCGCAATTAGCGATTATTGATTGGTTTGCGCAAAAGTTATAGCGTTTACAAAATAGGGGATAGTTTTATAGCATTTTTATTAATATTTTTACTAGTAATGGCGGCGATCAGCGATTTTTATTGTGACTGCGACATTATGGCGGACACATCGGACATTTTTGACACATTTTTGGGACCATTGTCATTTATACAGCAATCAATGCTATTTAAATAACAGTGGCAGTGAAAGAGTTAACCACTAGGGGTCGGGGAGGGGTTATGGGCTGTGACGTGTGTGTTTTTTTACATTAGGGGGAGGGCTGACGTCTGACGTCATTGATCGGCTTTCCCGATGACAGGGAACAGCCGATCAATGACAGGCAGAGTAGGAAGCGCGGGGAGAGATTTGTTTACACAGACCTCTCCCCGTTTTTTCAGCTCTGTGACCCGATCGCAGGACACCAGCGGCGATCGGGTCCGCTGGACCCGCGACCGGGGTCACGGAGCTCTCGACCGGGTCGCGAGTGCGCCGCTGGCGGTGCGACCTACGGCCAGGCAATTAAAGGGCCACGTACCTGTACGTGGTTTTGCCTGGCCGTGCCATTCTGCTGACGTATATGTGCAGGAGGCGGTCGGGAAGCGGTTAAAGGAAGTGGTCAAAGTTCAAAAATGACATTGGAACTTTGAAAAATACCGAACTAAATATTGAGGGAGAAGATCCAGAGCCCTTACGGATCGCCCGCCGTCGTTATACATCAGTACTTTGAAGAGGGATATCGTTATTATGGCAGCAGCTAGCTTCACTCACCACAAGATCACTTTTGTCGGCGGGGGGAGAGGGCCCCCCCTCCCGCCCCTTCCGGTGCCCTCCGCCGCTTACCGGTGTGGCCGTAGCGGCGGAGGGGATCAGGTTCTGTGTCCTGTTAGGTATGGAGACGAGTAAGGGGAAGATGGCCCCCACCCATCTCCATAGCATTGCAGGCAGAAACAACGTCAAAACATCACTTCCGTCCATTGCTCTTGAAATTACTTTTTTTTTTTTTCAAATGACATTTAATTTTTTTTTTGATTGCTTTTTAATGTAAATATGAGATCTGACGTCTTTTTGACCCCAGATCTCATATTTAAGAGGTCCTGTCATGCTTTGTTTACATTCCTAAAAAATAAAAGGTAAAATAAATAAGAAATGTTTTTTTTAAACGCACCCCGTCCTGCCGAGCTCACGTGCAGAAGCGAACACATATGTGCGCAGCGCCCGCATATGAAAACAGTGTTCAAAACACATATGTGAGGTATCGTTAGAGTGAGAGCAATAATTCTAGCCCTAGACCTCCTCTGTAACTCAAAACATGCAACCTGTTAAATAACGCTTATGGAGATGTTTAAGGGTAAAAGTTTGTTCATTCCACGAGCAAGCGCAATTTTGAAGCTTGACATGTTGGGTATCCATTTACTTAGCGTAACATTATCTTTGGGCTAACTTTACTGTTGTCTTATTTTTTAACTCAAAAAAGTGTATTGTTTCCAAAAAAAGTGTGCTTGTAAGACCGCTGTGCAAATACGGTGTGACAGAAAGTATTGCAACGACCGCCATTTTATTCTGTAGGGTGTTAGAAAAAATATATCTAATGTTTGGGGTTCTAAGTAATTTTCTAGCAAAAAATATGTTTTTAACTTCTAAACACCAAATTTCAGAAAAAGGCTTGGTCCTTAAGTGGTTAATCAGTATGAGTTACCACTAGAATCAATTGGTCCACTTTCTGCCATTATTCAGGAGTTTGTACAACTTGGAATTGTAAAGAAAGTACAATCAGTTGTAAATAACTGTATTTAGCCTATCAAAAAAAATGATAATTCATATTCTTTATCAGTTGACTGAGTAAACAAATCACAAATAACCCAGTTCTTCCTGATAAATCTAACATAAAGTAAAATTTGAATGCTAAGGATAAAGTATTCTCTGTACTAGAAATCTCTAATATAAATTATTCCATCCCTTTAACCACTTGCCGACCGCCTCCTGTACATATACGTCAGCAGAATGGCACGTACAGGCAAAATCCCATACCTGTACGTGTCATTCTTCCGGCGGGTGGGGGGTCGGCTTCGCTTCAGGGGCAATCCGAGATGAGGGGGCGGCCAGTTCAATAATTTGCTTAGCAGGTACGCCATTCAGTTGCAGCGCGGATTTATTTATCTTGACAGCAACAGCGTTTGCTCCCACGATACATAAAGCCGTGACTCCAATGCTGTAGGATGTGATTTCAACACCACAGTTAAAAGAGCATATATGCCGAAGCATGGGGGCAGCAGGGGCGGAGGAGCGATTTGCTCCTAATGCCATGTACATACGGTCGAAATTCCGACGGAGGCTTGCCCGTGGAAAAGTCCGACCATGTGTACGTGGCATAACTTTTTTGCAGGAGGATGCCCCCATGCTTCGGCATATATATATTTTAGGCACCGGTTGCGTTAAAAAAATGTTTTATTTTTTACTATGTTTTTATGTGGTATTTGCTTTGCAGGTATGGTATGGTAAGGTCTTACTGTTATACTGTAATGTTACTTTGTTTTAATGTTAACCAAAATTTGCTTAGCAGGTACGCCATTCAGTTGCAGCGCGGATTTATTTATCTTGACAGCAACAGTGTTTGCTCCCACGATACATAAAGCCGTTACTCCAACGCTGTAGGATGTGATTTCACCACCACAGTTAAAAAAAAAGAGCATATATGCTGAAGCATGGGGGCAGCAGGGGCGGAGGAGCGATTGGCTCCTAATGCCGCGTACATACGGTCGAAATTCCAAGGAAGGCTTGCCCGTGGAAAAGTCCGACCGTGTGTACGTGGCATAACTTTTGCGGGAGGATGCCCCCATGCTTCGGCATATATAAATGGTGCATGTATGCCCATCATTAGAAGTGGGTGGATGAAGGGAGGTATTCTAATGGTGGGCATACCCACCGATCAATCTCTTTTTTTCGTTCAGCCAAGAGGCGGCATGAAAAAAAAAAGATTACAATATATGTCCAGTATGTTGCTGGACTTTGAATGGTTATACCAGAATGATGCCTGCAGGTTTAGGTATCATCTTGGTATCATTCTTTTCAGCCAGTGATCGGCTTTCATGTAAAAGCAATTCTAGCGGTTAATTAGCCTCTAGACTGCTTTTACAAGCAGTGGGAGGGAATGTCCCCCTCCCGGATATAAACAGCGCCATTGGGAAATTGGGAAAGCGTTTTATGACACCGATCTTGGTGTGGTCAGATGCTTTGAGGGCAGAGGAAATATCTAGGGTCTAATAGACCCCAAATTTTTCAAAAAAAGAGTACCTGTCCCTGCCTATTGCTATCATAGGGGATATTTACATTCCCTGAGATAACAATAAAAATGATAACAAAAAAAAAATGGAAGGAACAGTTTTAAAAATAAAATAAAAAAGCTAAATAAAAAAAAAAAAGAAGCACCCCTGCCCCCCTTCTCTTGCGCAAAGGCGAACACAAGCGTCGGTCTGGCGTCATATGTAAACAGCAATTGCACCATGCATGTGAGGTATCACTGCGATGGTCAGATCGAGGGAGTAATGTTAGCAGTAGACCTCATCCGTGAATCTAATGTGGTAACCTGTAAAGGCTTTTAAAAATGTATGTAGTTTGTCGCCACTGCGTGTTTGTGCGCAATTTTAAAGCATGTCGTGTTTGGTATCCATGTACTCGGCCTAAGATCATCTTTTTTATTTCATCAAAAATTTGAGCAATATAGTGTGTTTTAGTGCATTAAAATAAAAAAAGTGTATTTTTTCCACAAAAAATGCGTTTGAAAAATCGCTGTGCAAATACTGTGTGGAAAAAAAAAATCCAACACCCACCATTTTAACCTGTAGAGCCTTTGCGTTAACAATATATATAGTTTTTGGGGGTTCAACGTAATTTTCTGGCAAAAAAAATATGTTTTCATGTAAACAAAATGTGTCAGAAAGGGCTTTGTCTTCAAGTGGTTAGAAGAGTGGGTGATGTGTGACATAAGCTTCTAAATGTTGTGCATAAAATGCCAGGACAGTTCAAACCCCCCCAAATGACCCCATTTTGGAAAGTAGACACCCCAAGCTATTTGCTGAGAGGCATGTTGAGCCCATTGAATATTTTTTTTTTTGTCCCAAGAGATTGAATAATGAAAAAAAAAATCACTAAATGATATATTGCTCAAACATGTCATGGGCATATGTGGAATTACACCCCAAAATACATTCTGTTGCTTCTCCTGAGTACGGGGATACCACATGTGTGAGACTTTTTGGGAGCCTAGCTGCGTACGGGACCCCAAAAACCAAGCACCGCCTTCAGGCTTTCTATGGGTGTAATTTTTTTATTTCACTCCTCACTGCCAATCACAGTTTCGGAGGCCATGGAATGCACAAACCCCCCCCCCCCCCAAATGACCCCATTTTGGAAAGTAGACACCTCAAGCTATTTGCTGAGAGGTATGGTGAGTATTTTGCAGATCTCGCTTTTTGTCACAAAGTTTTGAAAATTGAAAAAAGAAAAAAAATATTGTTTTTCTTTACTTTCTTCATTTTAAAAAACAAATGAGAGCTGTGGATACGATTCTGCTGAGTATAATTATTATTATTATACAGGATTTATAAAAGTCCTGGAGGCGAGCATAGGAGGAGGTGATAAGGGAGCTAGAGAGCAGGAGGTCTTGAGAGCCAGTGGAGGGATTGACAGAGAGGAGTAGCAGACACAGAGCGATTGGTAAGGTGGATGAGTCTGGCAGCAGCATTCATGATGGATTGAAGAGGTGATAGGCTTTTTGTAAAGGCAATCCAATGAGAAGGGAATTGCAGTAGTCAAGGCGAGAGATGACCAGAGTGAATTAAGAGCTTTGTTGTGTCATTGGTTAGAAAGGGGCGTATTTTGGAGATGTTGTGGAGGTTGAGGAAGCAGGATTTGGACAGTGATTGCATGTGTTGCTTGAAGAAGAGTTCAGAGTCCAGGACTACACCTAGAAACTTGGCATGTGGGGATGGGCTTATAGTTGTGCCATCGATTTTGACAGAGAGATCAGGGTAAGGGGCATATGGGGGAGGAAAAATTCTAAGTTTGGTTTTGGAGTACGCAGAATATTGATAAACATATTGCTCTTTTGTCTGAGTTGTTTATGTTGTTACACGTTGAAGGCCTAAAATGAAACACAGCAAAGCTTCAGCTGATGAGAAGTCAGGTCAACCTTTGGTTGAAGTCAGACTTTTGCTGGCGGAATTCCCACCAGCAAAAGATTGAGAGCAGGTTCTCTATTTTTTGGTCGGAAAAATGCATTTGTCTGTATGCAATTCCGACGGCAAAATTACTACGCATGCTCGGAAACAATTTGACGCATGCTCGGAAGCATTGAACTTCATTTTTTCAGCTCGTCGTAGTGTTGTACGTCACTGCGTTCCTGACGGTCGAAAGTTCAGAGAACTTTTGTGTGACCGTGTGTATGCAAGCCAATCTTGAGCGGAATTCCGTCGGACAAACCATCCAAGATTTTCCGGATGGAAATTCCGCTCAGGCATTGCATACATTTTTGCATAAAATATAATATTGCAGAGAGTTCGTAAACAGTTTTGCAGATAAAATGAATCCACTATATATTCTTTTGAACAATAAAGGTAATATAGTTGACCAATGGGGTCCAAATGAGAAAAATGCCTTTGAAATGTTGAAAAAAGATTTGCATAATGCTTCAGTGTTAAGTACAATAGAGGTTTGTTCGTAAGCATCTTTTGTTTTGAAAACTCACGTATCTGAGAATGCCACCTCAGTAACGTTGTCGCAATAGCAAGAAGGTACCGTATATACTATATAGTATAAGCCGAGTTTTTCAGCACATTTTTTTGTGCTGAAAGTGCCCCCCTCGGCTTATACTCAAGTCAAGCATTTTTTCTGCAGCAGAGAATGATATTTTCCGACCCGAACTTGGGCCCCCGTATCTCGGGGTCACTTGGTGCTAGGAACCCCAAATTTGGTGTGCAAACCCAGTGGAACCATCACTACAACATATCCAAATTTCCTAGCACCAAATGGCCCCGAGATACAGGGCCCCAAAATCGGTCAACTGTGTCCATCTGCAGCAATGTCATTTCGGGACCCTTTGGGTCCAGCGACCTCAAATTTTGGCTGCAGCTAGGGGGCATCTAGGAACCCTTAACTACCAAGTTTGAAGTTCGGGGGACCTATGTCTGAAAATGGGCACAGTGAGGCATGCAAATGGCCACAGTGAGGCTGCAAATGGGCATTGTTGACCCTCTTTTCCACTTACATTAGCTGCGCATTTCTCACCCTAGGCTTATACTCGAGTCAATACGTTTTCCCAGTTTTTTGTGGTAAAATTAGGTGCCTCGGCTTATACTCGAGTACATACGGTACCTCTTTTGTGGTCATATTTCTGTATGAATTCACCAAAGCATGTAGTGAAAGGGTCTGCCTGAATACTTTCAAATGGTACTGTTTAAAGTTCTGTTCTTCTATTATCTTGATATATACGGTAAGTAGAAAATAATTGCCTATTCCTCCAGAGTTTTATCATTTTTGGAAAAAACTTTAGTCAGGTGTAAAGCAACTGCTAATGCCGCGTACACACGATCGCACATTCCGACAACAAAATCCATGTTTTTTTTCCGACGGATGTTGGCTCAAACTTGTCTTGCATACACATGGTCACACAAAGTTGGTCAGAATTTGCGAACGTCAAGAACATGGTGACGTACAACACATACGACGGCACTAGAAAGAGGAAGTTCAATACCAAGTGCGCCACCCTTTGTGCTCCTTCTGCTAATCTCATTTTAGTAGAAGTTTTGTGACAGACGATCGCGTTTTTCAGACTCGTGCTTTTCCAATTGTTACTGCTCTTCAGTTTGTGCTTGTGGGTTCCTATCTGGTTTTCAGTGCATGTAGTCAGTTCGCATTTGTTTTTCAGTGCGTATTTTATATTAAGTATTTGAATTTGCAGTGCGTTCTTGTCTGCTCATTTCTGATTTTCAGCTTGCTCTTCTCAAGCCTTTCTGTTTTTCAGTGCGTTCTGTTAGTTCGTTCTGACCAGCCGACCGTTTTCAAGCCATGTTGCGGTTACGTACTCGTCGTAGAGTTCATGCTATGCAGGGGCTTGGTGTTGGGGTTCTTGCTTTGACCCAAGCCCAGTCCATGAACAGGGTGGGAAGGAGTTCATGGATTAAGAATTGGTTGCTCCAGCGTGACCAATTCTCGCACATGCCTTTGTTGCGGGAGATCCATGAGAATAATTATCTCTGGATGACGGACCCCTTTTTTTACTGTCTGTTGGCTTTGCTGTCCCCTTATATTAGAAGGCTGGATACCTGCAAGCCATCACTCCTGAACAGAGGCTAGTCGCCAACTTGCCGTATTGGCGACAGGGAAAAGTCTGCAAGACATCAAGTTCTCGACAGGCATCTCCCCCAGGCTCTGGGGATCATTATTACAGAGACCTGTTCTGCCATTATACAGGTCCTGCAGAAGGACTATATTAAGGTAGGATTTCTCCTTTAACATCACTTTATATGTATTTAATGTTTGCTAATGTATTGTATTCCTTTCATCATTCCATAATTACCCTGATTGTAATATGCTGTGAATGTCCCCTTTGTCCTCATGCATGCTGGAATTTTTGAAACTTCCTTTTTTGTCCTTCATGCATATTTGGCTTCACTAACCTCCCCAGCATGCTATCCTGGGCCCATACACACCTAGCCTAGTCACTTAACCACTTCCCGACCGGAGGCCGTCATATGACGGCCTCCAGTTTGCAGGGGTATATCTGAATGATGCCTGTAGCTACAGACATCATTCAGATATTGCCGGTTTCAGCCGGAGATTCCCTGCACCATAAGAACGATCATAGCAGCTGTTCCGCCGCTTGATCGTTCTTATGGGCGGCGGGAGGGGACGCCCTTCCCCCTCCCGCCGCCCTCCGGTGCTTCTACCGACTCACCGCTTCCATCGGTGAGTCGGACACAGGAACCGCCGGCCCCGGATGATCACTATAGAGATTTCCGGCGGACCAGATGGTCGCCGGAGTCTCTATGATCGTTCGGAGGCCGGGCGCGATGTGATGACGTCACGCCCGGCCTCTGCATTCAAATAACGGCGCCGCCTCCGCTGGGAAGCGGTGATCGTTTTTTTTTTTTTTATTATTTTAGGCTTTCCAGCCTAGAGGTGAGATGTGGGGTCTTATTGACCCCATATCTCACTGTTAATAGGTCCGATCAGGTAATATTCCTATTACAAGGAATGTTTACATTCCTTGTAATAGGAATAGAAGTAATCCATTTTTTTTTTTTTTTTTTAAACTGTCAAATTTAAAAAATAAAAGTCAAATTAACAATAATAAAAAAAGTGTTGGGGCCCTCACTTTTTAATATCTTTACAAATGATATCGGGTCTGGGATTAAAAGTACTATTTTAGTCTTTTCGGATGACACCAAGTTATGTAGTGGAATAACATCTTTATTGTCTCCAACTTATAAGTTGACCTCAATGCACTGTTTAATTGGATGACTATGTGGCAAATGAGGTTTAATGTTAAGCTAAGAGAAACAAGTTAGGATTTAAATAAATGTTAAGTTATGCACTTGGGGGCTAAGAATATGCATGCATCATACATACTAGGGGGAAATACAACTGGGGGCGTCCATTATTGAGAAGGATCTGGGGGTTTTGGTAGATCATAGGATTAATAATAGCATGCAGTTTCCAAAGCGAGCAAAGTCCTTTCTTGTGTTAAGAGAGGTATGGACTCCAGAGAGAGAGATATCCTTAGTAAGACCTCATCTGGAATATGCAGTTCAGTTTTGGGCACCAGTTCTCAAAAAGGATATCGGGGAACTGAAGAAAGTTAGAAAAGGGTAACCAAACTGATAAGAGGCATGGAATAGCTCAGCTATGAGGAAATATTAGAGGAACTGAATTTATTCTCTCTTGAGAAGAGGAGATTAAGGGGGATATGATCAGCATGTATAAATATATAAGGGGTCCATATAGTGAACTTGGTGTTGAGTTATTTACTTTAAGGTCATCACAGAGGACAAGGGGGCACTCTTTAGATCTAGAGGAAAAGAGATGTCATCTCCAAATACAGAAAGGTTTCTTCACAGTAAGAGCTGTGAAAATCTGGAATAGACTCCCTCCTGAGGTGGTTCTGACTAGCTCAGTAGATTGTTTTAAAAAGGCCTGGATTATTTCCTAAATGTACATAATATACTGGATATTAAGATTTATAGGTAAAGTTGATCCAGGGAATATCCGATTGCCACTCGGGGGTTAAGGAAGGAATTTTTTCCCTTGCTGCACAGATCATGCTTTGCTGAGGTTTTTCACCTTCCTCTGGATCAACTGTGGGTATAGAATTGTGTATGTGGGATCGTATGGTTGTTGTTTTTTTTATTGGTTGAACTAGATGGAGTTGTGTCTTTTTTCAACCTGACTAACTAAGTAATTATGTAATAATAAGCACTTAACTTCTGCTTTAAGAGCAAATGCAAAGCAAAAGGCTGATGACTCTGTGGCAGACCCAGAAGGTCCCAAAGAGGCATACTTAACCTACAAGGTTTCTGCCGGCTAAAGACAAAGCAAACCACCTCAGAGACTGCCCTAGGATCCTCTGGCCCGAGATACTCTCAAAACACACCAGCCTCAGATGCCTCCCTCACCCTGGAGGGAAAAAGCTTACAACACCTGGTATTCCTGGGCAGTCTTCCATACAAGTGCTAACCAGGCTTGATCCTGCTTAGGCCCTGAGATCAGGTGTGTTGCGGCAGCAGTCCATCTGGTGGAAAAACAAATGCATCAGGAATCACTGCAACAGCATCCAACACAGCTACTCAGATTAACCTGATATCACTGGTCCATAGGGAGATGTGAATACCGCCAGATCACTGAACCTGAAGGGTGGTGCACCTGCCTCCACTGGTTGCTTTTCCCTTCTGGAGCTATTTAACCTGCATAACAGGTAAATAATGTAGCAGCTATATTAGCCAAAACCTAATACGCAGTCCCCCAAGAATGCAGGCCCAAAACCATGTTGGTCTACCGCTATGCAGCCACGTAGGTACGTAAGTACGCAGGTACCCTGGCATGCCGTTATGTAGGTACCCAGGTATGGAATTATGCAGGTATATAAGTATGCAGGTTAATGCAAGTAAGTATATAAGTATGCAGTTCCATGCATTTAGGCATGTAGTTAAGTGAAATTAAGCATGTACAGTGGTGTGAAAAAGTGTTTGCCCCCTTCCTCATTTCCTGTTCCTTTGCATGTTTGTCACACTTAAGTGTTTCGGAACATCAAACCAATTTAAACAATAGTCAAGGACAACACAAGTAAACACAAAATGCAATTTGTAAATGAAGGTGTTTATTATTAAAGGTGAAAAAAAATCCAAACCATCATGGCCCTGTGTGAAAAAGTGATTGCCCCCCTTGTTAAAACATACTATAACTGTGGTTGTCCACACCTGAGTTCAATTTCTCTAGCCACACCCAGGCCTGATTATTGCCACACCTGTTCACTTGATTGTGCATCACTTAAATAGGAGCTGTTTGACACAGTAAGGTCCACCAGAAGATCCTTAAAAGCTACACATCATGCCGAGACCCAAAGAAATTCAGGAACAATTGAGAAAGAAAGTAATTGAGATCTATCAGTCTGGAAAGGGTTATAAAGCCATTTCCAAAGCTTTGGGAATCCAGCGAGCCACAGTGAGAGCCATTATCCACAAATGGCGAAGACATGGAACAGTGGTGAACCTTCCCAGGAGTGGCCGGCCGCCCAAAATTACCCCAAGAGCGCAGCGACAACTCATCCAAGAGGTCACAAAAGACCCCACAACAACGTCCAAGGAACTGCAGGCCTCACTTGCCTCAGTTAAGGTCAGCGTTCATGCCTCCACCATCAGGAAAAGACTGGGCAAAAATGGCCTGCATGGCAGAGTTCCAAGGAGAAAACCACTGCTGAGCAAAAAGAACATCAAAGCTCGTCTCAATTTCTCTTGATGATCCCCAAGACTTTTGGGACAACATTCTGTGGACCGATGAGACAAAAGTGGAACTCTTTGGAAGGTGTGTGTCCAAGTATATCTGGCGTAGAAGGAACACTGCATTTCAGAAAAAGAACATTATACCAACAGTAAAATATGGTGGTGGTAGTGTGATGGTCTGGGGCTGTTTTGCTGCTTCAGGACCTGGAAGACTTGCCGTGATAAAAGGAACTATGAATTCTGCTGTCTACCAAGAGATCCTGAAGGAGAATGTCCGACCATCTGTTCGTGTACTCAAGCTGAAACGAACTTGGGTTCTGCAGCAGGACAATGATCCTAAACACACCAGCAAGTCCACCACCGAATGGCTGAAGAAAAACAAAATGAAGACTTTGGAGTGGCCTAGCCAAAGTCCTGACCTGAATCCTATTGAGATGTTGTGGTATGACCTTAAAAAGGCCGTTCATGCTCGAAAACCCTCTAATGTAACTGAATTAGGACAATTCTGCAAAGATGAGTGGGCCAAAATTCCTCCAGGACGCTGTAAAAACCTCATTGCACGTTAACGCAAACGCTTGGTTGCAGTTGTTGCTGCTAAGGGTGGCCCAACCAGTTATTAGGTTTAGGGGGCAATCACTTTTTCACACAGGGCCATGATGGTTTGGATTTTTTTTCACCTTTAATAATAAACACCTTCATTTACAAATTGCATTTTGTGTTTACTTGTGTTGTCCTTGACTATTGTTTAAATTGGTTTGATGTTCCGAAACACTTAAGTGTGACAAACATGCAAAGGAACAGGAAATGAGGAAGGGGGCAAACACTTTTTCACACCACTGTATGTATGTATGCAGTTCAATACAAACAAGCATATACCGTATATACTCGAGTATAAGCCGACCCGAATATAAGAAATGCGCAGCTACTGTAAGTGGAAAAGAGAGTCAACAATGCCCATTTGCAGCCTCACTGTGTCCATTTGCATGCCTCACTGTGCCCATTTGCAGCCATAGGTCCCCCGAATTTCAAACTTGGCAGTTCCTAAATGCCCCCTAGCTGCAGCCAAAATTTGGGTTCTCTGGACCCAAAGGGTCCCGAAATGACATTGCTGCAGATGATAGCAGTTGACCAACTTTGGGGCCCCCGTATCTCGGGGTCACTTGGTGCTAGGAACCCCATTCCATTGGGTTTGCATAACAAATTTGGGGTTCCTAGCACCAAGTGGCCCTGAGATACGGGTCTCCAAAGTCGATTCGGAAAATGTCAAGCACTTTTCTGCAGCAGAGAATGACATTTTCCGACACGACTTTGGTGCCCTGTATCTCAGGGTCACTTGGTGCCAGGAACCCCAAAGTACGGGGCCCCAAAGTCGGGTCGGAAAATGTCATTCTCTGCTGCAGAAAAGTGCTTGACTTTAGTATAAGCCGAGGGGGGCATTTTTAGCACAAAGTATGTAGTTCAATACAAGCAAGCATATAAATATGCGGTTCAATGCAAACAAGCATATGAGTATACAGTTTAATACCAGCAAACAACAGCGCTAAAAACTGAAAATTGGCTTGGGCAGGAAGGGGGTGAAAATGCCCTGTATTGAGGTGGTTAAACAATGGCTTTCTTCTTGCCACTCTTCAATAAAGGACAGATTTGTGGAGTCCTCAACTAATAGCTGTCCTGTAGACAGATTCTCCCACATGAGCTGGATCTCTGCAGCTCCTCCAGAGTTACCATGGGCCTCTTGCCTGCTTCTCTGATTAATGCTCTCCTTGCCTGGCCTGTCAGTTTAGGTGGACGGCCATGTCTTGGTAAGTTTGTAGTTGTGCTATACTTTTTCCATATTCGGATGATGGATTCAACAGTGCTCTGTGAGATGTTCAAAGCTTGGGATATTTTTTTATAACCTGACCATGCTTTAAACTTCTCCACAAATGTATCCCTGACCTGTTTGGTGTGTTCCTTGGCCTTCATGATGCTGTTTACTGAGGTTCTCTAACACACCTCTGAGGGCTTCACAGAACAGCTGTATTTACACTAGGATTAAATTACACACAGCTGGACTCTATTTACTAATTAGGTGACAATTAGCAATTGGTTTCACTAGATTTTAGTTAGGGGTTTCAGAGCAAAGGGGGCTGAATACAAATTCACATATTTATTTGTAAAAGATTTTGAAAACCATTTATCATTTTCCTTCCACTTCAAAATGACGTGCCACTTTGTGTTGGTTCATAACAAAAAAGCCCAATAAAATACATTTACGTTTTTGGTTGTAACATGACAAAATGTGGAACATTTTAAGTGGTATGAATACTTTTTCAAGGCACTAAATGTATCTGTGGAGCCATGCAATTTCTCTACTAATGCAGAGGTGTGCTTTCCCTTTCCCCCATTGAATTTATTGGCAAGGTGACTCTCCCTGCTTTGATCGATCCAGTCATCCACCTTAACAAACAAACCATCCAATAAGTTGATGAAATTTTAACCTGAAAAGAATTTACTCTGTTCTAAGGTATCTGTTTGAGTTGCCTGGTAATACTGTTATTCACACTTTGGCAATGACTCAGATTTATGCGTCTTACACAGTAAATAAGATCATTCATTCTCCAGAAAGGTCCATTTACCCTGGAGTTTTTGGAAAGAATGTTCAACGCCTAACATTTCAGCTGTACTTATCTTTTACAAGCTACCAAGTTCACTTCTTGCATCGGCCTTATGTCCATTCAAATGCATAGAGCACTCCGTTCCTGGAAGCAAAGTTACTCTCCCTTTAATGCCGCATACACATGGTCGGACTTTCCGACGGCAAATGTGCGATACGATAGGAGCTTGTTGAGATCTGGTTCTGAAATTTTCCGACAACAAATTCCGTTCTCGTAAATTCCGATCGGGTGTAGACAATTCCAACGCACAAAGTGCCACGCATGCTCAGAATCAAGCAGAAGAGCAGCACTGGCTATTGAACTTAATTTTTATCGGCTCGTCATACGTGTTGTACCTCACCGCGTTCTTGACTTTCGGAATTTCCAACCAACTTTGTGTGACCGTGTGTATGCAAGACAAGTTTGAGCCAACATCCTTCGGAAAAAAGCCATGGGATTTTGTTGTCGGAATGTCTGATCGTGTGTACGTGGCATAAGAGTGAATGCCTTTTTTTTCTCTCTCATTGATCAATTTATTTGTGATTCTTCTACTGCGCGGATCATGCACACTTCTCACCACAGAAGATCTATACATTTGACCTCATACATCCTCTGCTTCTACAACAGTTCCTCTTAGATATACACAGTCCTTTTCTTATTCAGGTGACATATGTCAAAGTCACAGATTTTTGGTGTCTCTTGTTCAACCCTCTGCATAAAACCTCTCCTCCATTTCCCTGTTAGTTATTGGATTACTTTTAGTTGTGTCCTAACAGTTTAGAAAGCCAGGTTTCCTCTGTAGCTTGCTTTCTAAATAGATTCTATAGCTTTAACATCTATATGCAGTATATAACCTGTTTATGGCATTTTCGTACTTCAACAGAAATCAGTTAACAATACAGTATTTCATATTTCTGACCTTCTCATAGAAAACGAGGTAATCTCTAGTACCTTCTATTCTTTCTTCACCTTTGTGAAATTACATATAATAAATATGTTGTTTTTTTGGGGGGGTTTTTCTGAAACAATCAGTCTACTTCCCCCTTTTAGTTGCCTGCACAGAGTGCTAAAATGTTACCTTCTTGGGTATATTACAATCCCATCCAATTGCCCTCTTAACAGAATTGATAATGTTTATACTGATCTGAAAATGTGTTTATTTAAAATAGGGAATCTTTATTCTGAGGTCATGTTCTTCTCACAAGGAAACATGCTTTATAATAGCTCCTTTACCTTCCTGAAGGTCATTTAATAACAATGTCTTTGCATCGGCCATATTCTCCTAGCAAATTCCTATTCTGCAGTGGATTCTGTTCAATCATTATATCTAAATATGCTGTTTCTCTGAACCATTTTATTAAAATATATTTTTTACTTGATCAGAACAGGATTCTATCACATTCCCAACCTAATTGGACTGTTAATAGTATGGATCTTTCTAATCCTAATGCAAATTTTTGGTCACTTTTTTGGTGTTACATTTTAAATATACTCCTGTCTACTGTGGGTTTTATTTATGACAACTTTTCCTTTTTAGATTGTGGGTTGTATTCTTCTTTTCCTTTCTAGTCTGACTTTGGTATATACCTACTTCTTTTAGAGTTTTTTTTCTGTCTGAAATTAACCCTCCCACTATAACCTGCCATGTCCTGAAACTGCCCTACTAAAACTCACTAATGACCTACTAACTGTTAAAACCAATGGCCAGTACTCCAAACTCATACTCTTATGCCCCGTACACGCGGTCGGATATTCCGATGGAAAAAGTCTGATCGGACCATGTTGTCGGAAAATCCGATCATGTATGGGCTCTAGCAGGCTTTTTCCGTCGGAATTTCAGAAGGAAAAAATTTGAGAGCAGGGTCTCAAATTTTCCGACAACAAAATCCGATCGGACTTTTTCCGATCGTGTGTAGGGAATTCCGACGGACAAAGTGCCACGCATTCTCAGATCAAATTACGGGACCAAAGCTATTGGCTACTAGCCTCTACGTGGTTCCGTAGTAAGCTCCGAACGTCACCACTTTCGGAACGATCAGATTTTCCGACAACTTTGTCCGACCGCGTGTATGCAACACCATTTTGTGGTCGGAATTTCCAACTGTGTGTACGGGGGCTTAGACCTTTCTGCTGCCTTTGACACCCACTCATCCTCAATAAACTCCACTCCCTTGGCCTCCGTGACTCTGCTCTTTCCTGGTTCTCCTCTTACCTATGTCAGTGCACTTTCAGTGTCACATACAACACCATCTCTTCCACTTCTCTTCCTATTTCTGTTGGAGTACCCCGAGGCTTCATCCTTGGGCTTCTCCAATTCTCTCGCTATATCTCTTCCGTGAGACAGTTGATTACCTCCCATGGCTTTCAATACCACCTCACATATCACATATTTACTGAGTGACATATCATTATGGATGTCACACCACTTTCTCAAACTTAATCTTTAAAAAAGTGAGCTTGTAATATTTATCCCCACCTACCGTGACTTTTTCATTGAGATCAACGGTACAACCACTGGTCCCTCTGCTTATGCCAGGGTGCTGGGTGAATTTCTAGACTCCGACCTCTCCTTCAGCCCTCACACCCAATCACTGGCTAACTCTTGCCACCTTAACCTCCACATTTCCAGAATTCACCCCTTCCTCACTAACGACACTACAAAACAATTTATTAATTCCTTGGTTATTTTCCACCTTGACTACTGCAACTCCCTCCTCATTGGTCTACTTTTACACAAGTGTTAAGGAAATTGTAAATTCTGTATATAATTGTATTTTTTTTATTAAGTATGCTTTGCACACTGCCCTCATTGTGCAAACTGGACTAATAATGTTTTCATTACATGTTGCATTCTTTCGAGTCCTGATTAGAATTTGGCCTGCCTATGTTACGCCCCTTGTTACCATAAAAGTACAATTGTAATATTAATGTGATACCTACATAATCATGTGTATAAAAAACTTAAATTGCGTCAAATAAACAGAACAGTTATTTGGAAAGATGCTGAGTGTATCGTTTGTGTCTGTTCCCTACTGCAGTAGTTATTAATTTGGAACCACTAACAATATGAGTATAGGAATTGCCCATCTATAATAATCTCCAGAACAGTTGGCGAGCTTTGCCTAGGAGAGGATTTACAGGTGACCCTGAGAATCTAAGAGGAGCTTGAGACGAACTGGAAATTTCTGATAATCAGCCAGCTGAGGTTAGCCCTTTGCTTACATTTGAGTTATCAGACTTCCTTGATTAGTGGGGCATTTTCAGGACAAAGGGTACCTATTTTACTCCCTTCAATCAAACTGTATTTATTGGTGGTTATATGTTATGTCATCACTGTCTACTGTCCATCGGAGTGTATATGGTGCTGTTAACAGGTTATATTAAGTGCACATCTGCTGTAATAGTAGTTTATAGACACATGTAGAGAAGAGAAAAAAGACTGGCCAGTCATTATGGGCATTGAGTTAAGTAAAGGGTAAGAAGAGTAAGAGAACCTCAAAAATTCCCAGCGCAAGAGGACCACTAGAAAATATATGAACCGAAGATGCAGTTCTGCCTATACTGAGCCCCTAGATAAATGGTTAAAGTGGACAGTGAACCACAATGGATAACAGGGTTAGAGGATCCACAGAGACTAAGAATCATGCAGATTAAACAGCTAGAGAAACAGCTATCTATTTGAGCAGGATGGATGAAGAGTGACAGACAAATCAACACTAGACATAAAGGGAAATTTTGAGGTTAAGTTGTGGGATGAACTTATGGTTAGGCACTAAAACTAGTAAATTCTAAAACATGATAAAAAGCCAAAACAGAAAAATTGGAGTATAGGGATAACATAATTTTTGGCCCTGAAAATGGATAAATGGTAGAGGATGATCAAACAGGTTCCTTCTTAGTTTTATGCAAGCCCCGAGGTTGTTTTTCCTCAACTACTGTTACTATGTGCCCTTACTCATTTACATGGGCATCAGTAGGAGGGCCCTCTTATTGTTAATTGGGGTTTCCAGACTCCCATAAGCCCTCTGCCTACAGGCCCACACAATTGCTGGGCTAAGGCTGTGGCAAAGGGACCCATATCTTCATCAACATAGAGACAAGGTGCTTTGTCAGGGGGGTCCCCCTGGCAAGGTACCTCCCTACTTTGATGGCATGTGGCCTGATATAATTTAGGGAGGGGGAAGCCCTTGCTCCTTCACCCCTTTCTTGGCCTGCCAGGATGCATGGATTCTGGTATGGATTTTTTTGGAAGAAAAGCCCCCATGCCTCGTTTGACAATCCCTTGCCTAGTCTTAAAAATGGCCATTACTGTTTTTTAACATTCGGCTTCCACTAACTTATATGGTTTGGATTTGGCACCAAAACTTTAGTAATATTCACTGAACCCCCCATAAACTGAACCCAAAAATATTTGGCTCATCCCTAGTTCCCTTACACTGGCCAACAATGTTTTTCCTTACTGTAATCAGGGCTCAAAATGTCAAGTCCTGAGCTACTAGCCAGGCCTCAAGGGTTACTCGCCACCAGTTGCCCCACCCAACCCCTACCCTGCCCCACCCCTAATTCCACCTCTAAACACGGCCTCATAAATGATATCATGAAATTGCCCTTAAATGTTTTATGCAAAATTATCCATGCTCATCAATGCAGCCTCACCCCTGTCCACCAATGCAGCCTCACCCTTGTCCACCAATGCAGCCTCACCCTTGTCCACCAATGCAGCCTCACCCTTGTCCACCAATGCAGCCTCACCCTTGTCCACCAATGCAGCCTCACCATTGTCCACCAATGCAGCCTCACCATTGTCCACCAATGCAGCCTCACCCTTGTCCACCAATGCAGCCTCACCCGTGTCCACCAATGCAGCCTCACACCTGTCCACCAATGCAGCCTCACCATTGTCCACCAATGCAGCCTCACCCTTGTCCACCAATGCAGCCTCACACCTGTCCACCAATGCAGCCTCACACCTGTCCACCAATGCAGCCTCACACCTGTCCACCAATGCAGCCTCACACTTGTCCACCAATGCAGCCTCACCCTTGTCCACCAATGCAGCCTCACCCTTGTCCACCAATGCAGCCGCACCCTTGTCCACCAATGCAGCATCACCCGTGTCAACCAATGCAGCCTCACCCGTGTCCACCAATGCAGCCTCACACGTGTCCACCAATGCAGCCTCACCGTGTCCACCAATGCAGCCTCACCCGTGTCCACCAATGCAGCCTCACCCGTGTCCACCAATGCAGCCTCACCCGTGTCCACCAATGCAGCCTCACCCTTGTCCACCAATGCAGCCTCATCCATGTCCACCAATGCAGCCTAACACTTTAACACCAATGCAGCCTAACACTTTTACACCAATGCAGCCTAACACTTTTACACCAATGCAGCCTACCTGTGTCCATCATGAAGGGGAGCAGAGGAGAAGAAGAGTATTGCTGGCCGGATGATATGAGCGCCGAGGGACATTACTGGAACAGCTTTGATTTAAATTGTCGTGTGTTCCCGCCGCTCGGCGTCCCGTACAGCCAGCCCCCTGGCCAGGGAACTTTCATACACATCACTCGTCCCGTGTTGGATGGGTGATCTGTCTATCAAATTCCCCGGGACCAGGGGGCGGGGCTGTGTGTGAAAGCGAGTGCAGGGAACACACGGTAATTGAAATCAAAGCCGCTAGTGATGTTCCCTGCGCTCATATCATCCGGCTCTGTCCTCTCTCTTCCCCTTTGTGAGCACTGGGAAAGGGACTCGCCGGCCGGCAGTGCTCGCCCCCCCCCCCCTCTCGCTCCCAGACAGCCCTTCCTCGCCAGCCCTTCAAAATTTACTCGCCAAATGCGAGCCGGCGAGTGTAAATTTTGAGGGCTGCTGTAATTATAGGTTCCTGCAATATTTATTATACAGCATGGAAAAAAATGAGAAAATTAAATATTCCTGATTTCCATAAGAGAGGATATTAAGGTAAAAATCTACAATAGATTGAATTGGGAAAGGCAGTTAGCTGTACAACAAAGATCTCACAGCTTCCAGCATGTAAGAGCATGACCAAACACTGTACTTTTTAAAGGAGCTCTAGGTGGAGTTCAAAGCCTCAAGCTCTCCTAACCAAAGAGGCTGACTTCATTCCAGCACCGTCTCCTAGCAGCCAGCAGTTGATGTTCTGTAGTCATTGTCTGCAATATTCAAGCCTTGCATTAAGTATGAGCAAAAATAGGCTGATAAGAGTTGGATCATTCTAAGGAATGCTGAACCTGCCATGTTCTGTCCTCACCTTGTTCATTAAATGTTGTTAAGGCTGAGGATATAAACACTTGCAAAACATATTCAGCCACAAAATTAAACAAAACAGCTTTCAAGATTCACTTCTATGTATCATGTTTCTTTGGCACTGAGATGTGAAATTTCACCTTGCAAAGAGATTCTAATATTTTGGTGATATATATATATATATATTTTTATGTCTGCAATGCCTTTGGCATGTAAAGTAAAAAATTAGAACAAACGTCTTGGTAGTTAAGAAATGTATTTTGTTTCCATATGTAAAAATTTACTACATGCTTTGAAAGAAAAATATGTGTCAGTTTCGTAATTTATATTCTTTGTCCTTATATATTTGCACACAAAATCAGTTCAAGGTGCTTCAAAGCCTGACATTAAGGTTTCAGGTTGGGTCAAAACGATGGGTAAAGTTCATTTTCCTTGCCAATTAAACCAGTTCCTGTGAGAGCAGGCCATCTTCATTTTGAAATGAGCTCATAGTACAATACTGCAGAGAATTTTTGCTCTCTGCAGCATTTAGGTCTGTACTCCATCCCTACTGGATAGGAAGGGGAACAACCCTGGGACATCACATGGCCAGCTAGACGACAGTCAGAAAAAGTTATGTATGCTAGTAATTTGTGTAACATTATAGGCCTTTGTAGATAAACTTTGGCCTTGTGTAGATGGCATAAGTTTGACATGCTTCTGGGATCATTCAGAATTTATTGACAGGTGCATTTGATCTGCAGTTAGCCTCCTTCTGAGCTGTATTGGACCTTGTTCAATCAGGTTTTGCATTCCCATAGATTTGTATGAGAACAAAAGTCCATCAACACAGACCCTTTAGGGCTCTTTCACACGGGGCGGATCAGTGCTGATCCGCCCCGTGGATAGCCGCTTGCTCAGCGGGGATCGCCGGAGCGATCTCCGCTGAGCAGGAAGATGACAGGTCCTTCTCTGCACTCCGTGCAGGGACGGACCTGTCAGAGCCCCGCTCTCCCCTATGGGAGATCGGGTGACGACGGACCGTAGAGTCCGTCGTCATCAGATCCGCTCTGCAGACGGATGAAAAAATGGGGTTTTCCTCCGTCTGCAAAAACGGAGCATAGCGGGCACGGACGAGAGCGGGTGTCAGCGGATGCTCATCCGCTGACACCTGCTTTCCCATAGGGATACATGTATGTCCGTTTTTCACCCAAAAACGGAAGGATGAAAAACGGACATACGGACCGTCCGTGTGAAAGAGCCCTTACTCTGAGAGAGTACAAGGAATGGGGGGCTTTTGTGGAGGACACCACAGTTCTGGTTTTGAGGTTTTAGTGCTAGGGTTAGGTTAAACATTTAGAGCTAGATTTCAAGGTGAAATTGAGGGCTAAAGCTGGCAATAAATGTGGCAATATTTAATCAATTTTTGTCGGCTACTTTTGATCCATTGGGAATCACAAATACAAGTAATTAACAGAAATCAGGAAATCAACCATCCAGCAGACAACTTTGATCGATGCCAGTCATCTTTGAATAGAAGAAACAGGGGTGGCCTGTTCATTACGGGCACCGCCTCCCCTATCCATGCCGCCACACCTCCTATCCATGTGTCCGGCCTCTTGCAGGATGCCGGGCGCATGAATTACAGTGGCGGGGGTGTTTTTTTGAAGCACTGATTAGAGCCAAAGGCTCTAATCAGCTTCAAAATAGGGAGGACTCCGGGTGTAGAGAATACGTTCACAGTCCACACAGGTGTGTTAGAATAGCGAATGAATATTCACTATTCTAACACTGGTCAGGAAGCGGGTATGAGACCTGCCACCCTTTTGGCTGAAAGGACAGGCGATCCTATTGGACACCTAGGAGGAGGGGAGGAGACGTACGGTGGAAGCGAGGAGGAGAGGACACAGGAGCCAATGCATGCTCTCCAGATGCCCGCTGCCGAATACATGCTGTACGGATGCCCACCACCTAGATGGGGTAAGTGCCAGATGGGCAGACAGTGAGGAGGGGGGTTGAGGTGCTGACAGGGGGATGAGGGGGTGGTTGTTTTCCGCCCCCCACCCAAAAAAAAACACCAGCTGCCACTGAGAAGAAATGTCCATCTTTGAGTGTAAAAACTAAGGGTAATTGTAAGAAAAAAGTACTAATTTATTCCATAGGAATGTTCAATGATTTTTTCCACCAGATACTGCACAGTGCAAATTACAAAAACACAGAAACTTTGTCTAGGTTTCTGTTTTAGTTTAGTTTCATGGTTTTATACATCAGGAAGAAGACAGCTGATGATCAATTTATACACTGCTAGGGAAAAGTTAAAAGTTGCAAACAGAATCCTTTTTGTGATTTTTTTGTGTTTTTTATTTATATAAATGGGTTTCCCTGAATATATATATTGTATATTTTTGCATATTTGGTGAATATTAAACCTGTCAAATGTCTGGTGAATATTTACCTGCATTCACACCTGAGCAGAGCATATTCCTGTTGATTTTGAAGTGTTTTTGTTGGGCGTTTTACAAGGGATTTTGCATGTGCATCAAGCTTTAGGTGTTCGTTTCCTGAACTAGGCAAGAGAAGGAGAGTAGTTCCTTAGGCGTAAAAATATGCACAAAAACATGCATATCACTCATTTACAAGTGCTCTCATTGAAGTGTATTGTGCCAAAAATTTGCGAATATTTACAAAAAAGCTCAAACTTTTTTTGAGTGTAGAGCAGTGGTTCTCAACTCTTGTCCTCAGGACCCATTAACAGGCCAGATTTTAAGTATTACCTGGGGGAGATGCAGCCTAGAATACTGCAATCACTGAGCAGCAAATTATATCACCTGTGATGTATTTCAGTTATCTTGCAAACCTGGCCTGTTAGTGAATCATGAGTATGAACATTGACAATTAGAAATAATGGGATTCTGCTTAGTCAGCCATAGTCATACTTAGGGAAATGAGCAGAAAAATGCACAAGTCTGAATGGGAGCTATAGCATAGTGAGGGCTCCCCAGAATATAGTTAGGGTATATTTTTGCATATGTAGCGCCAATAACCCTCTGTGGGGTGGCTATGAATTTCTGGGCTTACCAATTACCTCCTCCTTGTAGCTTGTCTTTCCTTGTCTAGGGGTTCCCAGGGTTGATACCCAGTAATTGCTGAGACTGACACTCAAAGTCCTTTTGAGGATTTTTATTTGCATAAAAACGCTGAAACAGAACACAGTCTCTCAAATAGGAATAGAGAGTATGGGTGATAAAGCTCAGGCACTTTAGAACTGCTGACATTCAGATAAATGTCTCTCTAGATGATCCAGGGAGTAGCCACTCGCAACTGGACAACTCACTGTTGGATAAACCCTTGTTTGTAGATCTAGCAGCCAACAAGTGACTCGGAATTAGCAAAGTCTCTGCCACAGACTTGGATGTGAAACTTCAAGTGAACATGTAAAAGTCTCGACCGGAATCAGAACCGGAACAAAACACCAACCCCTGTACACATGACCTCAGCACCTTAAGTACCCCTTCCCGGAATACACAGCGGGGCCAGACGCCCCCACTGATTGGCTCCGGGAAAAGATTGGTACCTAATGCGTCCAACCAGACTGCGTTCTCAGCCTGTCACAGGTGCTCACCTCACCTATGACAAGGCAGAACTCTAGTACAGCCCAGCCAAACTGATGCCAATGTTCAACCTAGAATAATTAACCTCAAACTCAATTACAGTTCTGGGAAAAACTAAATTTACAAGAATAGCGCACACTTTGAAAAAGTGTCGGCGCTACACATATATGTGAATGTTTAAATTGAGCAGCTCCTTATAGTAGCTAAAGTGAGGTCATCAAATGCCCAGAGCTCTCTATTCGGCTTAGTGTATTCCTACACAATTTAAGCATGTGGACAATTAAAGTGGTTTTAAATCAAAGAACAAAACCGTTCAGCTTACCAGTCTTTGGAAGTGGTGACTGGTTTTCTTTTTTTCATTTTTCCTTTACATTACAAAGTGTACTACGATGACAACACTAACTTACTATGCTGTATCTATAGAGGAAGTAGAGTTGTCATCTTAGGACAGAACTGCACTTCCCTTTTGTCTCATCTCAATGGCGCAAGTTTAGGAGATATTCACTGTAGATACAGGTAAGATTTACTATAATCTTACCTATAGGTAAAATTTTCATTTCACAGTTTTCTACAGATTTTTGTAAGAGTTAAATCATTAACCATATTTGGTCTAACACCAAGCACAGGTGTCTCTGAATCCCTTCTTTATGGATTTCTTGTGCATTTAAAATTGTTTATTGGTGGTCTCTCTTTGTTGACCAGGGGCTGAGGGAACTTTTACTAACCAGTCAGGGATCTCAGCAACAGAGAACCAAAGAGGAAACCTGCTTTAGAACATAACAAGAAATCAATTTCATTTGTAATGTACATTTAGAATATTAAACTCTTAATTATTGTCCATTAAGGGACACAAGATTGCAGAATAGTCTGTGAGATAACAATTATATTGCCACCTTGAAAGGGTTTTGAACACTGGCAAAACAATATTACCATTAAGCCAGTGTAACCAGCTATTTTATGCACCAATCTGCAGTAGTCGATCTTCTCACATCTGTCCAGTCATTAGTCAGATATCGGCACCTTCATATACCGTAAGTGGACTTAAAGCTATATTAAACCCTACTCCAAAAAATGTAATATATTGCAGTTTACCAATCCTTAGATGTGGTGGCTGCATTCGTTTTATTTTTTTAGGCTTTTTTCTACTTTATTTCACCTGGTGATCCAGCCAGTAACACGCTTCCTGTCTGATGCCGTGTACACACGATCGGAATTACAGCCAGAAAAAGACAGATGAGAGCTTTTCATCGGAAAATGCGACCGCGTGTAGGCTCCTTCGGAATTTTGCTGGCCAAATTTCCGACAGCAAAGAATTGAGAACATGTTCTCAATTTTTCAGACGGAAAATCCGATCGTCTGTAGCAATTCTGACGCGCAAAATTCCTACGCATGCTCGGAAACAATTCGACGCATTCTCGGAAGCATTGAACTCGACTCGTTGTAGTGTTGTAATTTGGTGTGACCGTGTGTAGTCAAGACAGTTTGAGCGGAATTCCGTCGGGAAAACCGTCAGAGCTTTTTCCGACGAGAATTCCGATCGTGTGTACGCGGCATTAGAGAGTCTGCATTCTGGATGAAGTAGTAAAGCAGACACCTTTGGACAGCAACATTGTCAGTCAGGGGAGAGGATAGTGTCAAATGTATATGGATTTGACTAGCAAATTGAAGATGAACTCCAGCTAACACTTTACAAGCAGTTACGGCAAACTGTTTTTTCTTTTCTTTTGGGGATAAAGGTTTAACATAAATGAATAAAACCATCACACTCCCATTTGTGTGACTTAATTTCATGAAACATCCCTATGAGCTGATAAAAATGGGATTTTACTGAGTTTTGCTTTGGAATCACAACTGTTACAGTAAGTAAGAGCCATGGCAATACCCTACTACCCTACTTCTCGAGAAAGTTCTTTGGGCTGTAAGATTTGGGAATTTTTTAGCTTTGCTTTGGATTCTCTACTGCATCCTACCACTTAGTATTTGGTGGGTTACACTAAGTCTAGAACCGTAGTATTACTGATGCTGTGACTCCCGTGTCTGATGCCTCACTCGATGTAAAAGCCGGCTCGGTTCACACTGGGGCAACACGACTTTCAGCTCGACTTTTGGAGGCAACTTGGACACGACCTGAGTATGAATAACAGCGCAACTTGGAGCGACTTCAACATGACCAGGCCAGGCGACTTTGGCCATGGCCAATTAGAGAATAATCAGCTCTCGAGGGGGAACTCCACGCCAAATTTTAAATAAAAAACCGGCATGGGGGTCCCCCCAAAATCCATACCAGACCCTTATCCAAGCACGCAGCCTGGCCATTTTTTCGGCGTAGACCTAAGGGGCTCCTGGAGGGGGAACCCATGCCGGTTTTTTATTTAAAATTTGGCGTGGAGTTCCCCCTCGAGAGTTGATTTTTCTGTGAGAGGTGACATTGTCGCTTCAATATAGATGGAGATCCGACTTGGAGGCAACTTCCATTGAAATCAATGGGTACAAGTTGCCTAGAAGTCAGATTGAAGTAGTACAAGAACCTTTTCTGAAGTCGGAGCGACTTCAGTAGTGTGCATTAAGACGGCTCTCATTCACTTACATTGATTTTTACATGTAGCGCAACTTGAAGCGACTAGGGGCAACTTGGGGCGACTTGAAGTCGGATCCGAAGTTGCCCCAGTGTGAACCGAGCCTAAGGCTGTAATATTAGGCTTTTCCAAAAAAATATCAGTGTCTGCATTTTTCTTTACAAGCTCAAACATTTACTGTATAAACTCCCATGATGTACTCCAAGAAATTGATTGTACAGGTAAGTATGTAGAAAAAAAATCAAATTTTTTAACACAACTGTATAAGAAAAATTATATATATAATTCTTTAAATTAGTCCATATTCTTGTGATTCTTTATTCATTGAAATGTGACAAACTACCATGCAGTCTTCTAACAGTGCCAAGTGTTATTCCTTTAAATATGGTGAAACTATCCCCCCCCCCCTCCCCGCAGTGCTTTCACTCACATATAAAAAAGAGTCCATACTTTCTGCTAACAGTCATATGAGCCTAATAGTAATCCTGGTTGTGCTGGAGCTTGTAGTCCTCCTAAGTGGCTGTGTTCTATGTCCCGCAGCAGTGTACCATACTAATGTTGATTTATCTCATAATGCATGTATATAAGTTATAGAGGAAATCCATATAGCATAATTCCGTCTATCAGTAGCTGCTGTATATTTTGGGGGGACGGCAAACAAGACATCCCCCTGCCCCCCACTTACATAGCCACCCCGCGGCGGCCAATATGATTGCTTCTCCTCTTGCCCAATCAGGTCTTAGGACCCACTTCCTGATTGGTCGGGCAGAGAATCAGGAAGACAATAGCGAATATTAATTTATTAATTATGATATTAATTTATTAATATTAATTAATATTCGCTTTTTGGTCGTTATTTTTAAGTGTAAAAGGTCATCTTATACGCCGGAAAATACGGTAATTCTTCTATGTGTAATATAGTGGGTTTTAATAATACAGGTTATTCCACTGCTAGACTGTCTAATGTAACATTTGAAGTACTAACATTGACATTTGGTTTTGTCATGGTGCAGAGAATATACTTGGCATTGGTGTAATCAATAAACAAAAGTGGGTGATTGATTTGGCTAATAAAAGTATTTGGAAATATCCATCAGGCCCAAATCAGTGTTAATTGATCCCTTTGTATACAGTAATGTTAGTTCCATTACTAATATGTCTACAGAACAAAAATGGCCTAATACAGATGGTAAATGTGCTTTAAAGGAAGTGGTCAAAGTTCAAAAATGACATTGGAACTTTGAAAAATACCGAAGGGAGAAGATCCAGAGCCCCTTAACCACTTACAGATCGCCCGCCGTCGTTATACATCAGTACTTTGAAGAGGGATATCGTTATTATGGCAGCAGCTAGCTTCACTTACCGCAAGATCACTTTTGTCGGCGGCGGGAGAGGGCCCCCCCTCCCGCCGCGCTCCGGTGCCCTCCGCCGCTTACCGGAGTGGTCGTAGCGGCGGAGGGGATCAGGTTCTCTGTCCTGTTAGGTATGGAGACGAGTAAGGGGAAGATGGCCCCCACCCATCTCCATAGCATCGCAGGCAGAAACAACGTCAAAACATCACTTCCGTCCATTGCTCTTGAAATTACTTTTTATTTTTTTTCTAATGACATTTAATTTTTTTTTGATTGCTTTTTAATGTAAATATGAGATCTGAGGTCTTTTTGACCCCAGATCTCATATTTAAGAGGTCCTGGCATGCTTTTTTTCTATTACAAGGGATGTTTACATTCCTTGTAATAGGAATTAAAATGACACATTTTTTTTTTAAATAACAGTGTAAAAATAAAAAATAAAAGGTAAAATAAATAAGAATTTTTTTTAAACGCACCCCATCCTGCTGAGCTCACGTGCAGAAGCGAACGCATATGTGCGCAGCGCCCGCATATGAAAACAGTGTTCAAAACACATATGTGAGGTATCGTTAGAGTGAAAGCAATAATTCTAGCCCTAGACCTCCTCTGTAACTCAAAACATGCAACCTGTAGATTTTTTTAAATGACGCTTATGGAGATGTTTAAGTTTGTCTCCATTCCGCGAGCAGGCGCAATTTTGAAGCCTGACATGTTGGGTATCAATTTACTCAGCGTAACATTATCTTTGGGCTAACTTTACTGTTGTCTTATTTTTTAACTCAAAAAAGTGTATTGTTTCCAAAAAAAATGCGCTTGTAAGACCGCCGTGCAAATACGGTGTGACAGAAAGTATTGCAACGACCGCCATTTTATTCTCTAGGGTGTTAGAAAAAAATATATCTAATGTTTGGGGTTCTAAGAAATTTTCTAGCAAAAAAAATGTTTTTAACTTGTAAACACCAAATCTCAGAAAAAGGCTCGGTCCTTAAAGCGGTTCTGCACACATTTCATTTAGTAAATCTCTTTGCCTTCCAAATCAGGAAAAGAGTACTAAATGAAATGTGTTTTTTTTTTTTTTTTTCACTTACCTTGTAATCGATGACTTCCGGTCCTCTGTCTCTGCGGGGGTGGGCGGGGTCTGTGCGGGGATCCTCGTCACGACGCACTGTCTCCTGGGATCTGGTGTCATTGATCCCAGGAGTCTGTGCGGGCATCTTCCGAAATCTCGCAAGATTTCGGCCACATCTTCCGTAATCTCGCGAGATTTCGGACACATCTTCCGAAATCTCGCGAGAACGTGAGCTGCACTTTGCCGTTACTGCGCACGCGCGAGCTCGGCGCAGTAACGGCGGTGCATGCTGGGCCATCTAAAGTGCCTGTGGGGTTTCACATGCCCACAGGCAAGATGGCCCCCAGCAGAAAAGCAGAATATAAAGAACTTTATCGGAGGAAAACCGGCTGCGATCGCAATGGAAGATGGAACAGGTGAGTCCCCCAATTTTGCTATTAATCCTTAGCATATTCCCCAAAAAAAAAAAAAAAAACCCAGTGCAGAACCGCTTTAAGTGGTTAATCAGTATGAGTTACCACTAGAATCAATTGGTCCACTTTCTGACATTATTCAGGAGTTTGTACAACTTGGAATTGTAAAGAAAGCACAATCAGTTGTAAATAACTGTATTTAGCCTATCAAAAAAAAATGATAATTCATATTCTTTATCAGTTGACTGAGTAAACAAATCACAAATAACCCAGTTCTTCCTGATAAATCTAACATAAAGTAAAATTTGAATGCTAAGAATAAAGTATTCTCTGTACTAAAAATCTCTAATATAAATTTTTCCATTCCTTTAACTAAAAGTTGTCAATACAAACTCGCGTTCACATCCAGAAAAGAGATTTATATGTTCACTCGATTAATACCTGGCCAAGGTATTGATGATGGTGTAGTTCATGAAACTATAGCAAAAATATTTTCAACGTTTTAAAGACCAGAATGCATTTGTCAGCATGTGGATACGATTCTGCTGAGTATTATTATTATTATTATACAGGATTTATAAAAGTCCTGGAGGCGAGCATAGGAGGAGGTGATAAGGGAGCTAGAGAGCAGGAGGTCTTGAGAGGAACGAAGAGAACAAGTAGGTTGGTATTTAGAGACTAGGCTACTGATGTAGCTGGGGCGAAATTGTGGATGGCTTTGTACGTAGTTGTTAGTATTTTGAATTTAATTCTTTGGCCGAGCGGAAGCCAGTGGAGGGATTGACAGAGAGGACTAGCAGACACAGAGCGATTGATAAGGTAGATGAGTCTGGCAGCAGCATTCATGATGGATTGAAGAGGTGATAGGCTTTTTGTAAAGGCAATCCAATGAGGTGTGTGACTTTCTTGAAGCCCCTCAAAGAAAAAAAACTATTTGTCTTTTACGCCTCAATGTATGCTAGGAAGGCTATTCTTCTTAACTGGAACCAGGGGTTGCCGCCCACGAAACAACTATGGCTATCACTCATCAATAAAGTCCTGCCGTTATACAAGTTGATGTATCTCAGTAGAAACTGCCCGCAGAAATTTGACAGAATATGGGCAGCCTGGGTGGAAGCCAAACATTTGACCCTGGAGTAGGGTGTGAGAAGCATTGGAAAGTTTAGGCCAAAAGTGTATCCTACACTCCTCTTAGCTATAGGGGTTGTTCAGGGAAGGGAAAAGGAGGAATAATGTAATTTGTATTGTTGAAGGCCCGGTCATCCCCCCCCCCCCCCGTGACATTACTCAATCTATCAGGATTCATGTGCATCTATGGACGCCTGACGGGCACCGAGGTCTAGGGAAAATCTCCCTATGTGATGTTAACTATCTTTGTGAGACTACTGTACTTATGCTTAAAGTGTAATATATGTCTAAAGTATTGTAATTCGGATATGTAAAGTTTTGTTTTGTTGCAAATAAATAAACTTTATGTTAAAAAAAAAAAGGCAATCCAATGAGAAGGGAGTTGCAGTAGTCAAGGCGAGAGATGACCAGCGAGTGAATTAAGAGCTTTGTTGTCATTGGTTAGACAGGGGATTATAGCGGTACTTATATAATGAAGAGAACACTCGTGATTTTTGATAAAAAATACAAATACATTTATTAAGTAGAAAACATACAGAAATAACAATACATGGTAAAAATATGTGGATCAGTCAGCATGAGACCCACTTAGAAAAGGGGAAAAGGAGGCCTCATTATTGGCTGAGACACCGTAAATGACCTAACATCTTTGAAATTAAATTTGGAGATCTATCAAGGTATAGATCAGGGGTACATTTGTATTCTCAGATGTGGATGACCGACATGTTTCGCCAAACATAGGCTTCTTCCGGGTCACTATGACAGTCTGTACTCAAATAGATAGGTCTATTGATTATAAAAAGATAATTATTGATACATATGCAAAAAATCATGCCACAAATTGAGCAGTGTTTACATTGCATGTCAATATGAGCTGATCCTCCCCCAAGCCACCAATGAGTTCCCCCAGAAGAGCATATTCACAGAGCGATACGTACCGTCAGGCCAGAATCAAAACCAAACCAACACCGCAGATAAAGTCGAGTACAATTGCTCAAAAGAGAGGGGCGTATATAAAACCTGGTAGGAAACAGTAGGTTGTATCATAATAGTTAATTAAGCTGGCTTCAACTTATTTGAATGCCAACATGTGGCTATCATAGCCCAAAAATAGAAAGAACACTTACCAAATAAAAATGAACCGTAGGTATAGGGGGCGCCAGAGTATGGAAATAAAAACCGAATCTGGATAGGTTGTAAGTATATAGATACTGTAGCAAAGAGGACGGAGGAAGGCATTAGAATAAGTTTTAGAAAGCCAGATAAATAGTGGCTAGTTTTGGGTATGTCAGCTGCTTACTTACCTAAAAGAAGCAGAAATGCAGATAACCAGGGCTATAAGCCAAAGACGGTTTTTAGGTATTACTATCCGGATTTGAAACAGCCAGTCCAAAAGCGTAGATAAAGAAACTTCTGTATAAAAGGACATTGCCAAGTAAATGCAGGGCTATAGATTATAAAGCACTAAAAGGGAGGAAATGATAAAAAAACTGACCTTTCACAGCAATAATCCAGGTATGCTGGCGCCCCAGAGTCCATCACCACAGCGGTGTGGATATGCAGGCTATATACGCCCCCCACACCTGATCGAAATTGCTCATGATCAGGCGGCGGGCGAAAAGTACCTCGGGCGGATGCGCAGAAGCGGATGCGCAATTTTAGCCTACATTTCCCATAAGTCCCGATAGTGGATGCGCGCGCAGCACACATCGCTCACACCACTCGGGAATTGAGCCAAAGACAGCCGCTCAGAGGATGAAATGTGTACTTTGGACAATTAGCGATGCATATCACACAGACATGCAGCGCTATATTCAGTAAAGAACCAATAGGTTAAATACTGTATACCATATAGGATGGAAAGAAAGGGCTATTGGTTTACTAGATGGAGAAAAGTAATAGGTATAAGTGGCTAAATTCAGAGGTAAACAGGGTTGGGTAAGAAAATCCCAACCCTTGGGTGCCCATACAGACCCAATGCTAATGGACACTGACAAGACATAATGATGTACCGGGGTATATACATTTTGGAAATGTAGTGGCGCAACCCCACGTACCGCAAGTGAAGTGCTCAGATATTAAAGGGGAGTCACTGGAAGGAAAAAGGGGGAGAGGAATAACAGCCGGGAACCCTAGTTATCCCCAAAAGTAACTGGGTCCCTGAGTGACATGCAAGGAACAGTGCCCAATGGGGCTTACAACAAAGATATGTGTTGAACCCAAGTTCATACATCGAGATCAGTTATAAGAAAAATTAGGTCAAAGAAGAAAGGAAAAAAGTAAAAAGTAAACGGTTATAATAGATAAGGTATTAGTAGTTATTATAACAGTTTGTTATAATTTCAAAACAAAAAATCATATATAATGATAAACAATTTTAATTGGTATTCAAAACCCACAAAGAAATAAGACATATTATTACACAGTTACCCGGGTGATCTAGAGAGCTCACTGCAAACCAATGACGTGAACACTAGGTGGAACAACGGAAGGGTCCAATCAGGAGACAAATGTAAAGCCAAAAAAGCGACACACCCGTAATGCACAAAGATGACTAATCATTGTAACAACAATGGTTTTCATTCCAACAAGACATTGAAGGTGTTCAAAAAGACTCAATGTGTTACAAAAAAGGTTTGAAGCTAATATGTTCATTGAGGCCTGGGAAATGGATAGCATTAAGGTTATGTATCCATTTAGTCTCAAGTTGTAGGAGTTTTTCATCTATCCCTCCACCTCTGATGTGCGTGGCGACATGTTCAAGTGCAGAGAAACGCATACAGAGGGGATCAAAATTGTGTGCCAGGCCAAATATGTCTGTTAATGGCCGTGGTAATCATGCGTTTATAGGTAGGCTTAATATGGTCACGAATATGGACTTGAAAGGGCTGTTTAGTTTTCCCAATGTAAAAACATCCACAGGTACATGTAGCTAAATAGACTATACCGATAGTCCTGCAATTAACATGATGCAATACCTGATGAGAGGATCCATTAGGTAATTGGACAGTTTTAGAGTTCGCAATGAACTGGCAAATGTCACACGATCCACATGAATAGGTGCCATTCTCTCGACATATCTGGGTTATACGTGGGGAGTGGTGGCTTTTGGTGAGACGATCTCTAAGGGAGGGACATCTTTTGTAAGTAATATCTGGACGTGCACCAATGAATTTGCTCACTGTGGGGTCAGCTAAGTGCAATGGCCAAAAATGATTCACTCCTTCTCTAATCTGAGTATGCATGGAGGAGAATCGAGTAATCAGTCTCACTGGTTGAGCATTAGTTAGATCTTTGATACTGTGTATCAATTTCGATCTATCGAGATTCCTGACTATATTAAATGACCGTTTGAGTAAAGCATGGCTGTAGCCTCTGTTCTTGAGTCTAAGATAAAGTTCCTTGGAGGCGTTGAAAAGGTCAACATCGGATGTACAATTGCGTCTGATCCTGAGATACTGACTATAAGGGATACTGTTTAGTAATGATTGAGGATGAGCACTTTGAGCATGTAAAATGGTGTTTCCTGCCGAGGGTTTTCTAAACAGAGAGGTGCTAATACTGCTATGTTTGTCAAGAGTAATAGTCAAGTCGAGAAAATTCACAGATGATTGGCTAGATTCCATCGTAAATTTTAGATTAAAGTCGTTCATAAATAGAGAGTCAAAAAAAGGTTTTAAATAGCAAAATATCGTCAATGTATCTATACCAATGTATGATTTTAGATTTGATATCAGGACAGAGATTGGAAAAAAGATGCCATTCCCACCCCCCCAGGTACAAGTTGGCATATGAGGGCGCGCACTTGGTCCCCATAGCCACCCCCTGCACCTGGAGGAAGTGGGAAGTTCCAAAGATGAAATGGTTCTTGGTCAGGATAAATTTCAATAGGTCAAGTACAAAGTTGGCATAGTTATCAAATTGAAGACCACGTTCCAAGAGTAGGCCCCGTATGACCTCAAGGCCTCTAAGATGTGGGATACAATTTGTTCAGAATAAATGAAGGCGTCTACCAAGGAAGTAGGTGGGCGGGCAGTGGGAGGTGCTGTGATTGAGGTGTGATTGACAAAAAGGGAATTGCTCACACAACTGACCCTCTTATCCCATCGAGAGGCCAGCTGCGAGGATCGTGTTAAGTAGATCATTATATTGATTCACAAACCTAAGGCATTTTTCTTTGTTTTGAGTCTCAAACACAAATCCTCAAACATCCAGAACGGAAAATCGTCTCTAGTGTGGAAAAGATTGGCGCTGGCTCGCAAATTCTGAAACCACGCTTGGATGGTCAAGAAAATTCTGTGAAAGATCTCATCGGTGAAACAGACGCGTAGAACCTGGTGAGAGCTGTGGCTGATATATGTGTGTACGTTAAATGTGTGTGCGTTTGGCCAGGTAACCAGTCACAGCGACTAATCGATAAATTGACAGTACAACCACACAGCACTGAGGAAAAAGTGGGAATTTATATTTTTATTTTAAGTTTGTTATATTTTTTGTTTTTTTTTTTATTATTTTTTACCCGCGTGAGTGTGAAATAGCTCTCTGTTCCAATAGGAGTTCAATGTGGCCTGCAATTTAAGAGAGGACAGCATTAAGAGTGTTTTCTCTGGAGAAGTTCGTAGTTAAACGGACTTTTATATATTTTTTTTGTGTTTTGTTTGTTGGTCTTCTGTGTGGAACTACAGGTGAAAAACTAGACTTTGGACAGCTTTTATCTGAGTCTCTGTGGGGGGTTGCTTATCTGTTTGTTCATCTGTGTGTGTATTGTCTAGGCAACTGTTCCATGTAGCTAGTTGCAGATTAGCATGTCAATGGATATCCTTGAAGTTTTTTTAAAAAAATGCTTGTATTCAATTCAATAGTGTAGTGTCTCAAAATGCTTTAACACACCAGTTTAATGACTTGTTGAAACAATGCAATACTTATAATGATGCCATAACGTTTAAAAAAAAATCAAAAAAAGGCAGGAAACAGAGAGACAGCAAATTTGGTGTGCATGCTTCTAAAAATGAGAGATATTTCTGAACGGAAGGAGTTTGAATGGTATAAGGAGAGATCAGAATTAATAGGACAGATATAAAATGTGAGTAAGGATATTTCAGCTATAGCTGCGAATGCAGACGCAAATGTTTGTGAGTGTGATGACATGAGGTATGAGATTGAACAATTGGTGAATGAGAATGGTTTGTTAGAACAGGGACTGGATGTATGGAAGGAATCATGTATGTTGAGAGAACAGTCTATCGCAGCACTAGAAAATAAAGAGGCTGGGAATGAAAATGCAATAGAAAAACTTAAGACCGAGGTACAGGAATGTAAAATTCAGCTAGCCCAAAAAGATAATACCATTGTGTCTTTGAGAGCATGGGCAATGG
The DNA here is from genome assembly GCA_028564925.1 of Lithobates sylvaticus. Lineage (NCBI taxonomy): Eukaryota > Metazoa > Chordata > Amphibia > Anura > Ranidae > Lithobates > Lithobates sylvaticus. Next base: position 195,311,380 of record CM053027.1, on the reverse strand, counting down.
AGAACGTGCACAGCCATTGCTGTGCTAACAAGGACACACATTCAGTTGTGACACAGGAGCAAAGAGAAAGGATGCCGATCGAACAGCAACCAATATGTTCGGCCGACAGTCCTGAAGATCCCCCAAATCAAAGTTCTTCTCTCTTCACTCCTGTGCTAGACAGGACTGGGCAAGGATTAGGAATTATAAAAAGGGAGGGTAGCACCCAACCACAACACTCTCCATACAAGATCGCACAAATCTGTGCCAGATTTTGGGAAAGTTTGACACTAGCGCTTCACCCATTAGTCTCTCGAACAGGCTGGAGGCTGTAGGGACACAGTACATTTTGAACAATAGGGATGCATGCGCACTCCTCCGCGCATGGCTTCCATTGCAACTGTGTGAAAAACTGCAACCACCAGTTGGGAATCATAGAGGTCTATCTCCCGAGTTAAACTCAAATTGGGGGAACTCGGCAGATAGAATGAGGGAAATGCAGCGCATAATGGGAGGAAGAGATACTAGGGGTTCAGACGCCCTAGAAAATACAAAATTTAGGAGGGGAATTGATCCAATACTCTTTTGCAGTGAATACTTCTCCATTTATAAAGCTACATACAATTGTCCTGATATGTCTCCTGATGATAGTAGTTTTCTGTGTTCTATGGCTAATAAGTGCATATGTATTGATTACCATACCAGAATTGCACTGAGGAACGCCACCTCGTACCAGACCTTTATAAACATATTAAGGGACTGGGTTCGGGAGACAGATCAAGACAATAGGCCCCACAAAAGAGTTGCGGAGATAGTTAAAAGCGAAGGTACAGTGAGATTTACAGGCAGGTGTTATAGATGTGGGAATACAGGCCATGTAATCAAGGACTGTAAATTGCCTAGGAGGAGCATGGGTGAGAAGAAGCCCTGGCATAAGAAGGAACAGCGAAAACCTGGACCAGATAAGGTGGCAACGGAGCCAAACGAGGCACCTGATGCTACATTATATGGTCCACTTTTGAGGGAATTGGGTTAGGAAAAGGTTAGGAAAAGGGTTTATAGAAAACCAAGAGGAATATAAAATCCCTCCCCCAACTAATCCTTATTTTAAACCATAGGGATGTCAGGTCCCCGGTGTTGTCCCTAGTATGTCAACTGGATAGGGACAAAAGCGGCAGACCATGTATCCGAGGGGCGATAGGGGGCCATCGCACAAATGTACTTTTGGATACGGGGGCGCCTGTCAGCATAACAAATATTGAACTTCAAAAGGATCCTGCTGGGAGACAAATTTTCCTTAGAGGATTCGGGGGACAACTAGTACCTTCTGAGCAATCAATACCTGTGAACATAGAAATAGAGAGGTTATGTGTGGAACACAGTTTGTTTCTTTCCCCAACGCACGAGGGCACTGTTTTGGGCTCTGATGTCATGGGGGCACATGGACTGATTCTTGATTTATGTAATTGGGTACTGTGGAAAGGGTCTAGATACAAAGGCAAGGCACACATGGTCATGGACAGCTGTGAGGTTGCATCAGTTAAAACCGATGAAATCCTTGACCCGCAGGCAATATTGAAAACAGAGGACCAAATATTGGCTTAAATCCTGTGGCAACATAACAAAGTGTGGGCAACGTCTAAAGCGCAATGTGGTAGAGTTTCAAACATGATTGTTAAAATTGAGGGCCCTGATCCGCCACCTCAGCGTCAGTATAAAATTCCGCCCGAATCTATCCCATACATAGAGAGCACAGTGAGGAATTTGTTGGCACAAAATGTAATTAAAGAGTGCCAATCTAAAACAAATGCAGCCCTCTGGCCAGTGAAGAAGGAGGGGGGGGTGGAGGCCCACTGTAGATTTCTGTGCGCTAAACAGATGCACCCATCTATTACAAATGTAGTTGCTAAAATGCCAGACATGATGACAGCACTGAAGCCTTCAGCAAAGGTGTACTCATCAATTGACATATCAAATGGCTATTTTTCAATTCTCGTGCATGAGGATAGCCAATACAAGCTAGCCTTTACGTTTCAGGGAAAACAATATGCATTCTGTCGTTTGGCTCAGGGGTTCAAATCCAGCTCTGCATACTTCCACATCTGTATGGTGGACATTCTGAAGACATTTTCTGAGCCAGAATGCATCATTCAGTATGTGGACGACATTTTGCTTCAAACAGACAAAAGAGCAGCATTATGCTCTGCTGGAGGAACTCCTGACACTAATTGAGAATGCAGGTCTGAAATTAAACCCCAAAAAGGCACAATTGATGAAGGATTCAGTATGTTTCTTGGGTGTGATAGTTTCACAGGGGGAAAGAACTCCAGATCCAAACAAATGTGAAACTATCAGGAAATTACCAAGACCAATCACTAAAACTGCGCTGAGACAATTCCTGGGAATGGTCGGTTTCTGCAGGGACTTCATTGAAGGCTTTGCAGAAAAGGCAAGACCCCTGTATGACTTTCTAAAAGGAGACAAGAAGGAAACAGACCCCTTAGACTGGTTGGGAGAGCATGAACAAGCTTTCACCAAGCTAAAGGTGAGTCTGATGCAGGCCCCGGCCTTGAGCAATCCGAATGCCGATTTGCCCTTTGCACTACAAGTGTATGCCTCTGCAGTAGCAATAACAGCGGTGTTGCTGCAGGAGAAGCAGGGCAAATGGGTACCAGTGGTATACTGGTCCAGGGTACTAAGCCCGGTAGAGAGGGGATTTGATGAATGTGTCAGGAAACTTTTGGCAGCGCACTGGGCGGTTCTCGCCACAGAGCATGTAGTGGGGTTTGGTAAAATCATTCTGCAGACACCCCATTCTCCAATTAAAATGCTTTTGGAACATACCCTCAGTGGAGTATGACCAAATGCCCTCGAAGCTTTTCTGCCCAAAGAGCTGAACTGGAGGCAGTGAGAGAGGCCATCACTCATTTCAGTTCAGGTCCCATAACCATATTCTCTGACAGCGCCTATGTAACAAGGTCTCTGACTGAATACATGCCTTTGTGGCAGTCAAGGGGCTTCAGTGATGCCTCTGGGAAGGACTTGGTACATAGTGCGGTGCTAAGAGATATATGGGAAAGAGCAAATGTGGAACCTCAGAGAGTGGCTATCATTAAGGTGAGAGCACACCAAAGAGGTGGAGAGGAGGTTACTGTGGGCAACAAGGCAGATGAGCTGGCAAAGGAGGCAGCCCTGATACTGAAGGGAGGCAGGCCTGGGAGGAACATAATTCTGAGGAGCAGGAGGTGAAAGCAGGTTCACATGAACTCCTGCCGGTGCTAAGGATGCCTACCCCATGCTTAGCAGGTGAACAAAATAAGGATGAGGCCTTGAGCTCAATCAAAAAGCAGCAAAAGAAGGATGGTGGTGTGTCACTTAGTGGCAAAGCGGCACGTGTGTGAAAACAAGACACGATAAGACCATTATGGACTGTTCCACAGGAGCTGTTGCTGCGCGTTAAGAAAGTCAAGGATTGTTACTGGTTTGGAAAAGCATGTCAGGGAGGAAACAGTTATGGACTGTTCAATAGGAGCTGGGTCTGAAGAAAGGTGTTATGCGCCTGTTTAGGCGCAAAGCGGCTTATGTTGGAATCACACCTCCATACATGGACAATTTCCAGGAGAACAAGATGAACCACCCCCCCTGTGGAATGTAGCCAGTCATACCTCCTATTGTCATTAGGCTAAGACTATTCTACGTGATGAATGGCGGCTCCGATCTGTCTGTGCTAAAACAAAAGGCCAATTTAAATAGGTGTGGGCTACCAGCCAAGATTAGACAACAGTCGGATTAAGTGCAATTCTGGACAGATACTGCCCCCCAGAGACCACTTGTGGCAGGACGATCAGAATAAATGAAGGCGTCTACCAAGGAAGTAGGTGGGCGGGCAGTGGGAGGTGCTGTGATTGAGGTGTGATTGACAAAAAGGGAATTGCTCACACAACTGACCCTCTTATTCCATCGAGAGGCCAGCTGCGAGGATCGTGTTAAGTAGATCATTATATTGTATTTTAACTGTATAGCTAGCTGTAAGCTACACGTTAGCTTTCTTATTTCCTTGGTAAATAAATAAGATTTGATTATTCTTAAGCCGTGTGTTTGGTTTCATAACTAAATGTATTATTGTGATACTAACAGTAGCATGCGCTCATAGTTTTAACAGACTGACTAATCTACAGAGACTAGACAAAGTAAATTGATACATAGATTAGATAATATATAGATTGTAGTGGTATATCGTTTTCTACAATTATTATCGAATTCTACTGAAACACACGGCTTAAGAATAATCAAATCTTATTTATTTCCCAAGGAAATAAGAAAGATAACGTGTATTAAAAAGGGGTTACAAAATTACATAACATACAGCAAGGCTACAATACAATGATATACTATACAGTTAAAATACAATATAATGATCTACTTAAAACGATCCTCGCAGCTGGCCTCTCGATGGGATAAGAGGGTCAGTTGTGTGAGCAATTCCCTTTTTGTCAATCACACCTCAATCACAGCACCTCCCACTGCCCGCCCACCTACTTCCTTGGTAGACGCCTTCATTTATTCTGATCGTCCTGCCACAAGTGGTCTCTGGGGGGGCAGTATCTGTCCAGAATTGCACTTAATCTGACTGTTGTCTAATCTTGGCTGGTAGCCCACACCTATTTAAATTGGCCTTTTGTTTTAGCACAGACAGATCGGAGCCGCCATTCATCACGTAGAATAGTCTTAGCCTAATGACAATAGGAGGTATGACTGGCTACATTCCACAGGGGGGGGTGCATCTTGTTCTCCTGGAAATTGTCCATGTATGGAGGTGTGATTCCCAGCATATTGAATCCAACACAATTATATAGACATTCAATGTCCAAAGTTAACAACCAGGTGTTGGGGGGTAAATTCATATTTTGTAGTAATTTGAGAAGATGAATCGTATCCTTGACATAAGATGGCAAGGAGGTAACATGAGGTGCTAAATATTTGTCAACAAGAGCACTGGCCTTTTCTGTTAAGCAATGACATCCTGATACAATGGGACGCCCGGGGGGATAGGAGATAGATTTATGAATCTTAGGTAGGGCATAGAAAGTAGGAATTGTTGATTCATTAATTTTCAAAAAGTTCCAAGTGTTGAGATGAATAGTAGAGGCCTGATAGGCCAGGAAAATAAGTTGGTCAAACTGGTTTGAAAAGTTTTTTATCACTGATGGAGCAATGGGTCTATACCATTCTGAGTTGTCAAGAATATTGCAGCACATGATTTCATAGGCAGCAACGTCCATGACTACAACATTCCCACCTTTATCGGCTGGTTTAAGGACCAGGTCTGGGTGGGTTTGAAGAGATTTCAACGCTTGGAGACTGGGGGTAGTTAGATTAGATTTACCTGAGGAAATGTATTGCACATTTTTTATAGCCAGGCATGTTTGTTGTACAAATGCAGAGATATTTGGATTAGTAGATAATAAAGGAAAATTTTTTGATTTGGGTTTGAAAGAGGCGGGGGGGAGGAGACACCAAGGGCGACAACAGCCGACTCATCGGCTTCGTCGGCATCGATGGCACCCTCCTCCCAGAGCGACATGAGTTCATCGATAGCCTGCATTTCTTCAAATGTTGGCGCTTGATTAGAAGAAGTAGTAACTGAGTTGGATTGTTTTAAGGAGGGTTTGTCATACAAAACCTTATAGATAAGTTTGCGTGCAAAAAGGTGAATGTCTTTGATGAATTCAAATTTATCAAAACTAGCGGATGGGCAGAATGTCAAGCCCAATTGTAGGATTTTTATCTGATCACTAGTAAGTGAAACAGATGACAAATTCACTACGTCAAGTCCAGCAGGTGGTGATAAGGGTGTAGGGGAGAGTGCTATGCAGGGTTGAGTGACGTGTCTGGGGTTAGGGCTAAAAAAAATAGGTGTAATTTTGGGATCAATGGAGGATTCATTATGTGGAAACATGGAGGGTAATACTGGTTCACTGTCACGTCTTGTGGCAAGTGAAGGAGAGAAGGCAGTGGTGATGGTGGGTAGGTTAGAAGAGTGGACAATGTTCGTTTGTGAGTTAGATAAGCTGGTTGAGGTCTGTATGGTAGGAGTAGAAATCTTATTGTTTTTAGGACGTAGATTGGATGGTCGAGCATTAAGTGCAAGTGCAGGAGTGCGAATAGGAGCATCCGTTAGAATGGAGGATCTATCCCCCTTTCTTTTTTTAAAATTACGGTCATGTGATAGGTCTTGATATATGGTGGAAGTACTTGATATATGGTGGAAGGAGGAAGGCATTAGAATAAGTTTTAGAAAGCCAGATAAATAGTGGCTAGTTTTGGGTATGTCAGCTGCTTACTTACCTAAAGGAAGCAGAAATGCAGATAACCAGGGCTATAAGCCAAAGACGTTTTTTATGTATTACTATCCGGATTTGAAACAGCCAGTCCAAAAGCGTAGATAAAGAAACTGTCTGTCTTAGTGACCCTGAAGAAGCCAATGTTTGGCGAAACATGTCGGTCATCCACATCTGAGAATACAAATGTACCCCTGATCTATACCTTGATAGATCTCCAAATTTAATTTCAAAGATGTTAGGTCATTTACGGTGTCTCAGCCAATAATGAGGCCTCCTTTTCCCCTTTTCTAAGTGGGTCTCATGCTGACTGATCCACATATTTTTACCATGTATTGTTATTTCTGTACGTTTTCTACTTAATAAATGTATTTGTATTTTTTATAAAAAAATCACGAGTGTTCTCTTCATTATATAAGTACCGCTATAATCCCCTGTCTCTGTCCCTTTTCACCTATCTACCATTCAAATTGGCATGAGGTACATTCAATAGCGAGTAATCCAGGCCCTTCCACCTATAGAAACTTGGCATGTGGGGATGGGCTTATAGTTGTGCCATCGATTTTGACAGAGAGATCAGGGTAAGGGGCATATGGGGGAGGAAAAATTATAAGTTTGGTTTTGGAGTACGCAGAATATTGATGAACATATTGCTCTTTTGTCTGAGTTGTTTATGTTGTTACAAGTTGAAGGCCTAAAATGAAACACGGCAAAGGTTCAGCTGATGAGAAGTCAGGTCAACCTTTGGTTGAAGTCGGACTTTTGCTGGCGGAATTCCCACCACCAAAAGATTGAGAGCAGGTTCTCTATTTTTCGGTCGGAAAAAGTTCCTATCCGAAAATGCGTTTGTCTGTATGCAATTCCGACGGCAAAATTACTACGCATGCTCGGAAACAATTTGACGCATGCTCGGAAGCATTGAACTTCATTTTCTCAGCTCGTCGTAGTGTTGTACGTCACTGCGTTCCTGACGGTCGAAAGTTCAGAGAACTTTTGTGTGACCGTGTGTATGCAAGCCAAGCTTGAGCGGAATTCGGAAAAAAAACATCCAAGATTTTCCGGATGGAAATTCCGCTCGTGTGTACGGGGCATTAGAGATATTACTGCCATTCCAACTCCAACAACTCATAAGGCATTGCATCAATTTTTGCATAAAATAAAATATTTCAGAGAGTTCGTAAACAGTTTTGCAGATAAAATGAATCCACTATATAATCTTTTGAACAATAAAGGTAATATAGTTGACCAATGGGGTCCAAATGAGAAAAATGCCTTTGAAATGTTGAAAAAAGATTTGCATAATGCTTCAGTGTTAAGTAGGTTTGTCCGTAAGCATCTTTTGTTTTTAAAACTCACGTATCTGACAATGCCACCTCAGTAACGTTGTCTCAATAACAAGAAGGTACCGTATATACTCAAGTATAAGCCGAGTTTTTCAGCACATTTTTTTGTGCTGAAAGTGCCCCCCTCGGCTTATACTCGAGTCAAGCATTTTTCTGCAGCAGAGAATGACGTTTTCCAACCCGAACTTGGGCCCCCGTATCTCGGGGTCACTTGGTGCTAGGAACCCTAAATTTGGTGTGCAAACCCAGTGGAACCATCACTACAACATATCCAAATTTCCTAGCACCAAATGGCACCGAGATACAGGGCCCCAAAATCGGTCAACTGTGTCCATCTGCAGCAATTTCATTTCGGGACCCTTTGGGTCCAGAGACCTCAAATTTTGGCTGCAGCTAGGGGGCATCTAGGAATCCTTAACTACCAAGTTTAAAGTTCGGGGGACCTATGGCTGAAAATGGGCACAGTGAGGCATGCAAATGGCCACAGTGAGGCTGCAAATGGGCATTGTTGACCCTCTTTTCCACTTACATTAGCTGCGCATTTCTCACCCTAGGCTTATACTCGAGTCAATACGTTTTCCCAGTTTTTTGTGGTAAAATTAGGTGCCTCGGCTTATATTCGGGTCGGCTTATACTCGAGTACATACGGTACCTCTTTTGTGGTCATATTTCTGTATGAATTCACCAAAGCATGTAGTGAAAGGGCCTGCCTGAATACTTTCAAATGGTACTGTTTAAAGTTCTGTTCTTCTATTATCTTGATATATACGATAAGTAGAAAATAATTGCCTATTCCTCCAGAGTTTTATCATTTTTGGAAAAAACTTTTGAGTCAGGTGTAAAGCAACTGCTAATGCCGCGTACACACGATCGCACATTCCAACAACAAAATCCATGTTTTTTTTCCGACGGATGTTGGCTCAAACTTGTCTTGCATACACACGGTCACACAAAGTTGGTCAGAATTTGCGAACGTCAAGAATGCGGTGACGTACAACACATACGACGGCACTAGAAAGAGGAAGTTCAATACCAAGTGCACCACCCTTTGGGCTCCTTCTGCTAATCTCATGTTAGTAGAAGTTTGGTGACAGACGATCGCGCTTTTCAGACTCGTGCTTTTCCGATTGTTACTGCTCTTCATTTTGTGCTTGTGGGTTCCTATCTGGTTTTCAGTGTATGTAGTCAGTTCGCATTTGTTTTTCAGTGCTTATTTTATATTACGTATTTGAATTTGCAGTGCGTTCTTGTCTGCTCATTTCTGATTTTCAGCTCGCTCTTCTCAGGCCTTTCTGTTTTTCAGTGCGTTCTGTTAGTTCGTTCTGACCAGCCGACCGTTTTCAAGCCATGTTGCAGTTACGTACTCGTCGTAGAGTTCGTGCTATGCAGGGGCTTGGTGTTGGGGTTCTTGCTTTGACCCCAGCCCAGTCGATGAACAGGGTGGGGAGGAGTTCATGGATTAAGAATTGGTTGCTCCAGCGTGACCAATTCTCGCACATGCCTTTGTTGCGGGAGATCCATGAGAATAATTATCTCCGGATGACGAACCCCTTTTTTTACTGTACGTTGGCTTTGCTGTCCCCTTATATTAGCAGGCTGGATACCTGCAAGCCATCACTCCTGAACAGAGGCTAGTCGCCTCCTTGCCGTATTGGCAACAGGGAAAAGTCTGCAAGACATCAAGTTCTCGACAGGCATCTCCCCCAGGCTCTGGGGATCATTATTACAGAGACCTGTTCTACCATTATACAGGTCCTGCAGAAGGACTATATTAAGGTAGGATTTCTCCTTTAACATCACTTTATATGTATTTAATGTTTGCTAATGTATTGTATTCCTTTCATCATTCCATAATTACCCTGATTTTAATATGCTGTGAATGTCCCCTTTGTCCTCATGCATGCTGGAACTTCCTTTTTTGTCCTTCATGCATATTTGGCTTCACTAACCTCCCCAGCATGCTATCCTGGGCCCATACACACCTAGCCTAGTCACTTAACAATGTATTTTGTCAGCTCCATAGTACTGCTTTACCCTAAACACTCCTTAAAATGTGTTTAAATGTTATTTGTGTGCTTAAATTCATGCAGAGTGCCAGAGGCTTTTTTTGGGGGGTCCCAGACTCATTTGGAACCCTCCCTCCCCCCAACCGCTAAGTCAACCAATACCAATCCTCTATCTGTTGACTTTGCCAAACCCATACACACTATATAGCTACTGTATATACTCGAGTATAAGCCGAGATTTTCAGCACATTTTTTTGTTGTGCCCCTCAGCTTATACTCGAGTCAAGCAGTTTTCTGCAGCAGAGAATGACATTTTCCGAACCGACTTTGGTGCACGTATCTCGGGACCACTTGGTGCTAGGAACCCCAAATTTAGTGTGCAAACCCAGTGGACCTAGCACTACAACATATCCAAAGGGGGCCCCGGATTCAGTTCGGAAAATGTAATTCTTTGCTGCAGAAAAGTGCTTGACATTTTCCGAACCAACTTTGGGGCCCTGTATCTCGGGGCCACTTAGTGCTAGGAACCCTATAACCCCATTTGCAAACCAACTTTGGGGCTCCTAGCACTATGTGGCCCTGAGATACGGGGCCCAAAAGTCGGTCAACTGTGTCCATCTGCAGCAATGTCATTTTGGTACCCTTTAGGTTCAGAGACCCCAAATAAATTTTGGCTGCAGCTAGGGGGCATCTAGGAACCCTTAACTACCGAGTTTGAAGTTCAGGGGGCCTATGGCTGCAAATGGGCACAGTGAGGCTGCAAATGGGCATTGTTGACCCTCTTTTCCACTTACAGTAGCTGTGCATTTCTCACCCTAGGCTTATACTTGAGTCAATACGTTTTCCCATTTTTTGTGGTAAAATTAGGTGCCTCGGCTTATATTCAGGTCGGCTTATACTCGAGTATATACGGTACCTCTTTTGTGGTCATATTTCTGTATGAATTCACCAAAGCATGTAGTGAAAGGGCCTGCCTGAATACTTTCAAATGGTACTGGTTAAAGTTTTGTTCTCCTATTATCTTGATAAGTAATTGCAGGATGTAAAAAAGTGCTTCAATTTGTACAGTGTGTATTCATATTTTTGTATTATGACACTACTTACCTGTCCAGTGGGCTGCCAATAGTGTAATTGAGGAGGGGCTGGCCAAAGTAACACACATTATTTATTCATTCAGCTCTCAATGAAGTGGAGACGGTTACCTGTCCAAAACATCCCCCCTTCCCTAAAATTTTAACAATGGCCCATCAGAGGGTGTGAGGAATATGATAGGTGTACTTTATATATTTGTCTTTAAATACTCCTTCAAATAAATGTTATACTGATGTTGGCCAAGAACGTTTGTGTCTAATATGCTTGCAATGTTATGTGCAAAATGACTAATTTTTTTTTTCTTGTTTGACTCCACAGTTTCCTTCAATGCCACAGGAATGGCAGACTGCGGTTTCCCAATTTGCCCAGCGTTGGGACTTTCCCAACTGCGGAGGGGCAATAGATGGGAAACACGTCCACATCGTATCACCCCCAACTCAGGTTCATACTATTATAATTACAAGGGGTTTAATAGTTTAATGATGTTGACGGTGTTGTAGGCGACATATGATTTTCTCTATGTGATGTGGGGGAAAATGGCTGGATGTCGGATGGTGGAGTCATCGCCCAGACAGTTTTACCAACGGCTCCAGAATGGCAGCTTGGGCTTGCCACCTCCAGAAGACAATGTGGAAGGACTCCTGTTCTTCTTTGTCGCGGATGAAGCATTTGCACTGGGGGACCATCTTATGCGGCCATTCCCTACGAGGTCCCTCACCCCGAACCAGAGGGTTTTTAATTACTGGCTGGCCAGAGCCAGGAGAGTGGTGGAGAACTCTTTCAGGATAACAGCTAGCGGTTCCACCTATTTCTGACTGAGGCCTGCTTTCCTGATACTTCAACCCTGAGGGCACTTGAAGCTGGCTGTCCTGGATTGCCGCCCCAAAGTGCCCGCGAAGTGAGACAAAAATATCTGGAGTACTTTGCGGGTAAGGGGGCCATTGATATGCCACTCAATCAAGAACATTTTTAAAAATAAATATTTTTTTGATAAAATTAAATAATATTTCCTTGTATTTACTGCTTGTGCAGATAGCACATGTTGACACACCTGTGTGCATCTTCAAAACGTGGCTTTTAAAATACTTTAAAACTGTTTTTTAAAAGCAAAAATACACAATAAAACTATATTTTTTGTGTGTTTTATATTCTGCCTTAAACATCAATGATGTTCTTCATTTTTTGTTGAACATCATTGATGTTTTCCTTTATCTTTTCTAAATCACGATTGCACCCCATTATCTCCCCGATGAGGATCTGGGCACTTTCACTGGTGAAATGAGATTCTCCTTCCACAACATCCACATCACCTAAAAAACAAAACAAACACACACCATGTATTATAAAAATGCAGGCATCCATCTATTACGTGAAGCTGTGGTCTCAGACACTCACCTGTTGTGGTGACAATTTCACCCACTTCATAAACCTCTCCTTCCTCCACATCCTCTGCTTGTGGTTTTGGGATTTCCCATTTTGGTTGTGGGGTTTGTGGTGTCCTCAGATGCCCCAAGTCTTTTCTCCCCTATGTTAATAAAAAAAAAAAGGTATACTTAGCACACAGATATTTGAGGGCAGAAATAGGAAGATGAAATATTGCTTGGAAGTGTCTTACAATTGTATGTTTTGGTAGAGTTCCAAGCTTAAGAAAATTGAATTTCCTTTCTAAAGCTGTATCACACATGGTGACACCCCTAGTATCCACTGGAGCACCTGTGTGGGACACCCTAAAAAGTTTGTTCTGGTGTCCCACACTAGTGCTCCTGCGTCCAGATGTGTAAACATGTGTAAACATGTGTAAACAGCTGCTGAGTGTTCTCTCCTTACACAAAAAAATTAATAATATTATTCATGAGATCACGAGAAATAATAAAGAAATCAGTTTGTGAGAACTCTGTGTGAATATGAGCAGCAAAACAACTTCATTCTTCTAGAATTCGAAAGAAGAAGAGAATGCTCTGCATTAAACTATTTAAAAAAATGCAGCGTGATGAATGTGCTATCTCCATTACGAACGGTAGTTTTAACAGGCCGAGCGCTTCCGTCTCGTAATTTATTCTGAGCATGCGTGGCACTTTGTGCGTCGGAATTGTGTACACACGATCGGAATTTACGCAAGCGGATTTTGTTGTCGGAAAATGTGAGAACCAGATCTCAAATTTTGTGCGACGGAAATTCCGATGGAAATTGTCCGATGGAGCCTACACACGGTCGGAATTTCCGACAAAAGGCTCCCATCGAACATTTTCTGTCGGAAAATCCGACCGTGTGTATGGGGCATAAGTGTTTACTATCATCGAGCATGCACTTGACTGCTCACTAAAAGGTATTCTTGAGAAAGATAGTTTTAGAGATTGTCGTAAAAAATATCCTCTATGGTTCAGAGCGTTATCATTCAAACACATTCAGATAGATTTAAAAGGAAGACATCCTTGGGAAATCACACCAGCACATGTTTATACAGCTGTATCTGAGAAGTCTTTACCTCAGGTTTCCAGCATAAGAACTGAGAAAGGTATTGAACCAGTACTTGTTACTGCAGAAAAGTCTAACACTAGAATAAGCTTCAATGAGCTTTAACACAGAATACAGTTATACATATTTCTAATTTTATAGAGATGAGAACAAAGGCATAGTCCATTGTCATCTCTGGGGGGATACAAAACCTTTCTTTGTGAAAACAAGGATTTGTGTCATGACCAAAAAAAGGTGTTGCGTCCTGTCAAACCTAAACTTCACAGTACATATGTATTTTAGTTTAGGCCATCTTAGACAGGATGGGGACATTGTACATTGTCATAGTTCTCTTTGAAGGGAAATATAAGGTAGTATTATTTCACATTTAGTTTTACAAATTCACAAAGCTATTGTTCCATAATGTTTTAACTATTGTTGAAAAGAAAAAAAAAAAGGTACAAGAAATAAATGTAAATTGTTTATGTCTAAGTAATGATACTGTATTTATTTACAGAAATGGCATAAATATGGAGAATAACAAGCTCATATGAAGATCAAAGAGAATATCAAGAAATTCAAAGTTAAAGGAGAGATCCTCTCGGTAAGAATATTGGATAAATGATTTATACTTCATATTTATGACTGTTATCTTCTTCAACAAGGTTTTTCTAACCTAACAGAACTTAAAGAAGAAGACATTTCATAGACATTTCATGAAGAGAGAATTCATTAGAAGAGACTCTATTACTGATAAATAACTTAGGACTGAAACATTTGTCCACGTGTACATTTTTGATTATCCACGTATTCCTATATTAATGCTTATATTAAGTTAGATTATCATTATTATTTTTATTTATTTTTTCTTATTCATATATTGAATGTTTTTAGGTTACAACTGCACAATAATTCTAGATAACAGAATATCTTTTGTTCATAACCTAAGAAACATATCACTCTTTAACCACTTCAACACTGCTGACTGTCATATGACGTCCACAAGGTGGATCTCCCATCCTGGGTGGACTTCATATGACGTCCTCCCATTCCCGCCGTCTAGGGGGCGCGCTCAGCGTCACTCGGGACCCGGTGCGCGTGCCCAGCGGCCGCGATGTCTGCCGGGCACCCGCGATTGCCTGGGAACACAGCAGGACCGTGGATCTGTGTGTGTAAACACACAGATCCACGTCCTGTCAGTGGAGAGGAGACCGATGGTGTGTTCCCAGTACAGAGGAACACTGATCGGTCTCCTCCCCTTGCGAGTCCCCTCCCCCCACAGTTAGAATCACTCCCAGGGAACATACCCCTGCAGCGCCCCCTAGTGTTAACCCCTTCCCTGCCAGTCACATTTACGCAGTAATCAGTGCAATTTTATAGCAACGATCGCTGTGTAAATGTGAATGCTCCCAAAAATGTGTCAAAAGTGTCCGAAGTGTCCGCCGCAATGTTGCAGTCACGTAAAAAAATCACAGATCGCCACCATTACTAGTAAAAAAAAAATGCAATAAATCTATCCCCTATTTTGTAGATGGTATAACTTTTGCGCAAACCAATCAATATACGCTTATACGCTTTTTTTTTACCAAAAATATGTAGAAGAATACATATTGGCCTAAACTGAGTAAAAAAAAATATATATTTTTTTTTTTTAAAATTGGATATTTATTATAGCAAAAAGTAAAAAATATTGTGTTTTTTTCAAAATTGTCGCTCATCTTTTGCTTAAAGGGCAAAAAATAAAAAACACAGAGGTGATCAAATACCACCAAAAGAAAGCTCTATTTGTGGGGAAAAAAAGGGCGTAAACTTTGTTTGGGTGCAACGTCGCACGACCGCGCAATTGTCAGTTAAAGCGACGCAGTGCCGAATCGCAAAAAGTGCTCTGGTAAGGAAGGGGCTAAAATCCTCCGGGGCTGAAGTGGTTAAAGAACGATGGAAAGTTATGACAAGTGTTAGAGTGTAAAGTATATTTCCAAATATCTAAAATATTGTTTAAGCACAAATATGGAGATATATTATTGCATCCTTTATTTATTTTATTAATAATAATAATAATAATAATAATAATAATTATTATTATTTTTATTATTATTAATTATTGATCTCAGTCATCATTATTTTATACATATTTAAAACCTATATCATTATTTTAAGAATTTGAATAGATAGATCTAAGAGGAGTTAAAGTAAAGAGAAAATAGTTTAGAAGGAGAGTTATTTCTAGCTGCTTCAGTTTTGAGGAATATTATGTCCGATCATTTGATACAAGGATGTGTGTATGTGATACAAATGATATTTGAATGTATTAATAATTTAATGTATTATGATTAATCATAATTTAGGGTGAATTGTTAGAATATGATTCCAAATTCATAATTAGGCACTTATAGATGTTATATTATATTCATGGCAACTTGCAAAATATATATTTGGTTTTATGATTAATCATAATATAAATACATTATGATTGAATGACCTTCATAGTTTCATAGTTTCATAGTTAGTAAGGTTGAATAAAGACATCAGTCCATCCAGTTCAACCTGAGTGAGTGTCTACAATTGTCCCCATCCCTGTACATTGCACACTCACATCACATGTACCTACCCTCAAGGAGCCCACAATCAAAGGTCCCCATTCATATACTAGGGCCAATTTTCTTTTTTGGACAGAAGCCAATTAACCTACCTGCATGTCTTTGGATTGTGGGAGGAAACCGGAGTACCCGGAGGAAACCCACGCAGGCACAGGGAGAACATGCAAACTCCAGGCAGGAAGTGTCGTGGTTGGGATTCGAACCAGCGATCCTTCTTACTGCTAGGTGAGAGTGCTAACCACTACACCACTGTGCCGCCCTTGATCAGATGTTTGGTCAAATAGACCTTCAGCTGAAGCTGAGTCAGTAATATGCTAGATATTTCTGGTGTATGTAACTAGCTGGAAGAGAACACATATAAGGTATCTGGTATCTTGGTATAGAATGTCATGGGAAGTCAAGAATAGTCAGGATTAGGGATGAGCTGAACACCCCATGGTTCGGTTTGCACCAGAACCTGCGAACAGACCTAAACTTTGCGTGAACTTTAGAACCCTATTAAAGTCTATGGGACTCGAACGTTCAAAATCAAAAGTGCTAATTTTAAAGGCTAATATGCAAGTTATTGTCCTAGAAAGTGTTTGGGGGCCTGGGTCCTGCCCCAGGGGACATGTATCAATGCAAAAAAAAAACTTTTAAAAACGGCCGTATTTCAGGAGCAGTGATTTTAATAATGCTTAAAGTGAAACAATAAAAGTGTAATATTCCTTTACATTTTGTACCTGGGGGGGGTGTGTATAGTATGCCTGTAAAGGGGCGCATGTTTCCCATGCTTAGAACTGTCCCTGCACAAAGTGTAATTTCTGCAGGAAAAAAAGTAATTTAAAACTACTCGCAGCTATAATGAATTGTCGGCTCCCCGTAATACAGAGAACAGTCATTGAAAGTCATTGATAAAAAAAAAAACAAATGCGTGGAGTGCTTTTAAATTACTTTTTTTCCTGCAGAAATAACACTTTGTGCAGGGACAGTTCTAAGCACGGAAAACATGCGCCCCTTTACAGGCATACTATAGACACCCCCCAGGTACGAAATTTAAAGGAATATTACACTTTTATTGTTTCACTTTAAGCATTATTAAAATCACTGCTCCCGAAAAAACTTTAGTTTTTAAAACTTTTTTTTTTGCATTGATACATGTCCCCTGGGGCAGGACCCAGGTCCCCAAACACTTTTTATGACAATAACTTGCATATAAGCCTTTAAAATGAGCACTTTAGGTTTCTCCCATAGACTTTTACAGGGTGTTCCACGGCTTTTCAAATTTGCCACGAACACCCCAAATTGTTCGCTGTTCGGTGAACAGGCGAACAGCAATGAGTTCGACTCGAACTCGAAGCTCATCCCTAGTCAGGATCTATGTAATTAGAGGAATAATACATATATTTGTTTACACTAATTCCAACAGTTTTTAATCTCAGTTATAATCATTAGTATTTGTATGTATTTACTTAATGTTGTTTAACCACATCAATACTGGGCACTTTCGCCCCCTTCCTTCCCAGACCAATTTTCAGCTTTCAGCGCTCTCGCACTTTCAATAAGAATTGCGTGGTCATGCAATTCTGTACCCAAATGCCATTTTTATAATTTTGTTCGCACAAATAGAGCTTTCTTTTGGTGGTATTTATTCACAACTCCGTTTTTTATTTTTTGCAATATAAGTGAAAAAAGAGCAGAAATTTGAAAAAAATAACAATATTTTCTTTATTCTATTTTAAAAGAAATCCAAAAAAAATTCATTTTGTCATAACTTTAAGCCAAAATTTATTCTGCTGCATGTTTTTGGTAAAAAAAATCCAGTTAAGTGTATAATAATTGGTTGGCTTGATCACGGACATATGTACACAAATGATCATGTACAGATGTGCGCAGTTGATCACAGACATATGTGTGCAGATGATCATTGGGACATGTGATTTTACTGTTATATATGTGGGGGACATGTGTTTTGGGGATCATTACTATGTGGGGACATGTGTTTTGGGGACATGTGTGTTTACTTTGTGTGTTTTACTGTGGTGACACTAGACTGGTGACCAGTGAGTAAAAAGCTGTAAAAAACAGCTCATACTCACTGATCACCAGCCGGCTGCAGAGATCCACTCTCCTCTCCTCATCGACAACTTCCGCGCGAGGAGAGCCGATCGCCTAGCAACCGGCTGTTTGTTTACATCACATGACGGCCGTGATTGAACACGGCCATCATGTGATCAGGAGGGCCAATCACAGAGCCCTCCTGCCGATCTAAGATGCGCCGTGTCCGGGTGACATGAGCTTCTGAGGGACCTTCCTGAACGTCCCCACCCAGCCGTACATGTGCAGTAGCCGGGTGGGAAGTGGTTTAATTGGTAATATGTATTACTTTAGTAGATTTTTGGTTATATAACATGATCAGCACATTAGAAAACAAGAATAGAGTGTTACATGTAGGATTGTCAATCAAAGTCCATATATGACTCTGAGTTAGTACCTCCTCTTGTATGGTATATTTTGCGTGCCATACAAGGTTCTGAGTTTTGTGAAGTTCTGACGTCCACATGTAAAGCCAAAACTTCGATATTCGGAGACACACACAGGGAAGGCTGACCAATTTTCAGTCAATTCCACATACGGAGTCTATTCATGTACCCTTTGATGAATTGGAACAGCTGACTTCTCTCAGCAGCCGAAGACAACATAATTTCCTGCTTCTTCTTACACACACTAAAGAGCATTGAGGAGAAGCACATGGGAAGACATATGCCAGAGCAGCCATGATTTCAAGCTTGATATATTTTTCATAGGTATTTCTTCTGTTTCATATATTTTTACCTACACTGAACTGTTATACTTTTTACATTGTATTTATGATGCCAACTGTGTGACAATAAACTCACACTTTGTTTATAAGTCAGTCTGACTATCAATGATATTCATCCAGAAACGCCTAAAAGATATCTAAAATATTATATATCTTCAATATTCTTCAAAGATATACGTTATTGATGACTATGGACACCCAAAATATACCTTATGCAGAGAGGCCAACACTGATTGGACCGATCCCCATCAGGATGTTTAGAAATTTGTCTAGTGCCTTGAGGTTTAAGATAGACCACATGTCCATGTTTGGTTTTGGGGTCGCTACCAGTTGAATATTTACAATAATCCTAAAAGAATTGAGCCATTGTTTGTAATTTTTAGGGACTTGTTAATCACTGACATAGTACCACTGGATTGGCATATGGCCAATGTGGTGCCTATATTTAAAAAGAGATCAAAGTCTTTACCAAGTAACTATAGACCTGTTAGTTTAACTTCTATAGTCAGGAAGATACTGGAGAGTTTAATAAAAGACCACATAGATGAGTTCTTGTTGGAAAAAATATTATCAGCAACAGACAGCATGGGATCATGAAAGACAGAAGTTGTCAAACAAAACTGATTTCTTTTTATGAAGAGGTAAGTAAAACCTTTGACAGAGAGGTGGCTGTGGACATAGTGTACTTGGATTTTGAAAAAGCGTTTGACACAGTTCCCCACACATGACTGATCTGTAAGATAAAGTCTACAGGTTTAGAAAAATCAGTTTGTAAATGGATAGAAAACTGGCTAAGAGACAGATTTCAGAGAGTAGTGGTTAATGGTTCATACTCTGAATGGTCTAAGGTTATCAGTGGTGTACCCCAAGATTCAGTGTTGGGGCCCTTACTTTTTAATATCTTTACAAATGATATTGGGTCTGGGATTAAAAGTACAATTTTAGTCTTTTCGGATGACACCAAGCTATGTAGTGGAATAACATCTTTATTGTCTCCAACTTATAAGTTAACCTCAATGCACTGTTTAATTGGGTGACTATGTGGCAAATGAGGTTTAATGTTAAGCTAAGAGAAACAAGTTAGGATTTAAATAAATGTTAAGTTATGCACTTGGGGGCTAAGAATATGCATGCATCATACATACTAGGGGGAATACAACTGGGGGTGTCCATTATTGAGAAGGATCTGGGGGTTTTGGTAGATCATAGGATTAATAATAGCATGCAGTTTCCAAAGCGAGCAAAGTCCTTTCTTGTGTTAAGAGAGGTATGGACTCCAGAGAGAGATATCCTTAGTAAGACCTCATCTGGAATATGCAGTTCAGTTTTGGGCACCGGTTCTCAAAAAGGATATCGGGCAACTGAAGAAAGTTAGAGAAGGGCAACCAAACTGATAAGAGGCATGGAGGAGCTCAGCTATGAGGAAAGATTAGAGGAACTGAATTTATTCTCTCTTGAAAAGAGGAGATTGAGGGGGATATGATCAGCATGTATAAATATATAAGGGGTCCATATAGTGAACTTGGTGTTGAGTTATTCACTTTAAGGTCATCACAGAGGACAAGGGGGCACTCTTTAGATCTAGAGGAAAAGAGATGTCATCTCCAAATACAGAAAGGTTTCTTCACAGTAAGAGCTGTGAAAATCTGGAATAGACTCCCTCCTGAGGTGGTTCTGGCTAGCTCAGTAGATTGCTTTAAAAAGGCCTGGATTATTTCCTAAATGTACATAATATACTGGATATTAAGATTTATAGGTAAAGTTGATCCAGGGAATATCTGATTGCAACTCAGGGGTTAAGGAAGGAATTTTTTCCCTTGCTGCACAGATCATGATTTGCTGGGGTTTTTTACCTTCCTCTGGATCAACTGTGGGTATAGAATTGTGTATGTGGGATTGTATGGTTGTTGTTTTTTTTTTTATTGGTTGAACTAGATGGAGTTGTGTCTTTTTTCAACCTGACTAACTAAGTAACTATGTAATAATAATCACTTAACTTCTGCTTTAAGAGCAAATGCAAAGCAAAAGGCTGATGACTCTGTGGCAGACCCAGAAGGTCCCAAAGAGGCATACTTAACCTACCAGATTTCTGCCGGCTAAAGACAAAGCAAACCACCTCAGAGACTGCCCTAGGATCCTCTGGCCCGAGATACTCTCAAAACACACCAGCCTCAGATGCCTCCCTCACCCTGGAGGGAAAAAGCTTACAACACCTGGTATTCCTGGGCAGTCTTCCATACAAGTGCTAACCAGGCTTGATCCTGCTTAGGCCCTGAGATCAGGTGTGTTGCGGCAGCAGTCCATCTGGTGGAAAAACAAATGCATCAGGAATCACTGCAACAGCATCCAACACAGTGACTCAGATTAACCTGATATCACTGGTCCATAGGGAGATGTGAATACCACCAGATCACTGAACCTGAAGGGTGGTGCACCTGTTTCCACTGGCTGCTTTTCCCTTCTGGAGCTATTTACCTGCATAACAGGTAAATAATGTAGAGAAAAGTGAAAAATTGCGCTATCCCTTGACCAAAAAGCTGCTGCTAAAAATGTTATACAACATCAAATGCAAAAAGAGGGGAAAAGGAGCTACGCTATAAGTTGTGAAATGGACAACACTCAGTGTAAATAAATACAGTGTGTCTAATAGAGAAAATCATATTGTGAATTATATGCTCATATATCGTGGCACATATGAACAAACGCTTGATATCATATCAACCAATAGGTGGACTGAATCAATTAAGCGTAAGATAAACTCAAATGAATGAATAATAGACACCTAAGGTGTATTATAATTAGTAAACGTCTGCTTGGGTCTATAACAACACTCAGTGTAAATAGATACAGTGTGCCTAATGGAAAAGGTGATACCGTGAATTATAAACTCATATACCGTGACACATATGAAAAAATGCTTGATATCATATCAACCAATAGGTAGGCTGAATTAGTCAAGCATAAGATGCACTCAAATAGATAAATAATAAACACCTAAAATGTGATTAGTACACACCTGCCTGAGTCTATAACCCACCCTATAGCTTTAGGGGGCAAAAAACTCAATAAGGTGGATCTAAATCTTAATTATCACCAACCAGTAACGCAATACTTGTGATACTATACATAAAAGTGCATAATATATAGTGAATAGCAGGCTGGGTTCATAACCCTAATGAAAAACTAATCACAAATTTTTTTTTAACAGTTTTGACATTCAAATATTGCATAAAATAAAATAAAGTCCATGTGAAAAAATATATATACTGTCCAATAATCACAAGTGATAGGGAAGACTGGAACTGTTCAAAGAATCCTCTGATATTAGAAACCAAAGTGACAACACGCGGTATAGTGAAATAAGCCTCCACCAGAAAGCACACTTGTCCCCTTACCGGAAATACGTGGTCCCTTGTTACAGGGGACCCGTATAGGCAGATGGCTCTTAACCCTAGCCAGGGATATAGGACAGAATCCTGGAGCTTTTTGCTGGTGATATTCTCCTATGGTTGTCAATCTGGAAGTATCCAATGTGGAATCAGCTCAGGGTCAATCAGAGTGGCATACAGCAAACCTGTCTCCATGTGTTCATCTCTAGAGGTGGAGACAGGACTTTATTTTATTTTATGCAATATTTGAATGTCAAAACTGTTAAAAAAAAAATTGTGATTAGTTTTTCATTAGGGTTATGAACCCAGCCTGCTATTCACTATATATTATGCACTTATATGTATAGTATCACAAGTATTGCGTTACTGGTTGGTGATAATTAAGATTTAGATCCACCTTATTGAGTTTTTTGCCCCCTAAAGCTATAGGGTGGGTTATAGACTCAGGCAGGTGTTTACTAATCACATTTTAGGTGTTTATTATTTATCTATTTGAGTGCATCTTATGCTTGACTAATTCAGCCTACCTATTGGTTGATATGATATCAAGCATTTTTTCATATGTGTCACGGTATATGAGTTTATAATTCACGGTATCACCTTTTCCATTAGGCACACTGTATCTATTTACACTGAGTGTTGTTATAGACCCAAGCAGACGTTTACTAATTATAATACACCTTAGGTGTCTATTATTCATTCATTTGAGTTTATCTTACGCTTAATTGATTCAGTCCACCTATTGGTTGATATGATATCAAGCGTTTGTTCATATGTGCCATGATATATGAGCATATAATTCACAATATTATTTTCTCTATTAGACACACTGTATTTATTTACACTGAGTGTTGTCCATTTCACAACTTATAGCGCACCTCCTTTTCCCCTCTTTAGGTAAATAATGTAGCAGCTATATTAGTCAAAACCTAATACGCAGTCCCCCAAGAATGCAGGCCCAAAACCATGTTGGTCTACCGCTATGCAGCCACGTAGGTACGTAAGTACGCAGGTACCCTGGCATGCCATTATGTAGGTACCCAGGTATGCAATTATGCAGGTATATAAGTATGCAGGTTAATGCAAGTAAATATATAAGTATGCAGGTTAATGCAAGTAAATATATAGGTATGCAGTTCCATGCAATTAGGCATGTAGTTCAGTGAAATTAAGCATGTATGTATGTATGCAGTTCAATACAAACAAGCATATACCGTATATACTCGAGTATAAGCCAACCCGAATATAAGCCGAGGCACCTAATTTTACCACAAAAAAATGGGAAAACAACTCGAGTATAAGCCTAGGGTGAGAAATGCGCAGCTACTGTAAGTGGAAAAGAGAGTCAACAATGCCCATTTGCAGCCTCACTGTGCCCATTTGCATGCCTCACTGTGCCCATTTGCAGCCATAGGTCCCCCGAATTTCAAACTTGGCAGTTCCTAAATGTCCCCTAGCTGCAGCCAAAATTTGGGTCTCTGGACCCAAAGGGTCCCGAAATGACATTGCTGCAGATGGACACAGTTGACCGACTTTGGGTCCCCGTATCTCTGGGTCACTTGGTGCTAGGAACCAAGTGGCTCTGAGATACGGGGCCCCAAACTCGGTTCGGAAAATGTCAAGCACTTTTCTGCAGCAGAGAATGACATTTTCCAACACGACTTTGGGGCCCTGTATCTCAGGGTCACTTGGTGCTAGGAACCCTAAAGTACGGGGCCCCAAAGTCGGGTCGTAAACTGTCATTCTCTGCTGCAGAAAAGTGACTTTAGTATAAGCGGAGGGGGGCATTTTCAGCACAGGGGGGCATTTTCAGCACAAAAAATGTGCTGAAAAACTTGAGTATATACGGTAAGTATGTAGTTCAATACAAGCAAGCATATAAATATGCAGTTCAATGCAAATACACATTTAAATATGCAGTTCAATGCAAACATATAAGTATACAGTTTAATACACGCAAACATATACGTATGCAGTTCAATGCAAATAAGCATGTATGTATGCAGTTCAATGCAAATAAGCATGGACGTATACGGTTCAACACAAATACGCATGTATGTATGCAGTTCAACATAAATACGCATGTATGTATGCGGTTCAATGCAAATACACAGGTATGCATGCCATAATGATATATTGTGTTGTACCTGCTCAACTGGACCTGGCCCCATACTAGTTTTTCAGTACTAGCCAAGTACATATGCATCTAATGCAGCCTGAATGCAGCCTCTATGTCGCTTCAGTGCAGCCTAAATGTAAGCTCATGCAGATCAAATGCACGCCACTCTGGAGACATAACTCCTTTTAGTGCACTGATACCTGTACAGGGGTGTATCTTACAAACAGTTGTACAAGCCCCCCCCCCCCACCCCCCCCCCCCCCCCCCCCCCCCCCCGATGAGGCAGCAATTATATAAGTATGTCTTTATGCAAATTAGCACTAATGCAGTATACATCATGTCCTGTCTGGTCACGCAGCTTTCCCTAGGAAGTACTTATACTTCATTATCCAACCATAGACTGCTCCATGTCTCTAGAAGCCTCGCTGATCCTTCAGCCCATATGTAATTTCAAACATAAATAACCCCTTGGAACAACCCCCCTACTTTTTATCAATTTTCTAAATAAATAATTTATGTTTTTTTACATAATACTCTCGGGTAAATTTCTAATAGTTTGTACCTTTAAAATCCTGTATCTCCAAGTTTTTTTCTTTTTTTGTTTATAGCAGGTGATCAATTACCACCAAAAGAAAGCTCTATTTGTGGGAAAAGAAGGACATACATTTTGTTTGGGTAGAGCATTGCATGGCTGTGTAATTGTCAGGTAAAGTGACGCAGTGCTGTATCAAAAAAAATAGCCTGGTCATTAAGGGGGGAAATCTTTCGGGGGCTAAAGTGGTTAATCTGGGGTCCGCTCCCCTGGACCTGTATAGCACCCTGCTGGAAAGCACCTTGGTCAGAACAAACACTGCACAGGGTTTCATTATGCAGAGTAAGGCTGCATTACAAGCAAACCTAGAAGATTCTTCTCTCCTATACAACGAGGCTCGGGTACTATCCATTTCGGATGACAGCTTTTTGAAATGGATCCGATTGAAGTCCATGATTCTCAGCAGAACCGTTCCAGACCTCCAAGTATGCTCCAGTAGCACATGTAGCACATAAGTGACCACCACCTTACAGACACTGGCAAAAACTGAGATACTTCCTGTATAGGAGGGGTTATATAGGGGAGGACTTCCTGTTTGATTGATCTGCCAGTGTTCATTCACCTATAGGATAGCTAAGTTTATAGCCTGCTCTGTGTCCTGTACAATAAGAAAATAATAGCAGTTTGTTTAAAAAAGTATGTAAAGCTCAAAATCCTCATATTAGCTTTTATTTTCATACACGCAAATGCATTGGGAACACTGCACAGTCCATTCCAAATCAAAACATGAAGACAAATGTTTCACATTTGTTATTGCTTTACAGAAAGTGAAGAAAAATTAATATTAGGCTTTTCCAAAAAATAGCAGTGTCTGCATTTTTCTTTACAAACTCAAACATATACTGTATAAACTGAAAAATGCTTGAAGATTTAGCTTTCCTGTGAATCACTGAACTAATATTTAGCTGTATAACCACTGTTTCTGAGAACTGCCTGACATCTGTGTTGCATGGAGTCGACCAACTTCTGGCCCCTGTGAACAGGTATTCCAGCCCAGGACGATTGCACTACATTCCACATTTCCTCTGCATTTCTTTTACCTCAGAAACAGCATTTTTGATTTCACCCCACAGGTTTTCTATTGAATTAAGGTCCAGGGATTGGGCTGGCCACGCTATAACGTTAATTTTGTTGGTCTGGAACCAAGATGCTGCTCGCTTACTGGTGTGTTTGGGGTCGTTGTCTTGTTTCAAGGGCATTGCTTTTTCGGCATAAGGCAACATGACCTCAAGTATTTTGATTAATTCAAACTGATCTATGATCCCTGGTATGCGATAAATAGGCCCAAAACCATAGTATGAGAAACATCCCCATATCCTGATGCTTCACCATGTACTGTGGCTTTAATTCAGTGTTTAAGGGTCGTCTGACAAACTGTCTGTGGCCCCTAGATTCAAAGAGAACAATCATGCTTTCATCAGTCCACAAAATGCTGCGCCATTTCTCTTTAGGCCAGTCAATGTGTTCTTTGGCAAATTGAAACCTCCTCAGCACATGTCATTTTTTCAACAATGGGACTTTGTGGGGCTTCTTGCCAATAGCTTTGCTTCACATAGGCATCTTCTAATTGTTACAATACTCACAGGTAACTATGACTTTCTTTGATCACCCTGGAGCTGATCATCAGCTGAGTCATTGCCCTTTTAGCTATTGTTCGATCCATTCGAATGGTAGCTTTCCGTTTTCTTCCACGTCTTTCTGGTTTTGGTTGCCAATTTAAAGCATTTGGGATCATTTTAGCTGTGCAGCCTATCCGTTTCTATGCAGCTTTATAGGTTTTCCCCTCTCCAATCAACTTTTTAATCAAACTTTTAATCACTTTTTATGCTGTACTTCTGAGCAATGTCTGGAACAACCCATTTTACTTAGATTTTCAGGGAGAACTGCATTATATCCAGCATGTACAACATTTGCTGCCTTTGTCCTTAAATAAGGGCCACCTGTTTGACACCTATTTTTTCACAGACTGAATGACCTCACTAATTGAACTCCACACTGCTATTATTTTGAACACGCCCCTTTCAATTAATAATTAAATTACACACAATCAGCAACATACATATCAAGGCTGTTGGGTCTGTTGGTTTTCTATTACTTTACTACATCTACGAGTAAATTATGTGCTATGTAGAAATATAATTTATAACAAAAACAGTGATTAATATAATTCAACAGACTAGGCAGTGCCTAAATTAGTATATTTTGTTTTGGCTTCTGCTTTGAAAGTACCTGGAAATTGTCTAATCTCCTACCTTTATAAGTACTGGAATGTACAGTGCCTTGAAAAAGTATTCATACCCCTTGAAATTTTCCACATTTTGCCATGCTACAACCAAAAACGTAAATGTATTTTATTGGGATTTTATGTGATAAACCAACACAAAGTGGCACATAATTGTGAAGTGGAAGGAAAATGATAAATGGTATTTTTTACAAATAAATATCTGAAAAGTATTGCGTGCATTTGTATTCAGCTCCCCTGAGTCAATACTTTGTAAAACCATTTTTGTAGACTCTATAACTGTAAATATACGCTTATTGCGATTTTTTTTTACCAAAAATATGTAGAAGAATACATATCAGCCTAAACTGAGGAAAATTGTATTTATTTATTTTTTTAAATTTGTGATGTTTATTATAGCAAAAAGTAAAAAATATTGTGTTTTTTTTTTTTTATTTGGGTACAGCGTCGCATTACCGCGCAACTGTCATTCAAAATGGGACAGCGCTGAAAACTGAAAATTGGCTTGGGCAGGAAGGGGGTGAAAATTCCCTGTATTGAGGTGGTTAAACAATGGCTTTCTTCTTGCCACTCTTCAATAAAGGACAGATTTGTGGAGTCCTCAACTAATAGCTGTCCTGTAGACAGATTCTCCCACATGAGCTGGATCTCTGCAGCTCCTCCAGAGTTACCATGGGCCTCTTGCCTGCTTCTCTGATTAATGCTCTCTTTGCCTGGCCTGTCAGTTTAGGTGGACGGCCATGTCTTGGTAAGTTTGTAGTTGTGCTATACTCTTTCCATATTCGGATGATGGATTCAACAGTGCTCTGTGAGATGTTCAAAGCTTGGAATATTTTTTTATAACCTGACCATGCTTTAAACTTCTCCACAAATGTATCCCTGACCTGTTTGGTGTGTTCCTTGGCCTTCATGATGCTGTTTACTGAGGTTCTCTAACAAACCTCTGAGGGCTTCACAGAACAGCTGTATTTATACTAGGATTAAATTACACACAGCTGGACTCTATTTACTAATTAGGTGACAATTAGCAATTGGTTTCACTAGATTTTAGTTAGGGGTTTCAGAGCAAAGGGGGCTGAATACAAAGGCATGCCACACTTTTCACATATTTATTTGTAAAAGATTTTGAAAACCATTTATCATTTTCCTTCCACTTCATAATGATGTGTAACTTTGTGTTGGTTCATCACAAAAAAGCCCAATAAAATACATTTACGTTTTTGGTTGTAACATGACAAAATGTGGAACATTTTAAGTGGTATGAATACTTTTTCAAGGCACTAAATGTATCTGTGGAGCCATGCAATTTCTCTACTAATGCAGAGGTGTGCTTTCCCTTTCCCCCATTGAATTTATTGGCAAGGTGACTCTCCCTGCTTTGATCGATCCAGTCATCCACCTTAACAAACAAACCATCAAATAAGCTGATGAAATTTTAACCTGAAAAGAATTTACTGATTTGCACTTAGACTCTGTTCTAAGGTATCTGTTTGAGTTGCCTGGTAATACTGTTATTCACACTTTGGTAATACTGTTATTCACACTTTGGCAATGACTCAGATTTATGCGTCTTACACAGTAAATAAAATCATTCATTCTCCAGAATAGGTCCATTTACCCTGGAGTTTTTGGAAAGAATGTTCAACGCTTAACATTTCAGCTGTACTTATCTTTTACAAGCCACCAAGTTCACTTCTTGCATCGGCCTTATGTCCATTCAAATGCATAGAGCACTCCTGGAAGCAAAGTTACTCTCCCTTTAATGCCGCATACACATGGTCGGACTTTCCGACAGCAAATGTGCGATGCGATCGGAGCTTGTTGTTGGAAATTCCAACCGTGTGTAGGCTCCATCGGACAGTTTCCATCAGAATTTCCGTCGCACAAAATTTGAGATCTGGTTCTGAAATTTTCCGACAACAAATTCCGTTCTCGTAAATTCCGATCGTGTGTAGACAATTCCAACGCACAAAGTGCCACGCATGCTCAGAATCAAGCAGAAGAGCAGCACTGGCTATTGAACTTAATTTTTATCGGCTCGTCGTACGTGTTGTACGTCACCGCGTTCTTGACTTTCGGAATTTCCAACCAACTTTGTGTGACCGTGTGTATGCAAGACAAGTTTGAGCCAACATCCTTCGGAAAAAAGCCATGGGATTTTGTTGTCGGAATGTCCGATCGTGTGTACGTGGCATGCCTTTTTTTCTCTCTCACTGATCAATTTATTTGTGATTCTTCTAGTGCGCGGATCATGCACACTTCTCACCACAGAAAATCTATACATTTGACCTCATACATCCTCTGCTTCTACAACAGTTCCTCTTAGATATACACAGTCCTTTTCTTATTCAGGTGACATAAATCAAAGTCACAGATTTTTGGTGTCTCTTGTTCAACCCTCTGCATAAAACCTCTCCTCCATTTCCCTGATAGTTATTGGATTACTTTTAGTTGTGTCCTAACAGTTTAGAAAGTCAGGTTTCCTCTGTAGCTTGCTTTCTAAATAGATTCTATAGCTTTAACATCTATATGCAGTATATAACCTGTTTATGGCATTTTCGTACTTCAACAGAAATCAGTTAACAATACAGTATTTCATATTTCTGACCTTCTCATAGAAAACGAGGTAATCTCTAGTACCTTCTATTCTTTCTTCACCTTTGTGAAATTACATATAATAAATATGTTGTTTTTTTGGGGTTTTTTTTCTGAAACAATCAGTCTACTTCCCCCTTTTAGTTGCCTGCACAGAGTGCTAAAATGTTACCTTCTTGGGTATATTACAATCCCATCCAATTGCCCTCTTAACAGAATTGATAATGTTTATACTGATCTGAAAATGTGTTTATTTAAAATAGGGAATCTTTATTCTGAGGTCATGTTCTTCTCACAAGGAAACATGCTTTATAATAGCTCCTGTACCTTCCTGAAGGTCATTTAATAACAATGTCTTTGCATCGGCCATATTCTCCTAGCAAATTCCTATTCTGCAGTGGATTCTGTTCAATCATTATATCTAAATACAGTGGTGTGAAAAAGTGTTTGCCCCCTTCCTCATTTCCTGTTCCTTTGCATGTTTGTCACACTTAAGTGTTTCGGAACATCAAACCAATTTAAACAATAGTCAAGGACAACACAAGTAAACACAAAATGCAATTTGTAAATGAAGGTGTTTATTATTAAAGGTGAAAAAAAATCCAAACCATCATGGCCCTGTGTGAAAAAGTGATTGCCCCCCTTGTTAAAACATACTATAACTGTGGTTGTCCACACCTGAGTTCAATTTCTCTAGCCACACCCAGGCCTGATTATTGCCACACCTGTTCACAATCAAGGCATCACTTAAATAGGAGCTGCTTGACACAGTAAGGTCCACCAGAAGATCCTTAAAAGCTACACATCATGCCAAGACCCAAAGAAATTCAGGAACAATTGAGAAAGAAAGTAATTGAGATCTATCAGTCTGGAAAGGGTTATAAAGCCATTTCCAAAGCTTTGGGAATCCAGCGAACCACAGTGAGAGCCATTATCCACAAATGGCGAAGACATGGAACAGTGGTGAACCTTCCCAGGAGTAGCCGGCCGCCCAAAATTACCCCAAGAGCGCAGCGACGACTCATCCAAGAGGTCACAAAAGACCCCACAACAACGTCCAAGGAACTGCAGGCCTCACTTGCCTCAGTTAAGGTCAGCGTTCATGCCTCCGCCATCAGGAAAAGACTGGGCAAAAATGGCCTGCATGGCAGAGTTCCAAGGAAAAAACCACTGCTGAGCAAAAAGAACATCAAAGCTCGTCTCAATTTCTCCACAACACATCTTGATGATCCCCAAGACTTTTGGGACAACATTCTGTGGACCGATGAGATAAAAGTGGAACTCTTTGGAAGGTGTGTGTCCAAGTATATCTGGCGTAGAAGGAACACTGCATTTCAGAAAAAGAACATTATACCAACAGTAAAATATGGTGGTGGTAGTGTGATGGTCTGGGGCTGTTTTGCTGCTTCAGGACCTGGAAGACTTGCCGTGATAAAAGGAACTATGAATTCTGCTGTCTACCAAGAGATCCTGAAGGAGAATGTCCGACCATCTGTTTGTGTACTCAAGCTGAAACGAACTTGGGTTCTGCAGCAGGACAATGATCCTAAACACACCAGCAAGTCCACCACCGAATGGCTGAAGAAAAACAAAATGAAGACTTTGGAGTGGCCTAGCCAAAGTCCTGACCTGAATCCTATTGAGATGTTGTGGTATGACCTTAAAAAGGCCGTTCATGCTCGAAAACCCTCTAATGTAACTGAATTAGGACAATTCTGCAAAGATGAGTGGGCCAAAATTCCTCCAGGACGCTGTAAAAGGCTCATTGCACGTTATCGCAAACGCTTGGTTGCAGTTGTTGCTGCTAAGGGTGGCCCAACCAGTTATTAGGTTTAGGGGGCAATCACTTTTTCACACAGGGCAATGATGGTTTGGATTTTTTTTCACCTTTAATAATAAACA
>CM053027.1:195026873-195279461 GCA_028564925.1 Lithobates sylvaticus | reverse complement strand
AATCACAGTTATTTTGAATCTGTTTTCCAAATATGGTAAAATGAAAGTTACATTTAAAATGGCACAATATCCTTTAATAGTGCATTTAAAAAAGCAAATGAGGTAAAATGTCCTCCTTTAAGGAAATACACTATATTGCCAAAAGTATTGGGACACCTGCCTTTACACGCACATGAACTTTAATGGCATTCCAGTCTTAGTCCATAGGATTCAATATTGATTTGGCCCACCCTTTGCAGCTATACCAGCTTCAACTCTACAGGTAAGGCTGTACACAAGGTTTAGGAGTGTGTCTATGGAAATGTTTGACCATTCTTCCAGAAGCGCATTTGTGAGATCAGGCACTGATTTGGTTGGATGAGAAAAAAACGATAAATAATGGTTCAGGAGGGGGGCACTAACTCGTCCCCGCCCTTTCCTGGATGGCCAGGCTACATGCTCAGATAAGGGTCTGGTATGGATATTTGGGGGACCCCACGCTGTTTGTTTCTTTTAAAAAATTTGGCGCAGAGTTCCCAGTAAATTCTATACCAGACCCAAATGGCCAGGTATGGATTTTGGGGGAGACCCCACACCATTTTGTTCTTAATTCTGTCATAGGGTTCCCCTTAACCACTTCAATACACAGTATTATATACTCTGCACTGCACTTTATACCCTGCACTGTATTATGAATACTACACTGACTGCACTATATATTCTCCACTGTATTATATATACCACAATGACTGCACTATATACTCTGCAATTATATATACTGTACTGATGGCACTAAATACTCTGCACTGTATTATATATATACTACACTGACTGCACTTAATACTCTGAACTGTATGGTATATACTACACTGACTGCCCTATATACTCTAAACTGTATTATATATACTACACTCACTGCACTATATACTCTGAACTGTATTATATATACTACACTGTCATGGACGCACTGCGCATGACTCTGCGACTGGTCACAGGCACACGGGTTCATCAAGAGGTGTTCCAGCTCACAGGCATCCAGTGGTGAATAGACGTGCGCCAATGCCAATGCGCATGCGCACATCGTGCACACACACCCACGCCAATGAGCACACGCGTGTGGGCATGTGCACATGTGCAAAGTGACACGGCTTTGGCGCCCAATGATCCTTAAAAGGGGCCTCTTCAGAATACACTCTTGCTGTCTGATCTGCAGCTCATCCTGTAACCTGATCCTGAACCTGCATCTGTTCCAATATTGACCCGGCTCTCCTGACCTTGCTGATATCTCCGATCCTGACCCCATTGGCTTGCCTTTGACCTGCTCTGTGTTCCTGCTTGTCTGAACATCTGTTACTGGACCTGTCTGGACTTGACCATTCTCTGCCTGCCGTTCCTGTCTGATTGATCCGCTGTTGTGACCTGTCTTGACTGACCCTGCTTCTGCCTGCTGCCCTGCGTTTGGGCGAACCTGCCTGCTGCCACACCTGCCTACAGACCTGCATCTGTGTGCTTCGGCCTGCTGCTCCAAGACGTTTCTGTCACTGCCAAGCGGACACCATCCTCAGCCAAGCGAACCCTGCAGGCTCTCATACCCCACTGTGCTCCGAGGGTCACTGTCCCTACTCCAGGGATCCCAGAACCAGAGCCATACGAGAGGTCTCCCTCTGCACGTCAGGCTCACCTCCAAGGTGCGTGTCATACACGGACTGCACTATATACTCTGAACTGTATTATATATACTACACTGACTACACTATATACTCTGAACTGTATTATATATACTACACGGACTGCACTATATACTCTGAACTATATTAAATATACGTCAGTAGACTAAAACTGCGCTAATGTGTGAATAAGTAAATAAAACTAAAACGAAAAATCAGTAGCTTAATGTGGCATACACACAAAAATATAGTAAAGGAGAAGCTGCGCTGATAAAGTCCCAAATTGTATTAGTGCATCCTTGATTGCATATCATGACAATATGTGTCCATAATCAGAATGATAAGGTAGATCTTAATCACAATGCCACCACAGTGATTTACATCAAAAAGTGTGCCGCCACATTAAAGAATTCCTGCTTACCAGATAGCAAGCAAACAAGGCATGTGGCTATAGCCCAGCCAAGGCCTTTACTTGCACCAAAGATCCTATGAACGATCAACAGGGTGGATGGCTGCAATGTCTCTCACACACTGCCAGCACTGTAGATTCCGTGACCATCTCATTCCAGAAAAACCCAAAAAGAAAGACCGGCCATAGTGGACAAAATATAAGAAAAAATAAATGAAAAAAAATAAAAAAGGTATTACCAGCTAAACTAGGGAGGAAGTCAGGTGCCTTTGTTTAATTCCGGTTTTCGTCCGAAACCGGAAGTCCCTTCATCTACATGCGGTTTTTATCATACTGAAATGTGAGTGGATATTTTTATTAATAAACCTGTTTTAATGATATTACACATTGGAGCCCCTCTGTCCTTTCACCCTTATATGATACCTTTGTGCTGGGAGTGTTTTTACCCTGATTGGAGCGCAGTCGGATGTGGTGACCAGAGCACTGTTTGTGAGAGCCCATAGGAAAGTGAGCGACCAACCAGGAGTACCATCTAAGGTTTTCTGCCCAACTAGGCCTGTAGGGGCCTTAATTAGAGGTGAGAGGCTGGGGGAAACAGTGGGGTGCACCCCTGAACAAACCACGGAGCACATTGATTGCATGGATCATGCATGGATCATCACTGAGCATTTTGAACACAGATTTATTTGGAACTGTTCACACACGCTAAGAAGAATTGTTACAACTATTTTAAACATGCACTGTGTGGTTATTTTTACCGGAATTGGATAAAGCTGCGCCAAAAAGTAAGTTAATGGTGTACAAAAGGTTAAAATGCCACACAAAAAGAAAATTTTACACATTAAAACGTGGCCATGGAGGAGCACACAAAATTGACTGATTAATAAAGTCCAGTGGTAACTACAATAGTCCAGGTTAGAGATCTTCTTTAGAACATAAAATCTGGTTTTCTTTAGCAGACAAACTTGTGATACTTAGAAAAAGAACACCACCGTGACTAGCCTGTATCATCACACTGTGACATGTAAAAGTTTGTTCGATCCCAACCACCTGATAGATTGAACGCTTACCAGATGGCTGGATAAATAAAGCACTGTAAGTATAAGCCAGCAGCTTTCTAGGTAGGCGATGGCTGGTAGGACTGATCCACTCAGGAACGATCATTCAAAAGGAAAAAGAACCTCTGCACAGTCCGCTCCACCCAGAAAGATCCAGCTAGTTTGCTCAAATATATAAAAGAAGGGGGCCGCCCATAGCATAATACATATAAAAGTTTGTTTATTCAGCATAAAAAGATTAAGAACACTTACATGGGTAAGAAGTTTGCGAGCACAATATAAAAACACTGCCGGCCGGTCAGTGGTAACCCCTCCCCTGTTCAGAGTCTGCGTGGTGGCGTTGCTGCGTGCCCTCCCATACGACGTTTCGTCATAAATGAAGTTTTCAATGGGGAACGGGCGACGCAGCAACGCACCACCTATAAATAGCCCAACCTCCACCTGAGTTGTATGAGGTCAGACGGCGCCGCCATCTTGCATGTGGGCATAATGCCCTATTCAGATAGCTAATATACAGCGCAATGAAAAGAAGGTAAAGAAACCTTTTATTAGGATATTTTACATTTTAAATGGTTCATCTTCCCTATACACCTATTAATAGCTATATATGGTTGCCGAAGACATTTATACGAGTGTATAGGGCCAATAGCACTATGCTCCCGTACTTTCTCACAGGTGATGTGCAAAAAAAGTAGTAAATATGTAAGTGATCCATAAAAAATATATAAATTATGCAAAAAGTGAAAACGTGATAATGTTATAATAAACTAACGGTGAAAGAAAATTTTAATTTTGCTGGTTATTTTTACCCTTTGTGCGATTTGCACAAAGAGCTGGGACTTGTAGTTCACCAATCAAATATTATTTTATTTTTTTCTATTAAGGATTTATTTGTGATTCAGTTGGTTTATCATGTTTCACATATAACTATAATTTTGAAGCATTTTTTATGGTTATTTTAGCACAATCAGGATTACCTATTTAGGTGCCCTGACACCTGGAATTTGTTGCACATTATTGTGATTTATCTCACTTGGCATTATTTGCACATTGCACTGTGCACTTTACTATCCTTCTTTGGTCTATTTATTTTTAGAAGGAAAGTTTTTATCTTATTGTCAATTTCTATTGAAGATTTATTTTTATCACAGATTGAAGATTTAAGTTTATCACAGTTTTAATTCACTTGAATGCACTTGGATTTTATGCACAATTATTTAGTTTTTTATTATTATTTTTTAAACATTAGTGTTTTATATTGCTGTACAGATTAAGAAGCTATTTCATTTTATTAGCTGATTTTATCCACTTGAAGGTTACCCATCTTTTGGAAACACGCTATATTATAGACCACCTATTCAGTGGTTAGCGCCACATACCCCCATTTAACATTACCAGCTAAACGCCTCCACTAGAACCTTGATCAAAATAGAGCCGCTGGGTGAACGTGACCTAATGAAAGAGACTAATTCATCCTAATACCCCTCAACAGAACAACGACCTAATGAAAGACACAAATTCATCCTAATACCCCTTAACGGACCAAAGTGTTAGATATACACCTCACCAGTAAATAACCCATTAAACCCCAGTATGGAATCCAAATCAGGGAAAATAAACACACTTTAGGGTGTCTCTGGTTAGTAATAAATAATTATATCAAGACTAAATCAAAATAGCCTAAACCCCTAGTGGGTGACAATTAGGTGTCACTACCCAAATTACAGTGTGAATAAATCATAATATTGCAATAAGTGATTAGGACCAGTAACCCCCCAAAACTATCATGAATAAAGATAAACTCTAATAGTGGATTAAATACCTATATAGAAACCAAATCAGGGAATTAACACACCCTTAGGCATCCCTGACTTAAAAATGGTTAATATGAAAAAATATATGAAAAATTGTATATTATACATAAATTTTTCAAAATAACCAGAAAACCTTAAATTTGAGACAATTAAAAAAAAACTAAACTAAACCCAAATTCATTATCAATTAAATAGGGAAGGTAATTAAAGAATAATCATTTAATTAATAATTAAATGGATGACCCCCACACCTCATATATGGGGAAAAATTGTATTATAAATAATATAACAAAACATGAATATACTAAATTACAAAAAAAAAATGTTGGCATGTGCACGTGATCGAGTTTACACCAATAATAATCATGAATTATCTATAAAAGCATTCACGTCAACATCTATATTCGACCGATAGGGGACATAAGTCTTTAACCTATGGATCCAAGACATCTCTAGTTTAGATATTTAGATATTTCCCTCACCAGTGAACTGCCCCTCTAGTGAGGGCTATACTTATCAATGCCCAAAAAAATGGTCTTGGAAGGGTCTTTATTATGTGCAAGCAGATAATGCTTGGACACCAAATGGTTCTTAAATCCAATTTTGATATTGGTAATGTGTTGCACCCGCACTGTAGAGCAAGTAATAAACAGTTTAATCATGTGTTGCATCTGTGTACTTGAAGAAATAAAATTAGTGGTTCTTCTATGGGTACAGCCACTTAGAGAACACACCCTACACTTCTTGCATTGGTAAAAACCTGCTAGCTGGTTGAAAAAAACAATTCTGTTAGTGGGTGGGTTGAAGATGTCATGGGCCACTCTATTTCTCAATGATAGAGCACCTTTAAACACCACTTCAGCGCACAGCCTTCAACACTCTATCATTGTTCACAATATGCCAGTGCCTGGAAATAATCTATTTGATACTCCTATGTTGCATAGAGTAAGTAGTAGGAAAGGGAACTATGGAGGAAAAAGATCCACCTGTATTTTGTGGTCTATCTTTAAGTAAATCATCCCTATTCATAGCTTCTACAGACTCCAAAGTACTAGTCAAGGACTCCCTAGTATAGCCCTTCTCCATAAATCTGCATGTTAGGATCTTAGCCTGTGCAAGGAATTCATCATGAACAGTTCCTTATAAGCCTCATAAATTGGCTCTTTGGAAACGACTTGAGCCAGGGACTGTAGTGGTAACTGTCCACAGAAATATAAGACTGCCTGTCAGTGGACTTGAAGAAAGTCGATGTAACCAAGCTATCCCCTTTAACGGATATTCTGTATAATCACCATTCCATAGGAGGAGGATGTCATCGACATACCTTGCCCACAAGACATGTTGAGGTCTGTCCTTGGCATAGATGACCTCCTACTCCCACTTGGCCATAAAAAGGTTAGCCAAGATAGGGCATATTTGGCCCCCATTGCAACCCCCCTATCTTGCTGAAAGTATTGGCTGTCGAACAAGAAGTAGTTGTGGGATGCTGCATATTCTAACAATTCCATTATATAGGACACCGTGATGACCAAGAAGTCCAGAGCCCCGGTCCAAAAAGCCTTTCACCGCTTCCTATCCTAAATCGTGTGAAATCACAGTGTATAAAGAGGTGACATCAGCTGTCACCAACCACACACCTTGTTTTAAAGTCACCTCAGAAAGAAAATTGATAACGTGCCGTGAGTCTTTGATAAATGAGGGCATTTTACGAACCAAAGGTTGCACATAAAAATCAATATATCTGCCCACCCGCACCAAAAACAGACTTTTTTTATTTAGTATACCTGCCTCAAGCCCCCAACTAACCTTTCCAGATCCTTCTGGTATTTGAGTTTAGGGTCAGAGGGAAGTGGAGTGTAGGTGTTACAATCCCCTTCTATCCTTTACATTTTGGTCATGTAATCCTCCCTATCTTATCAGCAGGCCTCACTACGAGATCCTTGTTATTACACAAGGAATCCAGGCCTGTTTGTAGTACCTTATTATTCCTAGCTTTTTTTCGTCTCTAGATGCTCCAAGTCTCTTAATATAACATCCCTTAATACCTTGAGTGATGGTGCCAAGTCTTTTGTCATTAATGGGGTCACTGGTCAAATATCTTTTAATGTTTAATTTTCTAACACATTTGTGCACATCCATATAAGTTTGAAATTTATCCAAACTCCTGGGTGGTACAAATTTGAGGCCTTTGTCTAAAACCACTTTTTCAGAATCCGTTAACACTTTGGTACTAAGGTTGAATATCCCTTTCCCTACTACATTTCGTGTCTTTTTTGTTGCTCGTATACGCCTCCCCCCTCTGACTCCTCGCTTCTTTCTACTGGCCTTTTTATGCCCTGATTTGCTTTGTAAAAACCCCAACTCCCCTGTCCACTGGGGACAGGGCGCCACCCAGTTGGAAGTGTTGCCATTGGGGGGTTGATATGATGGAGTACGGTTGGCACTCTCCATAGGATGGTGATACTGGGAGCCACATTGATAATATTCCCCCTCAAGCCCATTCTTATCTCTCAGGGGGAAGAAACTGTTATGTATGGGGACATTATATTCCCACTCAGATACCTCTCCTTGGTGACCTTGATAATAGGGGGATTCTTGTCCATATTCCCCATTAGGGCCCTATCTCCACCCATCAGAGTAGCCTGTACAATCTGAGTCACGTGTACAGGCCAAAAAAACATTTTATTAATTTAGTATATTTATGTTTTGTTATATTATTTATAATACAATTTTTCACCTATATGAGGTGTGGGGGTCATCCATTTAATTATTAATTTAATTATTATTCTTTATTTACGTTCCCTATTTAATTGATAATTAATTTGGGTTTGGTTAGTTTTTTTAATTATCTCCTATTTAAGGTTTTCTGGTTATTTAGAAAAATGTATGTATAATATAAAAAAAATTCTGATATTTTTTCATATTAACCATTTTTAAGTCAGGAACACCTAAAGGTGTGTTAATTCCCAAATGTGTTTCTATATAGGTATTTAATCCACTATTAGAGTTTATCTTTATTCATGATAGTTTTGGGGGGTTACTGGTCCTAATCACTTATTGCAATATTATGATTTATTCACACTGTTTAGAATTAATTTGGGTAGTGACACCTAATTGTCACCCACTAGCGGTTTAGGCTTTTTTGATTTAATCTTGATATAATTATTTATTTCTAACCAGGGACACCATAAGGTTTGTTATTTTCCCTGATTTGCATTCCATACTGGGGTTTAATGGGTTATTTACTGGAGAGGTGTATATCTAACACTTTTGTCCGTTAAGGGGTATTAGGATGAATTAGTGTCTTTCATTAGGTCACGTTCACCCAGTGGCTCTATTTTGATCAAGATTCTAGTGGAGGTGTTTAGCTGGTAATTTATTACCTTTTTTTATATTTTTTCATATATTTTTTCTTATATTTTGTCCTTTAAATTCATATTCATATTTATTTTTATTATTTTTTCTATTTCTAATAATTAATATTATTTTCAATAGTGTTTGGGCACCTCACTTGTTGTTAGGTGAGGGTTACCTATAACCACAATGGCATTTTTGTGGCCAATCACCTGGGACTCAGAACGAGGTGTGGTTTTGCTTTATAAGGTAGTGAGTCAACACGCTGCCCATTCCCAATTGACAACGTCACATATGACGAAGCGCGTCTGGTGGAGGGTACGTGTTGATGTCACTACGCTGTCTGTACTAGGAGGACAGGCGCCTGTTGTGAGCCAGCTGGCTATGTTTTAATCCATGCACATTTTAAAACTACTAATGTAAGTGCGATAATCTATTTTTAATAAAACGAGTTAGACAATATTACGCTATGGCCGTTCTTTCTTTTTTTTTTTTTCCAGAATGAGCTGGTCATGGATTCTACAGCGCTGGCAGTGTGTGAGTGACATAGGATCTTCGGTGCAAGTAAAGGCCTTGGCTGGGCTATAGCCACATGCCTTGTTTGCTTGCTATCTGGTAAGCAGGAATTCTTTAAGGTGGCAGCACACGTTTTGATGTGAATCACTGTGGTGGCATTGCGATTAAGATCTTATTAAGACCTTATCCTTCCGATTATGGACACATATTGCCATGGGATGCACTAATACAATTTGGGACTTTATCAGCGAGGCTTCTCCTTTACTGTATTAAATATACTACACTGACTGCACTATATACTCTGAACTGTATTATATATACTACACTGACTGCACTATATACTTTAAACTGTTATATATATATATACTACACTTGCTGCACTATATACTCTGAACTGTATTATATATACTACACAAACTGCACTATATACTCAGAACTGTATTAAATATACTACACTAACTATACTACACTAACTGCCACTGTATTATATATACTACACTGACCACACTATATACTCTGATCTGTATTATATATACTACACTGACTGCACTATATACTCTGAACTGTATTATATATACTACACTGAATGCACACTACACTAACTACCCTGCCCAATCTTCATTCATTCACTATATACGGGCACGTGGTAAGCAGCAGCCTTATATAGTGTGGGGGGCGTGGAGTTAGCTCCTGAGTCATGATTGGCCAAAGGAACCCTGCCTTTGGCCAATCATGGCTCTCACAGCACATTGCGCTGTAATTGGCCAAAGCATACAGGTCAGGTGCATGTTTTGGCCAATTAGCAGCTGTCAATGCACTGCAATATCGCAGTGCATTATGGGGCGCTCCACGGCAGATGAACTTCCCCCCTTCGTCCACGGCAGATAAACTTCCCCTCTTCAGCCCCATATGTTCCTTTTTTCTATGAACAAACGAACACCCGATGTTCGAGACAAACTTATGTTCGACTCAAACATCAGGACCATGCCTATTTTTGATATGATATGTTCGTTTTATTAAAGATATAGATATATATTAATTGGTTTAGATAACCTTTGGTTGGAAATTAAATACAGGTTATTGGGAAAATTTGTAATTTGGGGTTACTTTAGATTAAGATGAGGTTGTTAATTATAATACAGCTATACAGCACTAATCAATAATATTTGAAGCAGTGCAAAAAATACCAACAGTCCTCAAACCTGAATGAAGGTGTAAATACTATTGAGAAAAATTCATATGAATAAAAAACTGTGTGAACAAAATAAAAAATATATATGAAAAAATGATGAAAAAATAATAAAGTTTAATCCAAGGGAATTGATAATTCAGTGTCCTTCAGATTTCAAATAACATAGATTATCCCATCACCATATATATGCGCCTCTTACCAAAGTGAGTGGATCTCAGATTATAGAGATCTCAAACGCTGGATAACAATCCCTTCAAGCTCCGGCAGGCTGGGCTGTAAGAGCAGATCCATTCTTCCAGCGATCACAGGAACCTCCGTATCGATGCATATACCGTCATCCAAAGGAAGAGCTCAAAGATAGGCTCAAAACATGTATGGGAAGAAGAGGGAAGCCTCGTAGTGCAGTAAGTTTCAACAAGGGATTTATTTAAAACAGCTCACTACACACTTACATCAAGGTAACCAAAAATCAGCAAAAAAACAGCAACAGACAGAGCGGCGGTTTGCACCAGCCAGCTCCAGCAGATAGACGTCTCACAATGGGCTCCACCCAACGCGTTTCCCCGTAATAGGCTTCAGCTGGGAAAGGAGACTCATCCAAGACGTCAGCTAACAGCGTAAAATACATGTGAATGTGTATGGCATCATAAGTCAAATTCATCTGTACATCCCTTTTGGTGACACCCTTATTAGACAAATGCATGTTTAAACATGTTGCTCTCCTGAGTGACTGTTGTGGAACCAAACCACCAGGAGAACAATTGGTGTTCAGCATTTATCCAAAATTGAAAAAATGTTAATAAAAAATTTTTAACATATAAAAATACATTAATTAAATTCAAAAATATATTAAAAATCGAGGCACAAAGATGAAATTGATCATTCTCATCCACCACTAGTCATATACATTAGGTATTTACAATTCATCACAAAACTTAATATACAAAGACATTGGTGGGTAAATTTATACTGCATAAAATCTAATATATCACAGTCCTGCGAGTAGCTGATCACAATGAGTTATATAAAAAAAAACATTATTTAAATGGGTAAAAATATATATATATATATGCATAGAAACTTATTTCCATTGAAAAATATTATATAATAAAAACCTAACACCAGCACAAATATTGGGTTAATAATTCAAATAGGAGGAAGGGGAACAACTATTATTAATGAAACAATTAATGTCCCATTTGATATTCCATTCCCAGTGGTCTG
Organism: Lithobates sylvaticus; assembly: GCA_028564925.1. Taxonomy (NCBI): domain Eukaryota; kingdom Metazoa; phylum Chordata; class Amphibia; order Anura; family Ranidae; genus Lithobates; species Lithobates sylvaticus. The sequence goes on along the minus strand of CM053027.1, from coordinate 195,268,248 downwards.
TAAGTAAGTAAACAGTAAATCAAATGGGTTTCAACCCATTTCAACAGGATATTGATTTTTTCATATCGCTCCCCCCTCCAATGGGGGGTGAATTTCTCAACACATATGAACTGTAACAGGGGTGGATCCCTATTGTGGCATTCAAAAAAAATGTTTGGACACGCTGTGCCCTTTAAAGCCTTTCTTTATATTGGTGAGATGTTCAGCTATGCTTACTTTGAGTGCCCGCGTGGTTTTACCAATATATTGGAACCAACACGGGCACCTCAAGAGGTATATTACCCCTATAGTTTCACACATAATAAACTCCCTGATGGGATAGGTATGTTCAGTTGTCTGGGATGCAAAGGAAGCGGTCCTCATAATTTTAGATTCCCTACATACCTTACACCGTCGACACAGGTAAAATCCTTTTAAATTACCAAACATTTTAATTTTGGAGAATACCTCCATGGAAAAATTACATTTGGTTTATCAGGAAGGGATGAGCCCAAAAAGGTGTCTCCCTACAATACCTTCCAGTGTTTCAGCAGAATTTTATTAACCCATCTATACTGGGATGAGAAGTTAGTGAAGAAGGACCATTCAAATTTATTTAAAACATTTTCTTTCCTTACTTTGGGAACCAGAAGTGTATTCCTGTCCAGAGTAGATATTCTCTGTATTTCTGATTCAAGAGTACAACTATCATAGCCCTTCTCTATGAAGCGATCTCTCAAAGTAGACGCTTGTAGAGTACAGTCTTCTATATTAGAACAATTCTGCCTAATGCGTTGGAACTGACTTTTAGGTACAGATTGTAACCAATTGGTGTGATGACAGCTTCCTACTGGTATAAAACGATTTCTGTCAGTGGTTTTAAAAAACGTTTTAGTCAAAAGTCTATTGTGTTGCTTAAATATAGTTACATCCAGAAAATTAATTGAAGTACTACTCCATTCATGAGTGAATCTGATACCCCAATCATTAATTTTCAGATGACTTAATGAAAGCATGAAGGGCGTTCTCATCACCCCTCCATATAAAGAAGGCGTTGTCTACATAGCGATGCCATCATTTTAAATTGGGATGCATGTCTGTAAAAATTACTTCATTTTCCCATAAAGCCATAAAAAGATTAGCGAGACTGGGGGCAAATTTAGCCACACCAGTCTGCTGCAGATCGTGTTCCATAGCGAAACATAAAAGTTCCAAAATAAAATTTTGGTGGGATGTAGTTAGCCTATCATTTTTATCAAGAAAATGTTTTGCCGCTTGATAATCCTTCTGATAGGTATAGCAGTATACAGCGATGAAACATCAGCTGTTACTAGTATCAGATCATCCTCTATATTTAATTCTGATGTTTCTCTTATAATCTGCATGGTATCTTTTAAAAAGGCTGGGGTCTTTTTAACTCTGCTAATGACGGGTCTTCCCAGTGGGTGACTTAGACTCTTGTGAACCTTCGACAGGTAATATATAATAGGAGTTCTGGGTGTAAGTGGCACCAACAATTCCTTTTCTTTTTTATTAATTTGAAATCAAAACCTATTTTTATAATTTGGTTTAAATGTTTTACATACATATTAGTGGGGTCTTTTTTTTTAATGCTATAAGTGACCCTATCTGCCAGGAGATTATTCATCTCCCCTTCATAATCCTGTCTCTTCAGCAACACAATTCCCCTTCCCTTATCAGCAGGGCGGATAATTAGGTCTTTCCTATTACAAAGGGATTTAATCCCCTGATGTATATCTTTCTGTTGGACCTTCTTGAATTTAGCCTTGTGTAGATATTTTAACACCAACTCTTTAAAAACCGAAAGGTTAGGTTAGGGTTTCCCTGGAGGGTTAAATATAGAAGTGCTCCTGAGGTTAGAACCAACATCAGAAGGCACACCATACTGATTAACCCCTCTAGTGACCGGATTGGAAAGAAATTTTTTTAATAAATTTATTAACGTCAATAAACATATTAAAATTGTTTAGGGGCTTAATAGGGGCAAACTTGAGACCTTTCCCTAAGGTATTCTTTTCTATGTCAGTTAGTTCCATTCCACTGAGATTAAAAATGCCCTCATTATTTATCGCTTCCTCTTTTTGGGAATGTTTCCATTACCCTCCTCTGCATCCTCTCTTTGTTTTCCTTTTCGTAGTCCCTGACTTTTGCCTAACAAATTATCTGATCTATTTCTAAGTGGGGTCATTCCCGAACCCCCCCCCCCCTTTTTTTTATTCATATGAATTTTTCTCACTAGTATTTACACCTTCATTCAGGTTTGAGGACTGTATGTATTTTTGGCACCGTTTCATATATTATTGATTAGCGCACCTATTTTCTAATTATTTATGCTTGTGTCAGGGGTTAGGACCATTTGGTTGCAGATTTTATTTATTGATTCATTTATTTGATAGTCACGATTTATATTTATTTATTTAAAGGTCACAATTTATATTCAGTTTGCCCCACTCAGGTGGGAGGATAAGCGCAGGATTTTCCAATTTTTTTGACAATTATAATACAACTGCCATAATACTTAACAAAGCCAAGATGGATGGGATACACGGGAACTTTTTCTACAAAAATTAAATCTAAAGGTCTGATAATAACTTTAACTTGATGTGTGGTCAGAGGCGTAACTAAAACCTTCAGAGCCCTGATGCAAGAAACCAAGAAGGGCCCCTGATGCGTAGTAAGATGGAGAGGTATTGTGAAAGGATGGGGGCAGTGTGGCGGGGGCAGTAAGAAGGGGTATTTTGACAGGAGGGAGGCAGTGTGACAGGTGGGGAGCAGTGTGACAGGTAGGGGGCAGTGAGACCGGAAAAGGGTACCTGGGAAGTATGACAGGAGAGGGGCAGTGTGATAAGAGGGATAGAATAAACCTAAAAAAAATAGAATTTTATGGGCAATAGAAAAAATATATATATAGAGAACTTCACATATAGAAAAATGTTATTTATTGTAAAAAAAATTGTATAAAAAAGTCTCATATTAATAATGCAAAACATTGTAAGAATAGTACTATCAACATTGCACATTGTATAAATGATGTCACCAACATTGCACATTTGGCTGTTGGCCATGAAGTGGTAATCCCCATCTACTTGCTGTTCCCTTTAGTCATTGATTGTGACAAGGAACACTGCAAAGGGGGATATCCAATGCATTCCAAAAATACTGTTATGAATCTTCTTCAGGTATAATACCATTTCTGAAAAAACAGCTTGAATTAGTAAAACATTGATACAAATTCATATAAGAGTATGCATCTAAATTATCATTAACATGTGTTGTAATGTGTTATTCATCAAGCAATGGATCCTTTTTTTTTGAACATTCATTTTTTTTCTTGTCAATGAACTTTTCCCTATTTTTTTATTTTTTATTTTTCACCCTTTCCCATTTTTATTTTTTTATTTTAGTATGTTTTATTTCTTGAACTTTATCTTAAAACCAGAGTGAAACATTTAAACCTAAAATAATTTTCATAACACCTGTACATATTACATATTGCATATTGATCAATATATTTGACATCTAAGGTGAGATGCTGCACAATGGCTTGGCATAGCATAAATTATAGTATGTTGGGTGGTTTTCCTAAATTTATAAGAGGGGTGAGTGAAATTCATCACTCCAGTCATGATTTGAAACTTTGTTGAATCAGTCGTTGATAATATGCTAAAGGCTATGACATATATGGAAGAAAAAGACCTAACTTTACTGGCAAGATTTTCCACTGCTGCTTTGTCTGGATAAAAGATCTGATAAACACTGATGTCAAGTTGATTCTATCTGAAAGTGGGGGTATATGGATTATAGATTGGTATATAGATTGGTATACCATTCAGGTGGAATTATGGACTGAATGATCCAAGTAACTGCTCTATTGAGGAGGCAATGAGGAGTCGGCCTACAGCAAATTACAAAAAAAGCTAATTGTGGCTGGCAATCAACAAATTCAGGTACTTGACAGGTACACAACAGGTCATCATTGCTTAAATAGTGAATGTGAATTGTAAAATGCTTGCAAGATGGACTCATGAATGTCAAGTGCAAGGAAATAGTTTTCAGCACAGTTTTTTCTGTCGTATCCAAACCTTTTGAACTTGAAAGTGAGTGCTGGTACATTGATGGTTCTTCTTACTATAAAGATTGAAGTAGAATTTCAGGATTTGCTGGTGTTTGTGCAAAAGCATCTTTAAAAATGAAAACCTTGAGCCTGGAGATGAGAGAATCCTGGATTTATGTCGATCGGAGCTCCCAGAGCATACCAAGTTTACTTTCAGTGAGAGATGTGATGAAGTCAGATCGAAGAATGGACTGTGACATCAGCTCGTTTTTGTGCAATATTCAAGATCTTGATGTGATATAATAAGGCCTAACAGCTATATGGGCCATGGATGTTTACCGAATCCTTTTCCAGTCATGGTCTAAAGCTATATTATCTAATGACTGTTTCATGGGGATATTTTAGAGGCTGGTGAAGAGAGATGTAACCAGTTTCAACTTTATATTTTATATGAGCCATTGTAAAGCATCCAGTACCTCAAATCGTAATGATATGTTTGTTGCTTGATTTATGGGTCAGTTCTAGTAGTTAGAATGACCCAAGTGGGGGTATATGTTGTAATGTGTTGGCCAATTTATGTAGGATATTTTATTAAAGTAACATATTGACCAGAATTTCAGTTGAGTTGTCAAACCCAACTGAATTTAAACATATCAAAGGGACAGCTGAAGACCCTTTGATGTGTAAATCTTATGCAAGTCTACCTAGGTGTGTGAGGTATGGCCTTTTAACCTAGTTGAACATTTCAAAGGATACATTGCTCTAACTTAAGGATAATGCAGGACCATAGAAGAAGTATTTATTGATGGTAATTAGACTTGAGGGGGTATTCATGGTAAACATTTGGTTGACTTAGCAGAACCCCCCCCCCCCCCCCCAGTGTCAGACCAGTATTTGAGAAGACATTCAGGCTGGCATTCAGTAAAATCTGTCTCAGAGGAGGGTTTGTGATTATGAAGGCACAGGTCTAGGAGAAATATTCGTTGTCATGATTATACCCTGTTGGATTTTGTCAGCTTTTGCAAGACTGTTCTGTTTTGGAAGCCAATAAAGTCTCTCTCTGGAAGAATTGGGTTTGCTGCGGGACAATACTTATTAATAACTACATATCATCTACCCACTATGTTTGGCAGAAGCACTCCTCCAAAAGATATGGATGCTATATATCGGCCATTGAAGGCCTACCCCAAGTGGATACCAGATGTCCACGTCCAAAAACTGCCAGATATAAGTTGCCCTGGATGGCACAAAGAAATGGGCACTGTGGGCTAAGGAAAAAGCAAAAAAATGATGATAAATCCCCGGGAAGAAAATGAGTCTCAATAACAGGGGATACAGGGTCAGCCTGAAGTGTTATTCCCCATAAGGCTGACCCAGTACCTAATAAAAAATTGCTTACTTGAAATATCGTTTAGGTCAAACAAGCGTATTCCAAGAGTCCCATGTTTAGATGTCAAAGTTGCCATGAAGCAAGATTCCTAAGGTCAGCAGTCAGGGACAGCATGGCTCCACAATGGCAAACCACAAAGAAATGGTGATGGCGTCCCTGATATAGTGCGCATGTGCGGGAGGAAGTGACACGATACGCGTCATACCATGCTGCCATGTCACTATCACTTCCGCTTCTGCGCAGTTTGGAATGGGGAATGTTTGTGTGGAAGTGACGCAACACACGTCACCTCTGCCTACACCAACACCGCGCTGCATCCGGTCCCTCGGAAAGAACATCTGGGGATCGGAAAAGCAACCTGGGTTAACAGAATTCCAGCGAAGCCCCCATCGGAGAGAAAAACATCCATACTTTAGTGGAGAAAAGTGCCTCTGCCATTACAATTTATATGCAGTATATAACAGTAGTATAGACTACCAAATCATATAGAAAAAATATAATTTGAAAAAAACAAAGAGATGAATCACCTCATGCAAAATACACAACCCACTGTCTGGGAAGTCCAAACAAGGAAAAGAGAAAGGGGAAGAAAAACAGATCCCCAGAATCCATAAGTCACCGATCATTTTGACCAAATAACATTAAATTATAATTGAACGCAAAACAGAAGGGGGGAAAAAAAGAGAACAAATTGTATCCACATATATGTATAGTTTATTGTTATGATAATAAGAAGGCAGATAGACATAGAGAGGTATATTTTACAGTATATCATCATTAGTTTTTCCAAAGAAGGAGCCATCCAAAAAAGGTCTAAAATGTTCACATTCTTTGAGACCCGGGGGTGTCGTTGTCTTAAGAGATCTAATCCAGTGCATTTCTCGCTGGAGTAGTATCTTGTTTCACTCACCTCCACGGGTCGGAATGTGCACTCTGTCCAAAACAGTAAAATTTACTTTTGGCATCCTATAATAATGCTCCACCACCCCTCGCGTTTTGCAATTAGCAAAATGTTTCACCTTAAAGGAATCACTGTTAGGCAAAAAAAATTGTGTCCTTCTTCCAATTACCGGGCACTGAGAGCATGAACCACATGGAAAGGTTTGTATCAAGAAGTCTCGTACCAAGCCATATCACCCTCAAAGTGACCCTCAACCTGAACTATTCAATCTGACTCTAATAAACATGTTGGAAACTTTGACCCCAGACAAGGAACAGCATTGGGGGAACCACATAGCAGAACTGGTACATGCTTACAATTGCACAGAGAGTGATGCCACTGGTTACTCTCCTTACCGTCTTATGTTTGGGAGAGAAGCTCGACTCCCTGCTGACCTGGCTTTTGGCACCTCCCTTGACGATACTCCCTTAACATCACACAAGGGATACGTGAATAGACTGCAGAAGAACCTGCGACAAGCCTATGAGAAAGCCATGGAACATACAGCTACTAGAGAGTCTCAAAATAAGCAGAACTTTGATTCAAGAGTAAAGATTCAGGACTTACAACCAGGTGATCGAGTGCTACTTAAAATATGTGAGTACCTGGAAAACACAATCTGGCAGATCGGTGGAGGCCACAGCCTTATATTGTGTATATATATATCCTGTATATATATCCTTATATCCTGGTTTACCGGTGTATCAGATCAGACCCAGGACCACAGGAATCACTTGCTACCATTATCAGATGCAGTGAGGGTGCCTCAAGCACCTCTATTACTTCCTCCAAAGCCAACTCCACCTTGCACATGCTCATAGAAGGGAATGCCAACTGTAGCTGATGAAGTGGAAGAAGAAGATGATGAATTTGGAGAAGACTATGTGTATTCCCGAACCCCTAGTTCAGTGTCCTCATCAGAGGAAAAAGAGGGTGATGAAAAAGATGAGGAATTTGGGAAAGATAATGTGTATTCTCGAGTTTCTGGTCCGGTGTCTTCATCCTCATCAAGAAGAAGGAGGAGTGAGAAGGAGGATATGGTGACTGTGTGATCTGGTTTTGGCCTGTGGAAGAAAGTTCAATAGCCAGTCCTTTGAAGAGAATACGAGAGAGGATCAAAGAGATGAAAAATATTAGAGCATTGCCCCAACAACCAAAAGAAACGGTCAGAGTGGTACCTCAACAACCAAGAGAAACAGATAATATGGTACCTCAACGGCAAATTATGATGCCAAAGATGGTCCATAGGTCCCTTGGACCAGAGTTTCAGGCAATGGCACCTCGGCAGGATGTGGAAAGACCCAAGGCCGTAGAAGTTGTTCCTGAGCAAAAGACTAGAGATCTGATAGACTTCTCCAGTGAAGTATTGCCAACTCCTGATGTTGAGGAGCCATCACAAGTTCCTGAATCTGTAATGAAAGACCCCTCCATCAAATTGAGTGTTCGAACTGACGTCCAGGAAACAGTCAAAGACGCAATACAGCCTGCTGGGACATATTCACCCATGCGGTTAAGGTGGGATGTGCACCCTCCCAAGAGACTCACGTATGACACATTGGGAAACAGTTCTGAAGAGCAGATTCATACCATTCGTAGGCCAGCTCCTGAAGTTACACTTCTCACTGTTAATTGGGTAGGGGGTGACTCTGCTCTAACCTCTGGCACCAATGGGTGGGACACGGCAATTGCCCTGGCCTGTTCAAAGACCGATTATGAACTTACTGATAGTGTGTACAAATGGTTCCAGAGAAACCCAGAGGTGTGTCAGTTTTTGTTAAATTTGGAATGTAATTAGAAAGAAATCATCAATAATTTACTCTCTTTTCAGCAAGTTGAAGTGGGACCAAAGAGTTTAAGTAGGGGGAGTGTGTAGCCAAGGGTTTGCTAATATAAGGCATTACAGTTGTTATGGTTTGCAAATGAGTTTGGCTCCCTCTATTGTCCTTTTAATGCTGTTAGGACTTTCTTTTAATTCCTGAGAAGCAGCGCTGCAAAGCATCGTGGGAAATATATTTTGAAAGAGGAAGTGACTCTGTTAGCTGGATCAGCCCTGAACTACAATACAGACAATGCAAAGCGAGCAGCACTGCATGCTGGGAGCAGTAATAAAAGGAACAGCGCTGCCATCTTTCGGTCTCTCTGGACGCCATTCAATACATACCAGCAGGAGGTCTGTGTGTGTGACCAGAAGACTGCGGCCTATACAGTGCAGATCAGGTTCGCCAGCCTCTGAGGGACTTCAGAGTACAGCTCTGTCAGATTAGCAAGCAGATCGGTGTGCAGTGCCAGGACATCTGGAAGTTTTCCTGCATCTCAGCCATCCGGTGGCAGCGTCATCTTTTCATCAGATTGAGACATCAGGAGGGGAGTCCGGACGGAGCTTCACAGCCTCTGAGTCTATTGTGGTGAGAGGGCACTTTCCCATTTCAGTAAAATGCACTGTTTGCCGAGTAAGTTATTTACAGACTGCTGGTGAGACTTGTAGTTCCACAGAAGTGATTCTATTTATCTAGCAGGCCACATACAGCTGAACTCTGGAGCTTGTTATTCCCTGTGCTGTAAAGTCAGTACTGTATTGCACTCACACATAAGGAGAAAGTTACAAGTGCCCTATTTCTTCAGTCACACACTTATCAAAATACCATTTATTCTACAGTTTGCTTTCTTTCTTTTGCCCTGTTGGATTACAAATACTGAAGTTTAAACTACAGGCTAGCTGAAGATATCTGGAATCAAGGAACTTTTATCATCTTTTGCAAAGCAATCTAGTTCTACTTTGTAGTATGAACATTTAATTACAACCTAGGGGGAGCCCTTGAGTACAGGTTAAATATTGCATTGTATTGAATGTATGTAACATTATTTTTCAATTTGGTGTGTGTATTGAGGCCTCGGTGGGAAGGTGTTTAATATAGGTTTTGGAGCATATTGAACACTTGTCCCATTGTACACCTGTCTGCATACGCTTCCTACGGTGATTATTAAGTTCACAGTTTCATATCTAGGCTTGTGGTTATCAACTGTCAAATATTGTTTGTTTTCATTCATATTGTTCATTTGTGTTTATTATTCACTCTAGTAAACTCTGAGTGGTTCAGTGACATTGTGTGAGTTTCTCATTGATAACATTCTATTACAGCATGGAACCCAAGATGTCATAGGTAAGAGAGGATAGCAGAGTCGGGGTAGCCAGTGGGGTATAGAGTGAATCAGCAGCCCTCATGGGGGTACAGCTACAGAGACTTATTGCCAGTGGGGCATGCTAGGAATGGTTATAATATTTGAGTGACTTTGTTGCCAGGAGCCAAGGTTGTGTTGAAGGCCAATGTCTTCCTGGCATTCTGTCTGGAAAGAAGTCTGTGCTAAAAGCGGGGCCTGAGCCTTGGTGTTGGAAGGCTATGTAACTGAAGAATGCATTGCAGAACCTTCATCTAGAAGAACAGGGTCACGTATATCCCCTAGCAAGGGAGTATGGCATAAGAAAGCTTGGCTTTTGCTTTGGTGGTGTTGCAGTCCCGGATGTTTCGAAATATCATCAAGCAGCCCATATAGGTAGGGTGATTGACTGGTGTAGACATACAGAATTTAAGTTGTGGATGGATATGGAACAACAGGTGAGCCCGGTACCTCTGCGTAGAGCAATTATTTTTTTTACGCAATATTGCCAGACTCTCTTAAAACGCACCCCCTGATAGACCCTACTTTGCGAATAGGCTCAAAGATCTGTCAGAACCCTAGATATTCGTTGGCACAATCACCATTATTCCCTATTTTGGAAAACCCCAGTTTCAGCCCAGGTTTTAAACCAGGGGCGTTTAAAGGGCTCTTAGAGAAGGGCTGTATTCAGGCATCGCATTTCTTACAATCCGAGACATGGCCTACAGTTGCCTTATTGACTCAACAGGGGGGCCGATATGAAATAAACTTATGGCAGGCATTATAATTGCAACATTTTTTTGAGTCACTGGGACCAGCGATAAACTATCGATGACAATTGACCACGTTTGAATTTAATTGTGAGGAGAAAGAACCTCTCCTCCTATGATCTGGAGGGTATACGCATTGCTAATTACACCTTCAGAGGACTTAGAGACACCCGAAATTGGAAAGTGGGAAAGAGACCTTAATAAGATCTTTACGCAGGTTCAATGACAGAAGATAATATATCTGTCATTGAACTCATCGATTTGTACACGAACCCAGGAGTCTAATTATAAATTACTGATGAGATGGTATTACACCCCGTCAAGACTTTGTAAGTTCTTTCCAGAGGCCTCAGATCGCTGTTGGCAATGTAATAAGGAACAAGGGACTCTAGTCCATATATTCTGTTCCTGCTCTAAGATCAGACAATATTGAATGGAAAGAATCGCCCAAAAATTTACAGCCTTCTCAGTGCCAGACGACCCCGCCTTTTTCCTGCACTATTGCACACAAATCCCTGTACAGACATATAACAACTCTGTTCTATGCCATTTAGTTAATGCTGCTAAAGCCTGTGTTATTCTGTGCTGGAAAGACCTGCAAGCAAGCAAGCAAAGGACTTAAAGAGGAAGTAAACCCTAATGGGTTTACTTCCTCTTTGTTTCCCTGCAAAGGTAAAGCATAATGGGCTTCTATGCATCGCATAGTAGCCCATTATGTGTCACTTACCTGACATAGGAGCCAGCGATGTCCCACTGTCCCCTCTATCACAGAGTGTCCATCTTCTTTCCGGGCATCGCGGCTCCGGCCCTGTGACTGGCCGGAGCCGCGATGACGTCACTCTTGTGCACGTGCACGGGAGCCGCCAGTAGCGGCATATCACTGCTGGCAGTGGCGTGTTCAGTGTGCCTGCGCGCCGCTGTCTACGGCGTATGCGACGTAGACAGCGGTGTCTGTCTTTCTGCAAATATCTCCTAAACCGTGTAGGTTTAGGAGATATTTCTTGGACCTACAGGTAAGCATTAATCTAGGCTTTTAAATGAGGGTAGTACCCGCGCTTAGGATTACTGAACTGCTGCCCCCCTAAAAGAAACTTCACCTGGGTGAAGTAAAAGGATATAAAAACAAGGAAAAGGGGTGATGGCGCTGTTCTAAACTGCAGTAAAAAAAATTTTTTGATGTTATAAGTCTAAAGGGTAGGGGTGGAACGTATCTTAATTGTCAGTCACAAGATAGGTAAAGTGCATGTGCTGTGTAATAGTACAGTAAACAAATCATATACTGTAAGAGATGATATTCAGCAGACAGAATATAGTGATTGCTATGACAAAATTATTTAGAGAGTGAGGTAAAGGTGAACAAAGTGCCAGTGCATCAATAAACACGTGAGGTAGATATAACAGCTAATTTATACAAGGGAAAAAGATGGTGATTGATCATAACATCAGCAATATTGAAATATGATAAAAATGAGGAAGCTATCGGCAGGAAATATATAACGCAAAGATTGTAGTATTCAATATAAACAGGCAATGGTGTCACTGTAAATATGGATAAGGCGACTACTACAAGGGCTATGCTCTGTGTAGAATATCCAAGTCTATGTTAATTCACCAAAGATACAAATTGTTGCGTAAAGATATCTGTATAGAGATCTAAACAATCTCTCAAAACATCCACACAAAGTATATATATCTGATATTAATATTCCAGGAGATATTATATGATGAAATTATTCCATAAAAATGTTTATTTAGAAAAAAGTATATAAAAACGGATGAGTAAGTATAAAAGTCCTGTGAGAGACAAGTGGAGGTATATATAAAACTGCGGTGTGTATAATCTGCTGGTGATTCAGACCCAAACAATCAGTGACTGTTCTTTAAAATCAATGCAGGTATGTTGATCCGGTGTTCTCCTTCTTGCGACAATGCCCCTTACAGCTGTACTTCCGGTTTCTTACTATACGCGGCCGTGGAACGCACGCCGCTACCCGGAACAACAGCATTTACATGCTGTTTATCTTGCCCTGTTTACTGTGTGGGCTGGATAGCCCTATTTTTGTCTATTTACCACTTGGTGGTTATATATTTTTTGAGCGGGCTGAATAGCCCTACATCTGTTCATTTACCACTTGGTGGTTATTTTTTAAATATTAAAACATTATTTTTAACGGATTCACGCTATGAGTCTGTCCTTCCCTCATTTACCATCCTTAATGCTGCTGTGAATACCTTGATGACCCTGATGACCTAAGGTTACGATCCAGAGAGCAACAACCTCCAGGATACTAAGCGGACACCCCCAGCCGAGACAAGCAAGGACCCCCAGATGTGACCAGTGAGGACTGCTTGAACCAGTACTTCTATGCTCATTACCCCTGCAGGGGTTGGGCACTCTGGTAAGTGCAACTACATAAGGGGCAGTGTCGCAAGAAGGAGAACACCGGATCAACATACCTGCATTGATTTTAAAGAACAGTCACTGATTGTTTGGGTCTGAATCACCAGCAGATTATACACACCGCAGTTTTATATATACCTCCACTTGTCTCTCACAGGACTTTTATACTTACTCATCCGTTTTTATATACTTTTTTCTATATATACATTTTTATGGAATAATTTCATCATATAATATCTCCTGGAATATTAATATCAGATATATATACTTTGTGTGGATGTTTTGAGAGATTGTTTAGATCTCTATACAGATATCTTTACGCAACAATTTGTATCTTTGGTGAATTAACATAGACTTGGATATTCTACACAGAGCATAGCCCTTGTAGTAGTCGCCTTATCCATATTTACAGTGACACCATTGCCTGTTTATATTGAATACTACAATCTTTGCGTTATATATTTCCTGCCGATAGCTTCCTCATTTTTATCATATTTCAATATTGCTGATGTTATGATCAATTACCATCTTTTTCCCTTGTATAAATTAGCTGTTATATCTACCTCACGTGTTTATTGATGCACTGGCACTTTGTTCACCTTTACCTCACTCTCTAAATAATTTTGTCATAGCAATCACTATATTCTGTCTGCTGAATATCATCTCTTACAGTATATGATTTGTTTACTGTACTATTACACAGCACATGCACTTTACCTATCTTGTGTCTGACAATTAAGATACGTTCCACCCCTACCCTTTAGACTTATAACATCAAAAAAAATTTTTTACTGCAGTTTAGAACAGCGCCATCACCCCTTTTCCTTGTTTTTATTAATCTAGGCTTACCTGTAGGTCAAAGTGGTCTGTAAGGGTTAATGTTCCCATACAGGTTTTGTATGGTATAATAGAAAGTCTGTTACCACATTTAACCTGGTGAGGAAGAGTGAGAGTTGTCTTCACCTGTAATTAGTTCTAGTTGAAGTATCCCACTATTCCCTTCTCCTATCCAAGTTCCAACAATAAATAAAAAAAATAAAAAAAACCTGGATTAATTATTGGAAACAAGCGGATAAGAGTATGGGTAGTTGTGTGAAAACCCCTAGTAACTGTCTGCAGGATAAGAAGGGGAAAAGCCCAGGGAATTCTACACACAGCAACCCCTACAGGGGCAGTGCTACACTATGCTGGGTCATTTGTCTCCTAAGAGGTTGTTTTCCCCCCCGATGTACAATTATTTGTCTTCCTTACAACCTGCACTGCATTTACCAAATTATTTTACTTGTGTTTGAATGTTGGGTCTTTTGAATTAAAGTTTCTGTCTGAATCTTTTACGGCTTGAAGGATACAGGGATGCAATATTTGTTAAAGATCATGTGTGTTCTGCTTCCTCCTCTGGTTGAAGGTCTTGTTTTTTTCACTTGACCTTGTGGATGTTTTAAGGAAAGCCCAGTCTGGGTAGCCACAAACTTTCAAAGCACCCCTAAAATCTGTTTTTTTTGTCTTTAGACTCTGTGCTTGTTTTTGCCATCTCTGCCTGTTGTTGCAGAGTGCTAAGAACCCCTGGATTGTGTTTCAGTGGGACATAAAACACACAGTCCCTAAGTATTCATTTGTACTTAAATCTTCCTGTATAAGCTCGATGACCCATGTATTATCCACATACCTGAACCAATTATTTGGTGTTTTTCCCAAAAAAAGTGCAAGGCAATCTTCTCTACCTCCTCCATATACTGGTCAGCTGCAATGGAAAATACTGGTGATCCCACAGCACAGTTATGTTTCTGTCTGTAGAAGTTATCCATGTACTTGAAGTAGGTGGTGTTGAGACAAAGGTTCAGCAATCAACAAACTGTCTTATCATGTTTCAGTAGGTTCCTTACAGTCTGAATAGCCTCTGCAGTTGGTATACAAGTGAAAATGGATGTGACATCATAGGACACCATTGTCTCCTCCGGCTCTAACTTCAGTCCACATACATATTTACGTAAACGGGTGACCCCACCCCCCTCTGACACCACGGGGAAAGCCATAGGGAAGTCCCTGTGTGTCAGAGGGGGGGCAGGATCACTGGGTGGCCCCGCCCTCTGTTTTATAAGAGCTGTCACCTGAACTGAAGCGTCACACAGTGGGAGACTCCCATTGAGGTGGATTGGAGGACGAAGCGGAGAAGAAGAAGCCGGAGGAAGAAGCGGAGGAAGATAGAGGAAAAAGCGGGTGAAGAACAAGATGGTGGAAGAAGAAGAACACAGAAGGAAGACCAGAAGAAGATGGAAGAAGAAGTGGGGAAAGAACAAGACATTAATAAAGGAATTGTCAAAAACCGTCTATTGTCGTTTTCTAAAATTTTTGACACTTTTTTGTGAAATGGTAGGGGTACATTTGTACCCTATTACCAATTCACACAGGAGGGGCCAGGATCTGGGGGTCCCCTTGTTAAAGGGGGCTTCCAGATTCCGATAAGCCCCCCGCCCGCAGACCCCCACAACCGGGCAAGGGTTGTGGGGATCAGGCCCTTCCTCCCATCAACATGGGAGGAAGGGGCTTTGTGGGGCTACCCCAAAGCACCCTCCCAATGTTGAGCGCTCTCTTGTCCCCCCTCTTTTCCTTCGGGCCTGCCAGGTTGCGTGCTCGGATAAGGGTCTGGTAGGGATTTTTGGGGGGACCCCACGCCATTTTTTTAATTTTGGCTCGGAGTTCCCCTTAATATCCATACCAGACCTGAAGGGCCTGGTATGGAATTTGGGGGGACCCCCATGCATTTTTTTGTAAATTTTGGTTCAGGGTTCCCCTGTGGGGGAATCCCATAACGTTTATATCATTGAACTTTTATGTGTATTGCCGGGACCGACAATTCATTATAGCCACGAGTAATTGTAAATGACTTTTTTCCTTTAGAAATTTCATTTTGCTGTCAGACTGTTCTAAACACAGGAAACATGCGCCACTTTACAGGCATACTATAGACACCCCCCAGGTACGAAATTTAAAGGAATATTATACTTTTATTGTTTCACTTTAAGCAGTATTAAAATCACTGCTCCCGAAAAAACGGCCGTTTTTAAAACTTTTTTTTTACATTGATACATGTCCCCTGGGGCAGGACCCGGGTCCCCAAACACTTTTTATGACAATAACTTGCATATTAACCTTTAAAATTATCACTTTTGATTTCTCCCATAGACTTTTAAAGGGTGTTCTGTGGCTTTTGAATTTGCCGCGAATACCCCAAGTTGTTCACTATTCAGCAAACGGCAAACAGCCAATGTTCGAGTCGAACTCATGTTCGACCCAAACATGAAGCCCATCCCTATCTAACATTAATGCACAGACTATCTTTCCTTTTTACATAGCAGAAGCTCAAGTAGCATAGCGCATATTTTGTGGAAAATTCCTTAAACTTTGCCACTTGTGTTTATTTGCATCCAGCATTATGAGATTTTAAATAAATCTTTCAAACAGATCTGATAACATTATTGTTTCTCTTTTTTTTTTCCCCCTTTAACACAGGTATATCTCAAGAATGCTCTTTAAAATCTGGCACACAATGAATTATAGTCGTCTGGGGCTAAGATGTAATTACTTTTCCCACCTTCTATGTA
Source organism: Lithobates sylvaticus (assembly GCA_028564925.1). NCBI lineage: Eukaryota > Metazoa > Chordata > Amphibia > Anura > Ranidae > Lithobates > Lithobates sylvaticus. Next base: position 195,251,935 of record CM053027.1, on the reverse strand, counting down.
ATGTGGTTGTGCAAATATTGCTTTTCAGTTGCTTGTTATTTCAGCAGGTGACTGATGACAGTTCTGCAAAGCTAAAGCTCATAAATCTTTGATCCCTCACGTTTATCCCTAAACAGCAACTGAAACACACAGTCTGGTCTGTCTACAGCTGAACTCCTGAAAGTATACGGCTAATATGTCATTCCACTGACATTCAGCTTTGTTTATGGTACATGACTAATGCCTTGTACACATGGTCGGATATTCCGACCACAAAATCCGTCAGATTTTTTCCAACGGATTTTGTCCGAAACTGGTGTTGCATACACGCGGTCGGACAAAGTTGTCGGAAAATCCGATTGTTCGGAACGTGATGACGTTTGTTCGTTATGACAGGACTACGTTCAGGCTAGTAGCCAATAGCTTTGGTCTCTTTATTTGATCTGAGCATGCGTGGCACTTTGTCTGATCGGAATTCTCTACAAACGATCAGAATTTTTTTGTCGGAAAATTTGAGATCCTATTCTCCAATTTTTTCCGTCTGAATTTCAGATGGAAAAAGTCTGATAGAGCCCATACATGATCGGATTTTCCGACAACATAGTCCAATCTGACTTTTCCCGTCGGATTTTCCAACCGTGTGTACAGGGCATAAGACATTTTATATGGAGTATCCTCATAATCCACATTTGTTCAAATAAAACCAATTATAAGTAGCACCCTGATGTTTAGGCAGGGTTGCTATTAAATGTATTTGCCAAGTGATAGTTGCCTTGGCCAATTGATAGGAGGTTAATTGTTTTCACCCTAATTCTGGAATTGCTGCACTTCTCTCTTCTGTCACTAGATGGTCGGGTATCTGGTGGAATTAGATAAGGCAAGGGCATTGCAAGGACAGATTAGGAATGAATGGGGTGTCTCAGCCAATGGGCAGGGATTTTCTTGGGTCCCTTGGCCTGCTGGGAGAGCCTATTTATTTGGGTGGAGTCAGGTGATCGGGGTTCTGTGCCACCTGGACGGCTGTCTGGTTGGACGTGTGTCGTATTTCCCCGGGCTGCCAGAAACCTAAGGCCTATTCTGATAAATCTGGCTGCTAGGCTGTCTTAGGGCATATCCAGAAGCAAGAGAGCAACATAGGGTTGGGACTGCGGCTTGCAGTCCAACCAGAAGTAACGGTTCTGCCGGCCAGAGAACCTGGTCAGAGGTAGAGGGGAAGCTGTCGCCACTAAGGGACCATCCACCTTATTACCGGGGACCACTGTGACTAACTGGAGCAGTATTCTCACCTACCGGGGACAGTGAAGAATCAATAAACTTCAGCAAATGTCAAGCCAGGGACCCAGCCAGTGGAGGTGACACTTGCAGAGCATTATTGTGTGCCAAGCCAGGGACCAAGCAGGCCAGTGGGGTGATGCTTGAAGAGTATCTGTGAGTGCCAAGCTAGGAACCCAGCAGGGAAGCATCAAGGTGATGCTTGAGGAAGATACTGAGTAAGAAGTTTGGAAGAGCTCAGGGGAACCAGTGACAGCGGATCAGTAGGTCTAAGTGATAGATTGGGAGCTCAGTTGAGTGAAGATCTACAATAGGAGATTGTAGAAGTTCATTACAAACTTTGTTAGAAACTGTTTCAAGATTGTTGTAAAAGGAGACAGTGGTCCTACTCATGCAGACGTGGTGTCTGTCTGGATGCATTTCCCTGCATGGCCGTCTGCCTATAAAAGTCTTGGAGTTTTCCAATTAACATTGCATCTATTTAAAGCAGAGTTTCACTGGAAACATATTTTTTGATTTTTACAGTCCTCTATTAATAATAAAAAACATTTGAATAGAAAAAAAATATTTTACTTACCAAAAGTGCCCTGTTGCTAGGTGGTGGATCCTAATCTGCCCCTTCCGGCTCCGCGGCATTCCGCATCACTTCCTCCCTCGCCTGTGTTCCTGGGAAATGCGAGTCATCATTTCCCAGGAGTCAGTGGGCAGGAGTGTGTCAAACAATCATCACGTTATTTCCCGACAGGAAATAACACGATTTAAAGCGGATCACATCGCCATTTAAGAAAAAGGGAACAACGCCTATCTTGGTTGCCATCACAATGGGGCGGAAACTTCCAACAACGCCGCCCATTGTGATGGCACAAAATAAATGGAATATGTCGGTGGAACTCCGCTTTAAGGGTGTCCTTGCCCTTAACCCTCTCTCTTACCGTTCTGTTTAAGAGACAATAAATCTCTTTGCACTCAAGAAGTGTCTGGCGCCCATCAATCTACTTTGCATTACACCCACCAACGGTCCCTTACCCTGGAAGTCACCATTAGGCCTCAGGGGCCCCGGGACTTGGCTACATATATGAGCAGGTTATCTTATAGTGGTATGAAACCCAAAGCCTGACTAAACTCGTGCACCCCCTAATTTAAAAATGACCCCCCTTCCTGTCAAGCCACAACCCTTTCCTTTTTAAGACCTGCCCTATCATCTTCATGAGGAGGACAAAGGGACACCATGGGAAGAGGACAGAGGATGCCACGGGAGGAGGACAGAGAGTGACGCCGCGGGAGGAGGACAGAGAGGGACACCGTGGGAGGAGGACAGAAAAAGGACACCGTGGGAGGAGGACAGAGAGGGCGCCTTCGTAAAAGGATAGAGGGACGCCATGGGAGGAGAACAGAGAGGGACGCCATGGGTGGAGGACAGAGAGGGTCGCGCCATCTTTTAATTTTGGGGGAGAGGGGGGTAAGGGGAAATGTGCTGGGGGGGCTTTGGGGGTGAGAGGATATGTGCTAGTGGGGGAGGGGAATCAGACCCCCCATTAGCATATATCCTCTCCCCTCCAAAAGTACCCCTAGCACATATCCTCTTACCCCACTCCCCTCCCATCACTCAATATGTGCATCTGTTATCTGCCACCCTTCCCGGTTACTGTGTCCCCCTCCACTGTACACAGACCTCAGACCAGCAGAGCGGCTCTTGCACTGAAGTCATGTCCCTTCTCTGAAGCTCCTCCTCCTCCTGGCTGTGTACACTAGAACATTAGAGCCGAGGAGGAGATCAGGAGTGTGTGCAGCTGTCAGTGGGGAGAGAGGTTTCAGCTGCTACATAAAGCCAATCATCGCTTGTGGGACCCCAGGCGGCAGTTGTCCCAGGTGCACACGCTAGCACACCCCTGTCTGGCCAGTTACTGGAGCTCAGTGCTGGAACTTGTTGTGGCACTGGGCTCTGGGATTCAGCTGTATTTCCCTGATGGCGGCCCTGTGTGCGGGAGCCAGGAGGAGGGTGGGGTGCTTTTTTGCTGCCTCCCCTGCAAAGTGCCACCCTAGGCCTGGGCCTTGACGGCCTATGTCAAAACACAGCACTGATCATATTACAGCTTAGATGTGATGGCTGCATTTGTTTTCTTTTTTAGATAAAGTTGCTTTGTCTACGTGTTGGGGCTGCCCAATGTGTATGGTGTGAACGGGTACTAACGGCATACCCATGCCATTCCTTCAGAGCGATGTGTCGTGGCCATGACTCTCGCACGCATGTATGGGAGTGATGTCATCGTGGCTCTGCAATTTAAGCTGCCGGAGCCCGCAAACCAGGAAGGAAAACCGGGTGAAGATGGAAGCCCTGTGAGCAGTGACAGCATACCTCTGGAGGGCTTCGTTCTAAGGTAAGTATTTCATAATGTGCTAGTATGCAACGCATACTACCGCTTTAAAGAGAAAGTAAACCCTGATGGGTGTTACTTTCTCTTTGTTTCCCTGCAAAGGTAAAGCATAATGGGCTACTATGCATAGCGTAGTAGCCCATTATGTGACACTTACCTGCAGGAGAAAGGGCGTGATGTCCCAGTCTTCCTCACTAGTAGTGAGCGTCCATTCTTCACCCCTCTACCTTCCGGGGCCGCGAACTCTGGCCCTGTGACTGACCGGAGTCGAGTGACGTCACTTTAATGGCATGACCTGAGCTAGAAACAGCACAGCATGCCATTTCTAACTCCGGCACATGCGCAGAAGAAATCGCCCTACGGCGATTTGCAAATACGTCTTAAACCTTGCAGGTCTGGGAGATACTTCAAGCACCTACAGGAAAGCCTTAATCTAGGCTTACCTGTAGGTTAAAGTGGTTGTAAAGGGTTTACAACCACTTTAAGAAAAAAGGAATAAAATATACTGCGCTGTGACTCCTATGTGCAACAAAGCTGCCAACACTGCTATAGACTAGTAGCGACAAACTGGATAAAAAATAAGAAAGTGTGGCGCTTAGTGAATAACGTGGCAAATCAATAAATCATAAATCTGTGATTATATCATGAACCAATAATGTAAATGTGAACAAGCGTAAACTCATAACACACAAAAAGTCTTTAAAGCATTCACTGATTATTGATAATAAAGTGATAAGTCCACAAAAAATTCTAGATGTGTACAAGTTGAAGATGTATAAATCCAAACACCGATGTGACTCATATGGACTGCTTAACGAAAAAGTGATACCACCACCATGGTGAAGATAGGAGGCTTACCAGATGGTTTTGACCTGTCAGGGCTTACGCCACCCAGATCAAAAATAGCTTGTCGGTTGTAATCAACCCAATGGAACGATTATATCTTTAATCCGATCCTTACGTCAACGTCAGATTTTCAAAACGCCAATTGCAACCATCAGATACAATCCAAGACCATCAAGAGGGAGGCAGGAACTGGGCATCAAATGTCATCAACCATGCAAATAAAGGTCAGCATAGCGTTATACCGTTTCATAAAGGAATTTATTTAATAAAATAAAAGGAACACTCACATTTCAGAAGAGAATTTTGAGCATGATAAATGCATGGAATAGCGACATCTGTAGAGGGTGTGGATCCCCCCCCCCCCCCTCCAGATAGCGCTTAAATTGTAAAAATGACCCCAAGGAGAGCACAACTCTGAAGGATGTCTTTCGTTTAATATTGATTAGTTATATTAGTAGAGACCAAAAAATACCTAATATTCATGTCCACAATTGTAGAAAATAGCAACTATAAAGCCCTCTCATAGGCGGACTTACATATAGCCACAGCATGTATATCTAAAACATCCTGCTGACCAAGCCTCGCTATCAAAACGAGGCCGGGTCAGCTGAAACCGGAAGCAGGAAGTGTTCAAAGCCTTTGTCTCAAGGCTTGCCGGACGTAGACCATTCCGCTGGTCAAGCCTCGCTATGAAAAAGAGGCCGGATCCGCGGATGTCAACACCTCCATCACATCGAACGGCGGAAATAGACACCACGCCCCCTCTTTTCCAAAGAGAGGCCTGGTTATCTAAGCCTTATGGAATACAGAAAAACTTATTACCGAAAAACGGAGATAACATCTTCAATGCACTCCTCTTTCAGAACTGGCAATAGACTGTTACTATAGAGAAAAAAAATCGCGCTTTTAAAGTCCAATTGAAGATAGGAAGTGTGAAACAGTCCTAAAAACAACTTCTTTTAATGTAGATAATATCCTCCAATGGAAATATTATTCAGAGAAAGTATTTCAGCAATATTGAACCTTGCTCCTATGGATAAGCATGCTTACCAGATGTAAGCCAAAAATTTGCATATGGCTTTAACCCAGCCTGGGTTGATGATCCAAGTTCTTTATAGGGAACAGCACAGGTTTGTAGTGTAGTGATCGTCTCCTTCCAGGTATGGTACTCACAAGGTATGATTACACAGGGCCGAAAAAACAAAAAATATATACCATAGCGTAATACTGCTATATATTTTGCAGGGAATGTGTCACAAAGATCATGTGCCAGATTATAAAGACACCCGTGTCAACAGGTAAAATAAATGTGCACCACCACCTGCTAGAGGGCCTCCTTACCAGATGCAAAAGGAAATACACACACACAGAGACAAACGATCCTTTCCAAAGGATTTCCCAATCAATTCAAAAGAAATGAAATTTATCCGTGTGATCTATAAGAACTTTGTCCTATGAAGTGCCTCCTTACCAACAGGAAAACATAAACAGCAAGCATGCACTTTCACCGGTTAGGCTGTCTCCTTACCACAGTCCCAGATTATAAAGGCTTGTACTGCGAGCAAAGGAGAGCAGGTAATCCTCCACAGCCTGTAGTGTGCCGGAACTTTTAGCCAGTACCCAGGGGAAAAAGCATACAGACCATGGCGTAATAACGTACTAGAAAGGTTTATTAAAATAAAAAAGGTTTGCACTTACCTTTTTTATTTTAATAAACCTTTCTAGTACGTTATTACGCCATGGTCTGTATGCTTTTTCCCCTGGGTACTGGCTAAAAGTTCCGTGCCTGTAACCGGCACACTACAGGCTGTGGAGGATTACCTGCTCTCCTTTGCTCGCAGTACAAGCCTTTATAATCTGGGACTGTGGTAAGGAGACAGCCTAACCGGTGAAAGTGCATGCTTGCTGTTTATGTTTTCCTGTTGGTAAGGAGGCACTTCATAGGACAAAGTTCTTATAGATCACACGGATAAATTTCATTTCTTTTGAATTGATTGGGAAATCCTTTGGAAAGGATCGTTTGTCTCTGTGTGTGTGTATTTCCTTTTGCATCTGGTAAGGAGGCCCTCTAGCAGGTGGTGGTGCACATTTATTTTACCTGTTGACACGGGTGTCTTTATAATCTGGCACATGATCTTTGTGACACATTCCCTGCAAAATATATAGCAGTATTACGCTATGGTATATATTTTTTGTTTTTTCGGCCCTGTGTAATCATACCTTGTGAGTACCATACCTGGAAGGAGACGATCACTACACTACAAACCTGTGCTGTTCCCTATAAAGAACTTGGATCATCAACCCAGGCTGGGTTAAAGCCATATGCAAATTTTTGGCTTACATCTGGTAAGCATGCTTATCCATAGGAGCAAGGTTCAATATTGCTGAAATACTTTCTCTGAATAATATTTCCATTGGAGGATATTATCTACATTAAAAGAAGTTGTTTTTAGGACTGTTTCACACTTCCTATCTTCAATTGGACTTTAAAAGCGCGATTTTTTTTCTCTATATTATTACTGTGTTTATCCCATTATTATTGCAGCTATATTTAGAGTCCTCTTTTTGTGAATAGCGCAGTTTTTTTACCCTTAAATAGACTGTTACTGTTGGTGCATATTAACTATAAAAGAAAACAGAAAAAAACACTGCATAGTTAACACCATACACATCAAAACTAATGTACTCTGTAACGGTTGTGCTACAACGTGAGGCCATCACTATGGATTATCATTGTTCACCATACATAATCCATAGTGGACCATATAAATGAACAATAAAATATATATCATAAAAAATACCCATATCTGAATTAAAAGGCCAATGTAAATTGACATAAACATCACAATATGGATAAACATACGCTCTGTTTATGAATGCATTTATATCCCATTCCACATTCATCCCTAAGGGGTGATGAGTCTGTAATTCGTAAATCCAGAACGTTTCAAGTCTGGATACACCCCTAGTATTGGCTCCCCCTCTCTACGGTGCAATATATTTGTCAATAATAAAAAATTGAGTTCCCATTGGGTCCCGGGCATGACGTTGACGGTAATGCCATGGGACAGTATGTTTCACACTCCCGAGTTTTATCAGATTGATGTGTTCTGATACTCGGGTAGTAAAAGATCTTATGGTTCTACCCACATATTGTTTGCCACAAGGGCAAGTCAGTAGGTAGACCATGTTTATTGTGCGCAAGTACAAAATTGTTTGATGGTATAAGTACGACCCGTGACAGAGGATCTAAACTCTTTTGTAACTTTGCGTCCACAACTGTTGTGAGAACATACTAGACATTTTTTGCAAGGATGGTACCCCGTCCAATACATGGGTCTGGTGGGGGGATTTATGATGGAAGGAGCAATTTTGCTTTTAAGAGCCGGTAAACCTCGATAGACTACCTTAGGCTTATCCGGTATGAGAGATCCAACAACTTTATAGTTTCTTAAGATAGCCCAATGTTTTTCAAAGATGTTTTTAATTTGTTTGTGCTCAGTTGAAAAACCCGTAAGGAAAGACCACTTAAAGTTATAGTTTTCCCTACGCGGTCTATCAATCAGTAGCAAAGAACGGTCCGTGTCACAAACCTTCTGAAGATCTTGGTCTACCTTGAACTGGCTGTATCCTTTGTCGAGAAACCTAGACCTTAAAACATTAGCTTGTATCTCAAATGTGTTTAAATCAGTACAATTTCGGCGAATTTACTTTTTGGTATTGAATTTAACCACAATTTGTGATGACAGCTATCTACAGGTATGAACCAGTTTCTATCAGTCGGTTTGAAATAAGTACTTTAAAACAAACTGATGTTCTGATCTCTCTATTACCAAATCTAAAAAAAATATTTTAAAGGGACTCGACTCGTACGTCAAAGCAATCCCCGATCGTTCTCATTAAGAACTGAGAAAAATTGCTCCAAAGATTCTGGTATGCCTGCCCATAGGAGGAGGACTTTATCAATATATCTAGCCCACAGTTTTAACTGGGGATAGTCCAGAGCATAGACAATGTCCTCCTCCCACTTGGCCATAAACAAATTGGCCAAACTGGGGGAAAACTTTCCCCCCATTGCTACACCCTTTAACTGCAAAAAGAAGCGACCATCAAACCAGAAATAGTTGTGTCGGGTTGCAAAATCTAAAAGCTCCAAAATAAACTCAACCTGAGGAGCAGCAAGAGTGGGTCTCTTGTTCGAAAACACTGCACAGCCTCCATCCCTCTATCATGGGGAATGCAGGTGTAGAGTGATGCCACATCCGCTGTGGCCATGATGAGGTCACCATCGATGTTAAAATTGGACAACCGATTGATTAGATTCTTAGTGTCCTTAAGAAATGGTTGGAGGAAAAAATCAATATATTTTCCGATTCTGGAAGTGATCAAATTGATCCCACTTATAATAGGACGGCCGGGGGGATGGGAAGGATTTTTGTAAATTTTGGGCAAATAATAGATAATGGGAATGCGGGGGGCTAATGGGACAAGGAAAGTTTTTTCTTATTTAAAATCAAAGAATCAAAACCTCTACTAATAAGGCTGATCAATTCTTTTTTGTATTTTTTGGTTGGATCGCTAGGTAGTTCAGTATAGGTAGTGTGATCATTAAGAATGTTATACATCTCCTTCATATAGTCAGCCTTATCTAATAGTACTATGCCACCGCCTTTGTCGGCGGGGAAAATTACTTTGTTATCACATAGGGATTTTAAACCCAAATCCGGTAAGGGATTATAGGTCCGTGTGGATGGTAATTGGGCTAAGTCTTTGAGTACTAAATCCCTAAATATATTTAGAGCAGGAGGCAACTGAATTGGAGGATTGAAAAGAGGAGGATTAGACAACTCTGAATGTACGGTCCCTGATGTGGCTGCTCTAGCAACATTCCTAGTAGGGTTGGTGGTTATATATCTTTGGATGTTAACCTTTCTGATATACTTGTGAACATCTACAAAGGTATCAAACTTGTTAAGCCTCCGTGGCGGGGCAAATTTGAGACCTTTGTCTAAAACCACCTTCTCTTCTCGTGATAATGTAACACTACTTAAATTAAAAACTCCCTGACATGTTAGGTTCGCCTTCTTTTTTCGTTTCTGGATCCTCCTCCCTCCTCTGGACCCTCTTTTTGCACGTGACCCCTGAATCGACCCTGGGTGTCCTTGTGAAAATCCTGATTAGGACGAGGGTTTGAATTGGATTGTTGGTACCCATATGAGTGTTGATTGTACTCAGCTCTAGGGTAAGGGTATACTCCCTCATTATAGTTATCACGAAGAGGAGAATACCGATTGTAGGTAGACATGGGTGGATGGCTATAGTAAGGGGAATGGTTATTATATTGGCCTTGCGATCTGGTCGGCGACCCCCTATATTGAGGGGTATCTCTTTCATGTTGATGATTGTCCTGACTAGAACCATTGCCCTTACGGCCTCCTCCACCTCTTTTACTAGAGTTGTTAACATTTTTTGGAGTATGGGTATTCTGAGACCATCCCCTCTGGGATTGAGGGGCACCACTAGATGATTGACTCATCTTGGGTTTGGGGATAGGTTGGTGTTCTATCCCAGTTGTTTGGTTGCTTGTACCAGCTATATTGGTTTCCATGGCTAAATCCTCCGAAGAGGGCTTTTCCCAACTGAAAACCTTACCAACTCTGTAGTCCCCTGTATCCCTTGTATATTTTTTGTGTTTTTTGGTTTTCTGGTCTCTATCCTCTTTAATGAGGTGGGCTTGAAGATTAGAAGACAGGGAATTGTATTCTACTGTATTCTTATATCTCAAAAGCCCATCTTTCAATTCTTTGATCTCACGATCTAGATCAGAGAGGCGACTTTGTTTCCTGGTAATAAGAAACTTCAAAAGATTAATACCTGCATCATTGAAATGACCGTACCAGGATTCAAGGTCAGCCTCACCCTGTTGTGGGTAAACATCCCATCTGAGGCTGCGAGGCACCATTTTTTCGGTCACATATTGCTTTAGGAAAACTAAATCCCATTGGAAATGGAGTTCGGACACCATAATGTTTTTTAACCTCAAAAATAAGCCTCCAACTGCAGTGTCGCTGCCTGTGGCAATGAAAACACCCTCAGTATTGACTGTGCGTGAAGCACGATAGTTAAATACATCCATAGTGAATATGTGTAAACACCCTTACGGGTTTTTCAACTCAGCACAAACAAATTAAAAACATCTTTGAAAAATATTGGGCTATCTTAAGAAACAATAAAGTTCTTGGATCTCTCATACCGGATAGGCCTAAGGTAGTCTATTGAGGGTTACCGGTTCTTAAAAGCAAAATTGCTCCTTACATCATAAATCCCCCCACCAGACCCATGTTCTTTCATAATTGGACGGGGTACCATCCTTGCAAAAAATGTCTAGTATGTTCTCATAACAGTTGTGGACGCAAAGTTACAAAAGAGTTTAGATTCTCTGTCACGGGTCGTACTTATACCATCAAACAATTTTGTACTTGCGCTACAATAAACGTGGTCTACCTACTGACTTGCCCTTGTGGCAAACAATATGTGGGTAGAACCATAAGATCTTTTACTACCTGAGTATCAGAACACATCAATCTGATAAAACTCGGGAGTGTGAAACATACTGTCCCACGGCATTACCATCAACATCATGCCCGGGACCCAATGGGAACTCAATTTCTCATTATTGACAAATATATTGCACCGTGGAGAGGGGGAGCCAATACTAGGGGTGCATCCAGACTTGAAACGTTCTGGATTTACGAATTACAGACTCATCACCCCTTAGGGATGAATGTAGAATGGGATATAAATTAATTCATAAACAGAGCGTAGGACTAATACCACCATGTGCAAGGAACGTTTTTTGATTCATTTTTATTGATTTTAGATCCATTTTTATGCATTTATATTTTTTAAGCTTTATATTTATGTCGATTGTTCATTTACCGACATTGTCGCAAATGTTGTTTATCCATATTAGGATGTTTATGTCAATTTACATTGGCCTTTTAATTCAGATATGGGTATTTTTTTATGATATATATTTTATTGTTCATTTATATGGTCCACTATGGATTATGTATGGTGAACAATGATAATCCATAGTGATGGCCTCACGTTGTAGCACAACCGTTACAGAGTACATTTGTTTTGATGTGTATGGTGTTAACTATTCAATGTTTTTTTCTGTTTTCTTTTATAGTTAATATGTACCATATAGTTCGCCCTCATGTGGTGAATTAGGGTTATACTCGTAACAGTCTATTGCCAGTTCCCAAAGAGGACTGCATTGAAGATGTTAGCTCCGTTTTTCGGTAATGAGGCTTGGCTCCTCTGTATTCCATAAGGCTTAGATAACCAGGCCTCTCTTTGGAAAAGAGGGGGCGTGGTGTCTATTTCCGCCGATCGATGTGATGGAGGTGTTGACATCCGCGGATCCGGCCTCTTTTTCATAGCGAGGCTTGACCAGCGGAATGGTCTACTTCCGGAAAGCCTTGAGACAAAGGCTTTGAACACTTCCGGCTTCCGGTTTCTGCTGACCCGGCCTCTTTTTGATAGAGAGGCTTGGTCAGCGGGATGTTTTAGATATGCATGCAGCGGCTATATGTAAGTCCACCTATGAGAGGGCTTTATAGTTGCTATTTTCTACAATTGTGGACATGAATATTAGGTATTTTTTGGTCTCTACTAATATAACTAATCAATATTAAACGAACAACCGGAAGTGACATCACACGGAAGTCCTTCTGGGGTTGTGCTCTCCTTGGGGTAATTTTTACTATTTAAGCACTATCTGGAGGGGGGGTCCACACCCCAGATAATGATTGTGTAATCGAAACGCGTTGGGTGGACCCCTCTACAGATGTCGCTATTCCATGCATTTTTCATGCTCAAAATTCTCTTCTGAAATGTGAGTGTTCCTTTTATTTTATTAAATAAATTCCTTTTTGAAACGGTATCACGCTATGCTGACCTTTATTTGCATGGTTGATGACATTTGATGCCAAGTTCCTGCCTCCCTCTTGATGGTCTTGGATTGTATCTGATGGTTGCAATTGGCGTTTTGAAAATCTAACGTTGACGTCAGGATCGGATTAAAGATATAATCGTTCCATTGGGTTGATTACAAACGACAAGCTCTTTTTGATCTGGGTGGCGTAAGCCCTGCCAGGTCAAAACCATCTGCTAAGCCTCCTATCTTCACCATGGTGGTGGTATCACTTTTTCGTTAAGCAGTCCATATGAGTCACATCGGTGTTTGGATTTATACATCTTCAACTTGTAAACATCTAGAATTTTTTATGGACTTATCACTTTATTATCAATAATCAGCGAATGCTTTAAAGAATTTTTTTGTGTAATATGTTTATGCTTGTTCACATTTACATTATTGGTTCATGATATAATCACAGATTTATGATATATTGATTTGCTACATTATTCACTTAACTTATTCACCTATATTATTTTCAAATAATTTGTTACATTTTTGTTATGGAGCCTACGACACATTGCAACGACAATCAGTGGGTACAATGCACAGACACTTGGTTTATTTACTAAAACTGGAAAGTAGAATGGTGTACGATACCGGTGTTACAGAATGTTATTAGTGAAAAATCACTGAAAGGCTTAATATAGAAAGTTTATCCAAGTATATATAAAGGGAGTCGGGAAGGAATAGAAGTTCGGACTTACAGGAAGAAATGGGAAAAGAGACGTGGGAAGTCTACCGGAACCACAATGGGAAAGAATTCTCAAACTTGCCCCATTGTTGTCACTTTCGAAGACAGGATGCTACTTGTCCTAGATGTGGAAGGACAGAGGGGGATCTGATCCATATGTTGTGGAGATGCCCGAAGCTATTCCGATACTGAAGGGAGGTAGTGGGTATCATAGATCAGGTATTTGAAGTCTCTATAGATATGGAACCCATGCTTTGTGTGTTGGGGTGGATAGAGGGAGAAGGTACACTAGGAGACATCCAATTAGCAAACTTGAGATGCCTTTTCCAGGCAAGAAAACTGATTGCTCAGAAATGGCAATCTCCCACTCCCCCATCCAGCAGAGACTGGGAACAGGACATGAACGTGGTGATTCTTAAGGAAGGAACGTCATACATCAGACAAGGAGCTCTTAAGAAATTTGATAAGATCTGGAAAATGTGGGGAGAGAAAAAGAAAAGAGAAGGCATAAATACATAAAAGTCAAAGGGATGATAAACTAGATGGAGGGAAAAAGGAAGGAAAACGGTTAAAAGATGAGCGGAGTAAAAAGTGCTGGATGAAAGATGAATGAAAGGTATGGAAGTGAGATATGTTGGCTTGGTGGGGTAGGTGTTAGTTAGTGAAGGAAATCATACACAGAGATGAATGAAGTTACTTAAGAGAGTGGAGTTTGTATCCCCCTTTTCCTTTCAAAATTTTAGATGTATGTTTATCATGGTTTTGTAAAATTGAAAATAATTTAATAAAGATATAAAGTTAAAAAAGCTGGAAAGTGCAAAACCTGGCTCACTTCTGCATATAAACCAATGAGCTTCTAACCCCAGCTTGTTCAATTAAGCTTTGGTAATAAAACCTGGAAGCTCATTGGGTTCTATGCAGAAGTGAGCCTGATTTTGCACTGTCCAGCTTTAGTAAATAAATCCCATAGACTCTTCTCCAACCCCAGCTTAATACTGAGGCGCTTCCCGACCCTTCAAGAGGTTCTTAATTTCCAGGAGGTGGAGTTGGGCATTTTGATCATGTAATTGGCAGTAACAGCGGTCACAGGATCGGAAAGCTCCTGATCACATTGTGAGATTTCGGGTATCTGCTGGCTACTGTGATGGGTGCGCGCAGGGAGCACGCACTCAGGAAAGTAATTTGTTTACATAGGGCCGCATTCATTTGGCCTCTCGGTGGTAGAGCCCACCCGCCGAGAGGCCACATATATGCTTACGGCAGGAAGTGGTTACATTATGTAGTTGGAGAAAGTCAACAATGTACTGTGGTGACATCACCATGTTGTGAGTCTCTCTCTCCATTTGTTGATGGAGATCTCTGTGAATGGATGATGTGGCTGTGCTGGGGGAGCCTTGCACAGCCATGCCAAATTCAAAATGAAACAAAAGCCTGCAGGGGGAAACACTTCACAATTCAGGAGCATAGGAGGTTGGTTTGGGGGTGTTGGGCTGAGGAATGTTGCCGTGTTTCCTGTTACCCCTTAAATATGAGTATAACATAAAACATGACACCAAAGTTAAAAAGTTTCAACAAGGTTTGCCAAAAGCTCTGCAAATGCTTTGTAAAAGTTTGCTGTGCGCACAGATCCTATACAAGCTGAAGCTATGTCAAAAAGGCCTTACAATGCATGCAGCTTTTGTGCAAAGGAGTCAACTTCCCCTCCCAAAGAGAAGCTGGTTCAATTGCCTGGATTATACTATGTGTATCTTAGCTGTTATTAAAAGGTTAAAAGCCCTGTGGGGAAATAAAGTGTAGCAAGGTCTCCAGCCTCCTTCAGTCTTATGAGAACCTCCAGGCCCAGAGATAGCTGACAACCTTCTGTATGTGGTGGGTAGGGATGGGCCCGGTGTTCGATTCGAACCCATGTTCGAATTGAACATCGGGCGTTCGCCCGCTCGGCGAGCCCAGAACTAATTGGGCCGCTCGCATCAAATTCGTGTGATGCGAGTGGCACGCAATGCATTGCGCTAGTGCAGTGCAATGCTGGCTGATGATTGGCCAAGCATGCACTGTGACCCCGCATGCTTGGCCAATCACAGCGCCGGCAGCGAGGAGAGTCATAATTGGCTACAGGCAGGATGCCTGTAGCCAATTATAGCTCAGGGGCTTTAGTACACGCCCCACGGTATAAGAGGCCGCCGCCGCGGTGGCCTCGCATATTATGTTTCAGTCACAGTGTCAGCGTGTCAGTGTGTTGCTAACTGCTGACAAGATATGCTCTATTTCTGGGGATTTGTGTGTGCGTGCTGTTAGAACAGCATTGCAGTATCACATCTGGGGGGTGTCTATAGGTGGCCTTTGAAGGGGGGCAGGTTTCCTGTGCTTAGAACTTTCCCTGCAAAAAGTGTAATTTTTGCAGGAAAAAAGCTATTTAAAAGCACTCGCGGCTAATGAATTGATGGCTCCTGTAACACAGAGAACTGTCATTCATTGATAAAAAACAAAAAAAAAGCGTGGGGGTCCCCCCAAATTCAATAACCAGGCCCTTCAGGTCTGGGATGGATATTAAGGGGAACCCCAGCCAAAAAAAAAAAAAGGCGTAGGGTCCCCCTCAAAATCCATACCAGACCCTTGAGGTCTGGGATGGATTTTAAGGGGAACCCTAGCCAAAAAAAATGGCGTGAGGTCCCCCTCAAAATCCATACCAGACCCTTATCCGAGCACGCAACCTGGCAGGCCAGGAAAAGAGGGGGGGACAAGAGCGGCCCCCCTCCCGCCTGAACCGTACCAGGCCACATGCCCGTACCCTGGCCATTGGTTGTGGGGGTCTGCGGGCGGGGGGCTTATCGGAATCTGGAAGCCCCCTTTAACAAGGGGACCCCCAGATCCCAGCCCCCCCTGTGTGAAATGGTAAGGGGGTACAAAAGTACCCCTACCATTTCACCAAAAAAGTGTCAAAAATTGTAAAAATGACAGAAGACGGTCTTTGACAATTCTTTTATTAAAATCTTCTTTCTTCTGGTCTTCCTTCTTCCTTTCTTCATCCTTCGGTTTCTTCATCTTCTCCTTCCGGCATCTTCTTCTATGAAGTTTCAATGAATGACTGTTCTCTGTATTACGGGAGCCGTCAATTTACATTAGCCGCGAGTGATTTTAAATAGCTTTTTTACTTGCAAAAATTACACTTTTTGCAGAGACAGTTCTAAACACGGGAAACATGCGCCCCTTTACATGCATACTATAGACACCCCCCAGGTACGAAATTTAAAGGAATATTACTTTTTGCAGAGACAGTTCTAAACACGGGAAACATGCGCCCCTTTACATGCATACTATAGACACCCCCAAGGTACGAAATTAAAGGAATATTACACTTTTGGAAAAAGTAAAAGCTAACACCGCGCTCAACCCTAAATGTGACAAATGGTGAGTATTGTATAAATATACCTAATAAAAATATTATATGTATATACCCAAATACAAACAGAAAAAAATAATAAAGGCAGCAGCTAATAAATGTGAGATATGCACATAAACAGAAATAAACAATGAAAAAAGCCGCGCTAAAGTGATAATATGAATAAAATCACACAAAAACACTTAATCAGAAAATAATGAAAAAAAATCTATATGAAAAGATTGTTCATAAGAAAAAGTCCAATTGAAACTAAAAGTGATGGTGAAAAGAAAAATTGTAGTGACATATGATCTCCAAAAACGTAATGTGAAAGGAACTCCACCAAGTGACCTTAATCCACCACCGCTCTAATGATGTGCTTACCAGAAGGCAAGCTTTGATAAGCCTGTAACTCGAAAGTCGTCAAGGTATGACCAAACCACTAGGCATCGCCTCCAGAACTTGTATTCAGCTGGTGATAGCGACCAGAAATCCTAGTTCAAGCAAATCTTCCCTTATAGGGTATAAATGGGATCGGACTCCTCCAAAGGTATCAAGCCGGGGAACCATACACTCTGTTTATCTGCAGTCTCCTCTTTTCTACATCCATTCAATGTCCATAAGTTATCAAGCTTGTCTGGGATGGGACTTGTAGAAGAGCGACAACGCTGGATCTGTTGAGCTTGTGAGTATATTTATGCAGCATTAAGGCTCCATTCACACCAGGAGGTGTGACCGAGATTGCACACTTTTTTGCGCACTTTCACACGTTGTGTTTAGGGCTGCCATTAAGTTGATCTTTTTCATATGTAAATCCGGGATTCTTCCACCGTGCAACCATGAGCAGACTGATCCCCGACTAACACACTGCAGGGCCGGGCTCAGCACACATCGATGTCGCTCTTCTACAAGTCCCATCCCAGACAAGCTTGATAACTTATGGACATTGAATGGATGTAGAAAAGAGGAGACTGCAATAAACAGAGTGTATGGTTCCCCGGCTTGATACCTTTGGAGGAGTCTGATCCCATTTATACCCTATAAGGGAAGATTTGCTTGAACTAGGATTTCTGGTCGCTATCACCAGCTGAATACAAGTTCTGGAGGCGATGCCTAGTGGTTTGGTCATACCTTGACGACTTTCGAGTTACAGGCTTATCAAAGCTTGCCTTCTGGTAAGCACATCATTAGAGCGGTGGTGGATTAAGGTCACTTGGTGAAGTTCCTTTCACATTACGTTTTTGGAGATCATATGTCACTACAATTTTTCTTTTCACCATCACTTTTAGTTTCAATTGGACTTTTTCTTATGAACAATCTTTTCATATAGATTTTTTTTCATTATTTTCTGATTAAGTGTTTTTGTGTGATTTTATTCATATTATCACTTTAGCGCGGCTTTTTTCAATATTACACTTTTATTGTTTCAATTTAAGCATTATTAAAATCACTGCTCCTGAAAAAACGGCCGTTTTAAAAAAAAAATTTTGTATTGATACATGTCCCCTGGGGCAGGACCCAGGTCCCCAAACACTTTTTATGACATTAACATGCATATTAGCCTTTAAAATTAGCACTTTTAATTTCGAACGTTCGCATCCATTAAAACTAATAGGGTTCTAAAGCTCGCTCGGACTTTAGGTCCGTTCCCGGGTTCTGGTGCAAGCCGAACGGGGGGGTGTTCGGATCATCCCTAGTGGTGGGTTGTTAGGCACAGTGGGTGTAATGCAAGGTAAATTCATTGGGCACCAGACACTTCTTGAATGCGAAGAGATTTTTATTTCTCTCGAACAGAACTTTGGGAGAGAGGGTTAGGGCAAGGACACCCTTAGGTAGTTGCAATGTTAATTGGCAGACTCTGAGACTTCAACAGGAGGACAGCCATGCAGGTAAAGGCATCCAGCAAGACACCTGCATGTGTAGGAATGCTGTCTCCTATGGCAACAGTCTTTAACAATTTCTAACACAGGTATAACAGTTCCTTTACTTCCACTACAATTACCCTGGCTTGACACACAAGGCTGCTCTGCAAGCGTCACCTCCGCTGGCTGGGTCCCTGGCATAATACCCACTGAAGTTTCCCGATTCTTCACCGTCCCTGGTTAGTGAGAATACTGCTCCGGTACTTCAACTTCAGCTACTCACTGTGGTCCCTAGTAATAAGGAGGTTTTTAAGGTCGGTCCCTTAGTGGCAACAGCTTCCCCTCTACCTCTGACCATGACAGGTTCTCCGGCCAGTAGAACTGTCACTTCTGGTTGGACTGCAAGCCGCAATCCCAACCCTGCACTGCTCTCTTGCTTCTGGATAGGCCCTCAGAAAGCCTAGCAGCCAGAGGTGCACGGGATAGGCCCAAACTCTGGCCTAGCAGCCCGGGCAATACAACACACATCCACCCAGACAGCCATCCAGGTGGCAAAGAACACTGATCACCTGAATTCACCCAAATATATAGGTTCTCCCAGCAGGCCAAGGGATTTAAGAAAACACCTGCCCATTGGCTGGGATACCCCATATACCCATAATCTGACCTTGCATTGCCCTTCACGTATCTAATGCCACCAGGTACCTGGTGGTATTAATGTTACCACAATACACGGTAACGCGTTCACATTGGGGAGATGCAGTGCAATTCATTCTTGCACACAATCACCTTGTAAAACAGCCCATTCAGTTTAAAATTGAAATGAAAGGCAAAACATTTGTGTATCGATATAAAAAAAACATTTAAAATACCATTTTTTATATGTGATAACATTCCCTCTGTTCTCAGGTGCATAAGAGCTGGGGGAAGGAGAAACAGCAGCACACTGATCTTCGCAGTGAATGGCTGTGCAGCGGGGGCATGTCAGGACAAGTCTGATCATTGGAGGAGAACCGACTGAGTTCCCAGCACAGCTAGAGAACTGACCACGTTGTACTCTCCTGCTTTGTGTGGTCAGTTTTTAATAAGAAAGCAGAGGGGCTGGCAGGAACACCAGGGATTTCACACAAAGGAAGCAATACAAAGAGAACAGGAGACTTTCTCATACAAGTTCATCAGGCACATATCAGGAATATGAAATGCTGGGGTAACAAACACTTTAAGGGCACCTCAATACATCTGTGCCGCAATGTACAGTAATGCACTTTAAAGCAAAGACCCAGTGTGAATGGACCCCGAGTGATATATCTAGGCCTATTCTTCACCAGTATTTTCAGGTCTTGCTCCATCTTGGTTCAGACTGGCCTGGCCAACTGTATTACATGTAATATTTATGGAGTAATGGTATTCTGACCTAAGTGCATGGTTTTACATTTTTTATTACAAAAATGAATTTGCTATTTAACTATGTTGCCATTTTGTCAAGATGCTTCTGTAATTAGTCGCTATCCTGCTGATTTTTGATAACTGTCTCATTAGTTTTATGTCATTAGCATAAACAGCAGTATTGCTTTCTATTTCATCCCCCAGATCATTAATAAATAGATTTGAAAGAATTAACAGAAGAAGTGATACATATTTTTTGTATTCCACTATTTATTTTCTATTTACTGTATTTTAAAGACAAAAAGTACTACAATCGCTTAGTAGTTTAAAATACCAACTGTAAGAGAATGCTACTTCTCCCATTTATTAATCTTTGAAGTTATATTATTGGTATAATAGTGAGTATATATACAAATAAAGTTGTTTTTTTTGTTAAATACAACGCTACAAATGTGAACTAAAATTTTTTAAGTTTACGTGCATGCAATAATTTAACCACACCAGCTCTCACAATTATATACCCAGGGCCGGTGCTTGACTATTGCATTCCCAAGGCATGACTAACAACCCCTTTCACCTGCCCGCAGGGGCTGCAGGGGGGTGTTAGTCTTGCCTAAGGCATGGGTACCTACAGCTGGATGCTGCTTGTCAGAGGCTAAGCAGACTCACAGGGGCAGAGTGATCACACAGACAACTCCTGTACAGCCCCGGAGATCACGGAGCAGCAGGGAAGTCAGCGGCCGTGGCTGTGCCCCCTAGGCAGCAGTGAGCCCTAGGCGTCTGCCTAGTTAACCTAGCGGCAGCGCCGGCCCTGTATATACCACCTTATTAACCAGGTTTTTACATTTTACTTATGGACCTTTGCATTCACCAACATCTTGTCTCTTTCAATGGTTATTGATTGTGGTTTATATAACATACAAAATGGTTGTACAATGTACAACGCATATAGAGGTAAGGTGGATCACAAGGCATAACAGTGCATACAACATCTGCAATACAGGGAACATGTCTAATATTGTATCGAAAAACTATAAAGTTTTATAGTAGTATAGAAGTGAGACAGCAAGGTTCAAAATTCTTCCTCGTATCACCAAAAACTAGCAATTAGAGTGTTCCGAATTCAAATTTGGACGAATTTTTGTAAATTCGGATGTATCCAAATTTTCTGAATTACAATAGTACCAATTTTAAACAAATCCGAAATAACAAAAAAAAATTAATACGGACGAAATTCAAATCCTTTTTGAATCGTTTTCGAATATTTTTCGAATTCGAAGTTTTCAAATTCGAATTTTAAAAGTCTTTGAATTCAAATAGATATGTATGTTGCGCTTAGATGGTGCTATACGTATAAATTCACCCCTATATATTATTTATAGGATATGATAAAAACGTAGGTATATATCAAATAAATTATATAAAACGTAGGTATATATTGTAAATTCTATAAATTATATCAAAATTGATATAGAATTACGTATATATATATTTATAAAGGCAGTAAAAAACGGAATAAAACACCTCTAATACTTCGTGAATAAATAACTGTGAAACGTGATCTCGTGACCGATAAAATTCAATAAAAATTCAAAAAAATGAACAGTAAAAACTGTTAATATTGTGAATAAATACACATAAAACCATTCATAAAAATACATAAATGACAAGTGAATATTCGGTGAAAAGAAGGCGCCAAACTGTATGTGTGAATTATACAGTGGTATAGTCCATGTGGGTGCTACAATATATGTGGGTAGCCGTAGACAGTAGTGGTGATTCTAAGTGTGGTGATGGTGATCCTGTCCCGTCGGCGTCAGCACTTATTGAAAAGAGGCTTACCGGAAGTCACAGACTAAATGAGACGTACACCTCATAAGTCGTGACAAGCTTTTTAGTGTGATATTTACCTCTATTTACCTCTATTGTCATTGTGAATGCTGAGAGAGAGTTGATAAAAAGTGGTGACTGTTATAACCCACACACTAACGGCAATATTGTAGACTGCACTTTTTCTTTGAATGTATCTGAGAATTAGAACTTAAATAATAAACTGACAGTAAACTGATTCTTATTGTAGAAATAAACATTACCCTCGAGTATTGGTTTATTATGCTGTGCCAGACAGAAAATGTTGGATGTGAGCTTGTTGGCGGTAAGTCCGACTGTGTGTATGCTCCATTGGACAATTTTTGGCGGACTTTCTCAAATTCAAGTTCAACAAATGTGTGTTGTCTGATTTTCCGACCATGTGTACACAAATCCGTCGGACAAAAGTCCAAAGTACAAACACGCATGCTCGGAAGCATAAGCGGTCGGCCTTGTAAACTAGCGCTTTGACATTCGTGATGTGGCAAATTATGAAATCTCCAAAGGCAGCGCACATTCTCTTCTTCTTTAATGGGATAATAATGAAGCTGCTTTGCTGGTGATACTAATGGAGTTATTGCAAACTATTTTTCAAAGGCTTTTTTTTTCTAGTAATATCAAGAATAATATTATTATATATATATTTTTTTTTTATTTGTGCAAGTTACCACAGCACCATTATCCCCTAGCTTTTAAAAACAAAGATACAACTATGTTGTTGTCCCTTGTCAATTTGACATTGTATTTTTTAAAATGTAACTGCCTACACCCAAACTGCATTTGAAGTAAAACACATAGCCAAGTATTATTCCCCACAATTTTTTTATTGTGCATTAAAAAATTCAAATAAAATAAAAATTAGACATGCTATCTGCCAATAGAACTTAACCAAAAAGTGTATTCTATGCATCCAAAAATATAGAGACTATACCAAATCAAATCATTACTCAACCAAAAAAATAATGTCAAAGCAATAACTCCAAGGCCAATAATAAATAACACGTTATCTCCTCCGATTCCGCAACATGTCTGGTTGACGAAACGACCATTCAGAAACGAACTGAAAAGCACGAAATGAAAAGCGATAAATGAAAAATGCGAAAAGGAAAGCACGAATCAACACTCACCAGACTTCTACTAACACGAAATTAGCAGAAGAAGCCCAAAGGGTGGCGCTAAAGAGCTGAAAAGCCACGTAGTAAGTCTTGTACGTCACTACGTTCGTAATTGTTGGCCAACATTTGTGTGACCATGTGTATGCAAGACAAGTTTGAGCCAACACCCTTCAGACAAAATTCCACGGTTTTTGTTTGCAGATAGTCCAATCGTGTGTACGAGCTATTAGACTAAAACTAAATTTCATCTGTATTTTTTTTTTTTTTTGTTCGGTTGAACTAGATGGACTTGTGTCTTTTTTTAACCTGACTAACTATGTAACTATGAAATTTGTTGCCAAAATGACACTGGTGGAAATATATCTCATATCTCACATCTCATATTTTTGACATTTTCAAAATGTTTCAGGACCATTGCTAAATATAGATATCAGCACAAATGACTATGTCAGGCTATAAAACACAACATGTTACCATGTGAAATGGGGTATTTAAAGTAGAACTTCACCCTTCCAAATATTTGGTACCTTTGGCGGTCTGCACTAATCAGATCAGATTTTTCAGTAATCACAAGACCAAGGATCCAGTGCTGACCTCCTTTCTATCATCAATACCCTCATATAGGTCCTGTCCCCATATCCATCTTTCTTCTTTATGTCACATTGAGCTGGCTTCCCCTCTCTGCTTGTTCAGAAACACCGCCAATTGACAATGCATTGCCAAATCTCATGCATGCACAGAGGGAGATCCGGCGCCATGACTGCTTACTTACTGTTTTATGAATGGAGGACAGTAATGCATCCTGGAATATTGACAGTATGTATACTATTACTTTGCCTCCATAGAATAGTATGTAAACAGTTGCGGCACTAAATCTCTCTCTACGCATGCACAAGAGCTGCACCAGCTACTGTTTTTCTGATTGGGAAGGATTCCTCCCATGTAGCCTCCTGGGATATGTGATTCAGTGTCCCAGGAGGCCACAGGAGGAGAATGAAAATGTATTTTTTGCTTGGGCAAGAATGATGTGTCGGAAAAAAACACAAAAAAGGTAAATTAAAATAAATATTTAAAGTATCAGCTTTTGTTATTTGGGTAGGGTGAGAATTATAAGGCTGCAAATTTTCATTTTAGAGTATGGACAGTCCACTTTCAGTTGCATGATGATGCTGGTAAGTTAAAGAGACCCTGTTGTCAGGCTAATCATTTCTAAAAAAAAAAAATCTACTCATCGGGATTACTGTATATGTGCATTTGTATTCAGAGTCTTCACTTGGAAATGCAATAACCCTAACTACCAAGACCTGAGGTGTGCCTTGGCCTAGCTGGCTAGTATGCCTAAAAGAGGGCATACCCTGAACGAATATATATGAAATGTGCAAGATGTAAATGAAATAATGAAAGTATGGGGGAACAGGAGGGTTGAAACCAGGAAACGAGCAGGCGAAGGACCAACAGAGGAGAAGGGATATATACCCACAGACTCCTCCTACAAATACAGGCTAGCCTCCGGCCAGCCTTCTAACTTAATGTATTTTAAACAAAATACTTACCTGAAAAAACTTACCTTGTGTACATATGCACTGTTGCTGGTTGCCACCATCTTGGATGTGATGTGTGCAGTCCCAGCATACTCAGAGCTGTCACTCAGTTGACACTCTCTTGTACATTACTCTTCCCTCCTCAGCTGGTAGCTTCATAAAAGGTTATGTAGGGAGGTGCAGGGTGGGATGTGGATGTGGGCTCGGACAGACAGTAATTAGACACTCCCATAAGAGGAGCACAGAGAAGGGGAGGGGGATTTACTTTGTGAAGTAGTCACATTGCAAGTGGAAAAATGTTAATATAAAAGAAAAACACTGCAAGTAAGCATTCAAAACTATTGATTTTTTGGGCTTTTACTTGAATTTTCTTTAAGTGGTAATAGGGTCTCTTTACGCATGTGCCTAATGTCTCCCATCCAAACCTGCAAAAAAAGTTAATTGAAACCTCTGAACCTAAATTTATAAAAAGTTTACGATCTGCACAGATCACTACAGTAAAGCTTACTTGTGATCCACTCTGTCACTACCAATTACACCCCCAGATAATTACTGTAGTTCCATGAAAACAATCATTTTAGGTTTGCTGAAACATCAAAAATGTAGACAATGTGGATTGGATACTGGGAAGAAAGATATTCAAAATAATCAAGAAACTATACTGCTAGGTAGGAAACATCACACAGCCTTAAACATGAACAAAGAAGGCGATTTGTTAAATACCTGTAGTTTACCAGACCTTGTGAAATTCACCTTGTTTACCTGGTTTACAACATTCATTTTAGACCGGCTGCTTACACTGGAGGAGTCATTAATCTGCACAGTGGGGGGTTGATATTTCTTGAAGGACCTCCTGTAAAGTGTGCTGAGGGAGAATGCCAAATATGTGGTTTCTTTCCACACACTGGAGCTTCTAGACAACAAAGCTAAGGAACTACTCAAATATAACAGAAATATTTAAAACAATACATTAGGGACCTGATGAAAAAAATGTATCAAAAAAAAAAAACAAAACAAAAAAACTGCAATAAAGTATCATTAAATCCAAACACAAAAATATAATATATTACACCCTACCAATCCTTAAATGTGGTAGTTGAATTAGGTCACCTTTTCAGTGCTTCACCTCATTCACTAAGCTCTGGGGAAAATTCTTTTGCAAAGTACAGAAGTTTCAATTAGAACAAATTATAGAATTTTCCGCTTTCATTGGTAAAGAGCAAAACCTTTTTTTTTGCTCCTCTAAAAATTGCCTCCTCACATTTATTATAAGCATTTATTTATTTTTTGGTTTAAAAATAGGATTTTTATAACAGCTTACCTGTACAATCCTTTTCTTTGAAGTACATCATGGGACACAGAGCCATAGTGGTTACTATGTGGGTTATAGTCCACCTTCAGGTGATGGACACTGGCACGCCCTTTTTACATTCATCTGATAAAATCTGGTAAATGTATGGACTGAAGACCAAGTTGAGGCCTTGCGGATTTGAACCATGAAAGCTTGGTGATGCACCCCCACGAAGCACTAACAGCCCTAGTGGGGTGTGCTTTAATATGAAAAGGTAAAACAAGCGATTGTTAGTCGATAGAATCATGCAATGGGACCAGCAAGCTCGACCCGACGCATTTCATCCACGAAGATATCGTCTGAGGTGTCATCCTGCCTGTCCCAATGCGTATATATAAAATATCCCATAAATTTAGGAGACAAACCTGTGCGTGCTTGTTCTAATTGATCCTGTATGTCCACTGTGGACAAAGATGGCGGCATGTCTTGAGTTTCATGCCTCACTGTGGTAAAATTACAACATATGCAAACAGGAAAAAGGAAATGGCATGTGCCACTACAAGCCTCGCTCGGAAGGGCTAAGGATGGAGTGTATCAAAAGATGGCGGCATGGCTTGAGTTTCAAGCCTCACTGTGGTATCATCACAACATATGGAAACAGGAAAAAGGAAATGACACGTTCCACTCCAAGCCTCGCTCTGAAGGGCTAAGGATGGAGTGTATCAAAGATGGCAGCATGGCTTGAGTTTCAAGCCTCACTATGGATGGAGTGTATCAATTGTCTGGAAACAAAAAATGGCTGGAAACATGGAATTACATATTAAAACTAAGTAAGATAGGTCTGACTAGACCCACTATAAAGGCCAGGATTAGAGCGAAAAGATAAATAAATAAAAAAAGTCGCGAAAGACATATTAAAAAGATAGCAAGTGCTCAGTGAAACGCACATCCGGGCGAAAGCCAAGCCTCGCTATGGATAGCAGGGGATAGGCAGGCGCAATAAAAAAATAAATAAATAGAGAACAAGGGACATAATATGTCATAATAATGGAGTGGTGTAATCACATGGGCGGACAACTCATATATATAAATTGTATATGACCTCAATAGTAGTGGTTGGTTTGATTGCAGGTAATTGGTACAAAATATATATATATTGAGGTAACCTCATTATGAGGTTACAATATATATTTCCTATCCATCTAATATTGATAATTTGTTGGATTTTTTATGGATTTTTATTTTATCCAATAGTTCTATTTTCATACTGTTTACTTTGGACTTTTTTATACTGCAGCAGTCCAGTCTTAATATATTCATTTGATTATGGATGTCTGACTATAGAGCTTCTCGTACTGTTAACACAGAAGGAGTATTTATTACTACAGGGAGTGATACTGAAATAGGAGGTCTGTTAATGAGATTAAAAAATATCATGGTTTCAGAATTACATCTCCAGTGGGACCTATTGTTTCTCGGACAGTATGTATCTGAGAAAATGGTCCCCCGAAGTCTTCGCTGGAATGTACACCCCCAGCAAGGGGATACAGATCTAGAACCGTGGTTCAATTATTTTAATGAGGCAGGGACTGACTTCCTCACTTTTTTAATTACACAGAAGAGAAATAGATTGTCATTCCTTGATAGGGAGATTAAAGACTTGAAGGACAAACTTTTGTAATGGTAATGGCCATTATACATATGGCGAGAGAGTCTTTGACCAATCCCCATATAGATATAATCAGCCTAACCCCAATTTACAGACCAACCAGGTTTTTCACGAGGACCATAGTACAAGAAAGAGAGATCTAGAACCAAGAGATGCAGCCGTGAAACAAAAGGAAAAAGGAAAAGAACATAATAGCAGATGGAGTGTTTAATCTTAGCAAGAAAATATTGACCCCAAATTAGTTGAAGGTTCTTGATAAAGGCCTAAAATTCGCACCACCTTAAAAACTAGATAAATTCAGTACTTTTATAGATGTTCAGAAATATATTAGGAAGATTAATATTCAGATATATCTAGTTACCAATCCTTACCGTAATTCATCCAGGGCTGCGATTTCAGGAATAGTGCATTCCGGACTTTCAAATCCCTCTCTGTTGCACCCTCCAGCTCAAATGGCACCCGCCATCAACATGTTCAGAGATTTAGTACTCAAAGATCTAGCTACGCTCCCTCCCAAAAAGATATACAATCATTCTTTTTCCAAGGCAGGTCTTAAGTCTCTGTGTGAGAGACAAGACCTCGTCATCAGCATCGCGGATAAAGGTGGTGGGATAGTGGTACTAGAAAAGAGGACTACAAAAAGGAAATGCATAACATTTTAAGAAACTTATAGGGAATTACCTAATAATCATACGAGGATCTATAAAAATGAATTAACTGCACTTGTCAACAAAGGTTTCAAGACTTTCGTTTTAAATAGAAAGGAAAAAAAAGTTTTTAATCCTACACACACCCCTATTCCAACAATATATTACCTACCTAAAGTCCATAAAAATTCAGTGTGTCCTCCTGGCCAGCCTATTGGCTCGATAGACTCTGTTACCTCAAGAATCGGACGTTATGTGGACTTTTTCTTACAACCTCTTGTGAAGAAGACCTTGTCATATCTCAAAGACACAAGAGATATGATCAAGGTGTTAGACGCTATAACTGTGCAGGGGGATTGCATCATTTCTACACTGGATGTCGCCTCCCTATATACCTGTGTCCCGCAAGATCTAGGTATAGAAGCAGTTAGACATTTTTTAAACCAGGAGGAGGCTATTACTCATACTCAAAATAGCTACATTGTTGATTTATTGAAGTTTGCCACAAAACATAACTATTTCTGGTTCAACAGTCATTACTATTTACAACAGAAAGGCATGGCTATGGGGGCTAAATTTGCCCCCAGCCTCACCAAACTCTTCATGGCCAAGTGGGAGGAGGATGTCGTCAATGCCAAGGGTGGATCTCAGTTGATCCTTTGGGTAAGATACATCAACGACATCCTCCTCCTATGGGATGGTGGATCAGAGTGACTGACCAATTTCATTTCAGAACTGAACCAGAATGACTTTGGCATATCACTGACATTTGAGTATAGTAGACAGAAAGTTCATTTTTTGGATCTAGAGATAGAGATTTGTGACAACCATTTTAAATATAAAACGTATTTTAAATCCACTGATCGTAATGGTTTTATACCGATCGACAGTTGTCACCATTACTCATGGTTAAGATCAATTCCACAGGGAAATTTTTTAAGGTTACACAGGAACTCAGGCGGCAGTTTTTGGATAAAGGTTATAGACAGACAAACATAGATCTTCAACTCAATAGTGTCATAGAAATTTATAGAAATACACTACTGTCTGAAAAACCTCCCCTCAAACCTAATCAGTCTTTTAAATGGTCATTAGTCATGACATACTCCGTGCAGCACAAACAAGTTAAGTCGATCATAGACAAACATTGGGGTATATTGAGGAATGACCGTATTTTAGGTTCTTTGTTACCTGAACGTCCAAAGGTGGTATATATGAGGTGTAACTGATTTGCAGAGCAAAGTGGCACCCAATATAATTAATCCTCCTGTCAGACCCTCTTTTTCCAGTAACATGACAGGCTACTTTCCGTGCAAAAAATTCAGTCTGCAAATATAATGTTCTCGGCAGAAACAAAACTACAGAGTTCAGATCAACCATTACAAATCAATCTTACCTTATCAAAAGGTTTTACACCTGCTCCACTAAGAACGTGGTTTACTTACGGACTTGCCCCTGCGGTAAGCAATATGTCAGCCGTACCATCAGGTCATTTATGACCAGAGTCAGTGAGCATATTAGTAAGATCATAGAAGGCAGCATTAAACACACAGTCTCGTCACTACTGTGAGTTTCATAACAGAGATCCCAGAGGTACAGAGTTTGTAATTATTGATTCATACATTCATCCCTGGAGGGGAGGAGCCATCATCAGGGTAGTGTCTCGTCTCAAGACTTTTTGGATTTACTCAGGGAATTAATGTAGAATGGGACATCAATTCTTTTATAAATAAATCATAGAGGTCCTTACTCTACTCTACTGTCTGTACAACATAGAAGTTTTTTAGAATTATGAGGTTACAATATATATTTTCTATCCATCTAATACTGATAATTTGTTGGATTTTTTATGGATTTTTATTTTATCCAATAGGTCTATTTTCATATATAGATCATATTTAGGGGTGCTCTTTTTTCCTTTCCGATGATTTTACACATACATCTTTTAATGTGGTATGTGATTCGCTGATATTTGTATTCATGTTTTATCATAATTTTTAGGATTCAACCCAGTGCGGTACTAAATTATAATCTGGGAAAAAAATTCTAAATTTTATATTAATATTTATATTAATATATGCAGATTTATATATAATACATACTTTGCACCAACCTTTGGGTAGTGCTACGCATATATCCAGTCTGTTTTTCTGTTAGGGTTGGTTGTATTGATTGCATGTGTATCAATTTCCTGCAATCAAACCAACCACTACTATTGAGAGCATATACAATTTATATTTACATATATGAGTTGTCCGCCCATGTGATTACACCACTCCATTATTATGATATATCACATCCCTTGTTCTCTATTTTATTTATTTTTTATTGAGCCTGCCTATCCCCTGCTATCCATAGCGAGGCTTGGCTTTTCGCCCGGATGTGCTCACTTCACTGCTCACTTCCTATTTTTTTTAATATATCATTCATGACTTTTTTAATTTATTTATCTTTTCCCTCTAGTCCTGACCTTTCTAGTGGGTCTATTCATACCTATCGTACTTAGTTTTAATATGTAATTCCATGTTTCCAGACATTTTTTGTTTCCAGTCAATTGATACACTCCATCCTTAGCCCTTCAGAGCGAGGCTTGGAGTGGTACGTGTCATTTCCTTTTTCCTGTTCCCATATGTTGTGATGATACCATAGTGAGGCTTGAAACTCAAGCCATGCTGCCATCTTTGATACACTCCATCCTTAGCCCTTCAGAGCGAGGCTTGGAGTGGCACATGTCATTTCCTTTTTCCTGTTTCCATATGTTTTGATGATACCACAGTGAGGCTTGAAACGCAAGCCATGCCGCCATCTTTGTCCACAGTGGACATACAGGATTAATTAGAACAAGCACGCACAGGTTTGTATCCTAAATGTATGGGATATATATATATATATATATATATATATATATATATATATATATATATATATATATATGCAGTGGAACAGGTAGGACGACACCGCAGACGATATCTTTGTGGATGAAACGCGTCGGGTTGAGCCTGCTGTTCCCATCGCGTCATTTTATCGACTAACAAGCGCTTGTTTTACCTCTTCCAAATGTGAGTGTAAATCTTTCATTTTTAATAATACATTTTGTGTTATGCGGATTCACGCTATGTGTGTTTTTTATTCCTTTTTAGCCCTATATGTTTGAATGCACATGACGTTTTATATATCTTGGAGTTTCCTTTCTTGGTCCTTGAGAGAAGGTTAATTTAAACCAATTATATCAACGCCTATATCTATCTGGGCCCTACTATCTTTGGTGAAGAATCACCGACAAGTCTGTTTGATTCATAGGGCGTATGTCTTACTGAAACCACACTTTCCGGTAAGCCTCAGTGTTATTGGTGGCGGTGCTCTATCTCCCCTTTTCATGCACGTTTCCTGAAAATGACCATTTAGGGCGTCAAGATACATATGTTTTGGACATTTCCATCAAACACTCTCTCACTCAGTGGACTTTTTTTTTATATTTTTTCTATTATTGCTTTTGAGTTTATAATAAAAGTTGTTCACTGTATTTTATGTGTATGATATACATTGGTTTAATCACTTGATATCACTGTATTTATATGTATTATATACATTGGTTTAATCACCTGGTATCACTGCATTTTATATGTATGTTACACATTGGTTTAATTACCTGACATCATTTTTTCAATACTGCACAGGTATACTGTTTGATATTTTCACCATTATTCTAACTTTGATATATTTAGATGTGTATCAGGTTATCTATGCACTTTAGATTTCTTTGTTGAACCTGGACGCAAACAGATCTACGTCTGGGATCCCCCATCTTTGACATATTGACATGAAGATATCGGGGTGAAGGAACCATTCTCCCAGGAACAACTGCTGTTGACTCATGTAGTCCGCCTGCCAATTTTCTATTCCTAGATTGAAGACTGCCGCTAGGCAAAGTACATTGTTTTCTGCCCAAGATAGGATATGATTCACCTTTCTCTGGGCCGCACAATTTCTTGTACGCCCTTGGTGATTAATATAGGCCATTAATATGTGGCATTGTCGGATTGAATCCTGGCAGGACAATTCCGTAAACTGAACGTTCATCCCGTCAGGACCAAGTGCTCTGCCTGAATTTCTAGAATGTTAATGGGCAAGGCCATTTCTGATCTGGGCCACTTCTCTTGGACAGTTACCTCATCCAGGACTGCTCCCCAACCCAAAAAAAGGTTGGCCTATGTTGTTACCACTTCCCAGGTAACTGAAGGAAGGATTCTTCCCTCTGCAGATTTTTGGTTATTAACCATAAACTGAGGCTCCGGCGTACCCAGCCTACAGCACCTGGTATTTCCATGTGGTCTCCCATCCAGGCACTAACCAGGCCTGACCCTGCTTAGCCTCCAAGATCTGATGAGGTTGGGCGCTTTCAGGGTGATGTGGCCGTTGGCTTTGGAGTGTGACACATTGGGAATCTAGAGCTTGAACCCTTTGTTCCAAGCCGATAGGATACTGTTTTGCAGCAGTCTCGAATGAAACTGAGCATAAGGAACGGCCTCGAATGAAGCCACCATCTTTCCCAACAACCTGAATAGAAGAATTCATCTTGCTTCGACCACCTGAATCAGTTCCTTTATGGCGCTAATATTTGCCTGGGGCAAGAATACCCTTTTCTGGTTGTATCTATGATCAGACCCAAGTATTTTAGCCTTCTTCATGGTTTTAAAGAAGATTTCTTCTAGGTTGAGAATCCAACCTAGATATTCTAGGTAGTTGAATGTGGTGACCATACTTTGGTCTAAGCAGGGTACCGACTGGTCTATCAAGAACAGACCATCTAGGTAAACCATAATCGTTATACCTTTGGCCGAATCTTTGTAAACACTCAAGGTACAGTAGCTAGTCCAAAAAGCAGAGCTACACAAAAATTGGGATTTTCCACCGTTAAAAGTAGATATTACTAGTGAGCGAGGAAATAGGCACATGGAGGTATGCATCTTTAATGTCGATTGATGCCAGAAGTTCTCCTCCTTGTAGGATGGAGATAACTGATTGGATTGACTCCAATGCGAAAAAAGAGTGGTTATATTCAGGAATTGTATTTAGATTTTTGAGATCCAGAATGTCTATTGGGTTTTGGAAAAAAAAGGTTTGAACCAAACCCCAACCTCTGCTCTTACATGGGGACCACCATGATCATGCCAAAAGATGGTCCAATGCTTGAGAGAAAGACCTCTTTTTCTCTGGATCCTTAGAAACGTTTGATCTGAGGAGAAGGGAACTGTTGGAACTCCAGTTTGTACCTTGGAGCTATTGAGGAAGTCCCCCATCTGTCTCAACACTCTTCCTGCCAGATCCTTGAGAACTTCAGAAGAATTCCCACTATTCGAGCGAGCGGGGGCACCTCCTCCAATTTTTATAGGTTTCCTCCCCCAAGATCTCTTTTGTCCCTGGGGTTGACCCTGAGGATTACCTTTGAATTTGACGGCGGAGGCCGTCGTGACTGCCTGGAGGCTGATGCTCCTGGCACAGGAGAAGGAGCTTGTTAAAATGAAAATACATTTACTCCTTTTCTTAAATGGCAGGGGTACTTTTTCCACTAGAATTTCTTTGGATGTATTAGCCAAATCATCCCCAAATAGCTGTTTCACTGCAAAAGGAAGACTAGCCAGGAGCTTCTTGCATGACATTTAGCGAAGGGCACAAGGTCTGAAGGATAGAATCTCTCAAAGCAACTATTTCAAACATTAAGCTGCTAGTAGCTTGCCAGATCCTGAGCCTGCTGAGCAGGATAACCTTGAACACCTGTTTAAATGGGTCTCTCAACGATTAACCAATTACTATCAGTGCAGGCTGAGACACTCAACCTGCCAGAGAAAAGCATTTTTTTTTTATTTTTTTTTAAATAGGAATTCCAACTTTTTATCTGTTGGATCCCTAAGCATTTGAGCATTGTCTGCCGGACAAGTCAAACTCTTATTCACAGAGGATATAGCAGCACATAAACAGGGGCTGCATTGTTGAAAACAATTGCAAACATTTCATGGCCCTGATGCTCACTCCGACCAGCCACCCCCTCTCAGGGGAGGATGCCATTGTAGAGATGAGTAGGCTTTCCAGAGCTTGAGGGAGACACTTTTAGCCCTTTTTTGGGGGTATTTCAATCCCCCTTTCTGACCTTAGCTCGATGCACAAAAGCACTACCAGAAGATAATGGCATCCACTGCTTGAGCAAAAGTTCAGCCACTGCCGTTGCTATTAACGCTCAACCTGATGCAAATAGTAAATGTGTCAAATAGGAAATGCCTGTGTCACCAAACCTCTTTCATGCCCCTCTTAGCTCTTGTGTCCCTCCGACAACTTGCAGCCAGCACAATGGAGGTTTTTACAACACACTCCCTCCCCGGCGTTGGAGGATGCCAACGCTGCACTAAGCCCTGCCCCCTCCGTCGCATCGCTCCCTCTTTTCTCTTTAAAAAAAAAGAGTTTTCCCGTGCGAGCGCGAGCCTCCGATCTGATGGGATCGGCTTGTGTGTGAGAGAGGGATGGCGTGGAGGAGACCTGAAAGCCGCCGCCGTGTAGGGGCGGTGAAAGAAAACGGCATAGCCAATCGTTTTTTAGCTCTCCCCTAATGCTCAGCCTCATTAAGAGGGGGAGAGCTCAGCCCAGGTGGGGGTGTCTGGTGAAAGCTTACCGGAGGTCTGCCTGCTAGCCAGGGGAAAAAAAGCCTGCTGCTTCTGTGACACAGAGTGATCTCTGAGGAACGCATGAGAAGGTACGTGCTCCATACAGCCCCCAGTGGTGACACTTAGGCATGACAACATTAGTTTTTAAAGGAGACATTTCATAAGAAAATTAAAAAATTCCTTAGAAAAACTCCACTTACCTTTCCCGCCGCAGGGTTTTCTGTGGTAAAACCGACAGACCCAATCTTCACCCTTCACGGTGGGTTCCGTTATCAAACCTTCAGGAACCGGGGACCCTCTGGGAACCCACAATCCTGGACCTGTAATAGCAACCCGCCAGTAAAACTTTATGGCTTAAAATACCAAAGTACTAGATCCCAGGGTCCAGCTCTCTAAAAAGAGAAGCGTTACAGACAAAACCTTGTTTCTTCGGGCACGAGGCCCAGGTACCATTCAATTTGGCCCAAAAAGTCACTTTGAATGGATCCGGCTGCATAGCTAGCCCCAGCAAGGATTGCTCCAGTGGAGCTCAGCACAGCACATCTTCACTAGTGACCAACACCTTAGACACTGGCGAAAAAAAACTAGTGGGGAGGGGTTATATAGGGAGTGGACTTCCTGTCTTAGGGTGTGCCAGTGTCCATCACCTAAAGGTGGCCTATATCCCACATAGCAACTACTATGGCTCTGTGTTCTCCGTGATGTACGATAAGAAATAACAAACTTATCATACTTACCTGCTCTGTGTAGTTAATTTGCACAGAGTAGCCTCAATCCTCCTCCTCCCTCGCTGGCGCTCCTAGCCCCTTCCTCCTGTCTAATGGCTGTGATTGACAGTAGCCGTAGACAATGGCTACCGCTGCTGTCTCAGCCAATTAGGTGGGGGAGACCCAGGAAAGCCCAGGCTCTCGTGCACATTGCTGGATCGGTATTGGGTTTAGGTAAGTTTTGGGAGTGGTGCACACATACGTTTTTTTTACCTTCATGCATGAAGGTAAAAGACCTTGAGCCGTTACAACCACTGTAACTTTAAACATTTATAGTTGTCTGAGTGCCTCAAGAGCCTTGAAACCCAAGGTACTCAACAAGCAAATTCCAGCTTTAACAGTGAAATATGAACTCTGGCCTACCTTCTCCTTAAACTAGAACAGCCAGGGGTATTGGAATTCCCTAGCCTAGGCAACTCTGATGATCCTAACAGTTACCTTTGTATGCAGTTTAGTATGTTCATGCTTATTATTAAAGCGTTTGTTACCCCAACACTTCATATTCCTGATATGTGCCTGTTGCAGTGTTGCCAACCTACCAGACTGAAATTCACTGACATGACACTAAAAATTTACTGGCACAGCCACGTTTTTACTGGCATTTTCTAAAAGTTAAAAATTACAGTTTTAAGTGCAACTTTCAGTACTTACACTACAAACAAGTACAATATGCAGTTAGCAATGTGGTTTAAGATAGATATTAGGGTAATAAAAAAATTAATTCTTATGTTATTTTAGATGAAGTAAGGGCGGGTTATTATAACCCATCCGATTTTGTCATGTATCCAACTGGAGACTTTTCCCCTTAATTTCTGTTCCATAGCCACCACAGAAAGTGAGGGGAAATCCCAGGTAGCCACCAGATCACAAGAATTTATGTCCCCAATTCTGAAGACCTCCTGTCTCTATCACTACATCCCTCCTTCACCTCCTGTCTCCATCACCTCCACCCCTCCCTCACCTCCTCTCCCATCTCCATCCCTCCCTCGCTTCCTCTCCCGTCTCCATTCCTCTGTTGCAGGTCCCTCCAACCTCTTCACCCTCCATCACTTCCATCCCTCTGTTACTCTATCCCTCTCTTCATAACTCCATCACACCATCCTTTTAGCTATTGCTCCATCCCTCTGTCCATCCAACAATCCTTGTGCCTTATATCTCTTCACTTTTTCTATCCTCCATCACTTTCATCCCTCTATTATTCTGTCTCTCCCTCCATCTTTCCATAACTCCATCCTTTGCTCCATCACTCCATTTCTCTGTCTCGCTCACATCCCTCCATTTCTTGCTCCATCCCATCATCCATCTCTCTGTCACACAATCTATACCTCCATCCCTTAGACCCCTTTCACACTGAAGCATTTTTCAGGTGCTTTTGGGCTAAAAATAGCACCTGTAAAGGTGCCTGAAAAACGCCTCCCCTGCAGCCCCAGTGTGAAAGCCCACACTGGGGCGGTGCAATTGCAGGACGTTGGAAAAAGTCCAGCAAGATGCATCTTTGTGGCGGTGGAGGAGCGGTATATACACCAATCCTCCACCGCCCCTGCCCATTGTAATGAATTGGCAGCGCTGCCGAAGCACCTAAAAAGTGCCTCCACAGCAGCGCTTTACGGGTGCATTTAACCCTTTCTTCGGCCGCTAGCGGGGGGTTAAAAGCACCCCACTAGCGGCCGAAAACCGCTGCTAAAACGACGGTAAAGTGCCGCTCAGTGTTAAGGGGTTCTTACTCATTCCTCACCTCTGTCCATCCACCTCCGCCATCACTCCCCCACTCTGTCTTTCCATTATAAACAAATAAAAATAGTGCGCTTCCACACCAAATTTGCTCACTACTTACTAAAAAAATATATGAATAATAAACACCTTAAGACCATCAAGCACAATAAAAAAATAAAAAATATATCATAATCATACAGTATACACACACATTATACAACACCAGCACTTTTCATCTACAAAATCAGCCTGAGGATCTGATCTATGAAATTGCTGCTGCCACCCCCTCTCCTGGCATGCTGGAATTTGTAGTGCCACAGCTTGACACATGAGGTGGTCATGCAGGAGAGGAGGCTGTGAGCAGGTAATCGGTAGGGAGGTAATGTAATGTAATAGAGATTGGGGGGGGGATCTCAGTAAACATCCTCCGGTCCCTTGAGAAGCAGAACAGTTAACACACAAAAATGATCTACTATAAGTGTAACAGCGTGAGACAGAAGCCTGAGACAAAGAGCCCATCCTCTCCCCCCTTCTCCCCCCCTCCTCCTGCCCACTAAGATAAGCCACCAACAGGACTGAATATTGCTCAGCTAGCTTACCTTCGGCTAGGCTGAACTCCATCCTCCAATGCAGGCTGTTTCCACTTCTCCCCCTCCCAGCATCTCCTGTGAGGAACTCAAATACGCGCATGCTGGGAAAGGGGGAGGTAACAAGTAGCTTCACTCAGAGTCAGATGGATCATCGGAGACCCTAAGTCTCCGCTGGCTCCGCCCGGGAACTGCACACGCGCAGTCGAGCTGAGAGCGTCACTGGCTGAAAGCCTATTTTTTCACTGGTAGGCTCCTCTCCTTACGGCTTTTACGGGCACGGAAATATTGCCCCGTTTTTACGGGCTGCCCATAAAAACACAGGCAGTTGGCAACCCTGGCCTGCTGTACCATGTACTTGTATGAGAAAGTATCCTGTTCTCTTTGTATTGCTTCCTTTATGTGAATCACTGGTGTTCCTGACAGTCCCTCTGCTTTCCTATTAAAAACTGACCACACTAGGCAGGAGAACACAGCATGGTCAGTTCTCTAGCTATGCGTACTCTCCTCCAATGGTCAGACTTCTCCTGACATGCACAGCCATTCACTGGGAAGCTCAGTGTGCTACTGTTTCTCTTCCTCCCAGCTATTATGCAGCTGAGAACAGAATATGATCACTTATAAAAAAGGGAAAACAAGTATTTATAATGTTTTTTTATATCTTTACAAAAATGTTCTGCCTTTCATTTCTTTTTTAACCACTTCCATACCGGGCCTATTCTGGCCCTCCTCTCCTACATGTAAAAATAATAATTTTTTTGCTAGAAAATTATTCAGAACCCCCAAACATTATATTTATTTTTTTATCAGATAACCTAGGGAATAAAATGACGTTGTTGCAACTTTTTATCTCGCACGGTATTTGCGCAACAATTTTTCAAACGCGTTTTTTCTTGGGAAAAAATAATAAACAGTAAAGTTAGCCAAATTTTTTTGTATAATATGATGTTACGATAGATACCCAACGCGCCACGCTTTAAAATTGCGCACACTCATGGAATGACGCCTAAGTTCGGTACTTTAAAATCTCCATAGTTGACGCTTTACATTTTTTTACAGGTTACATGTTTAGAGTTTCAGAAGAGGTCTAATGCTAGAATTGTTGCTCGCACTCTAATGCCGCGTACA
The DNA here is from genome assembly GCA_028564925.1 of Lithobates sylvaticus. Lineage (NCBI taxonomy): Eukaryota > Metazoa > Chordata > Amphibia > Anura > Ranidae > Lithobates > Lithobates sylvaticus. Next base: position 195,213,175 of record CM053027.1, on the reverse strand, counting down.
CACGATCGCACATTCCGACAACAAAATCCATGGGATTTTTTCTGACGGATGTTGGCTCAAACTTGTCTTGCATACACACGGTCACACAATGTTGTCGGATATTCCGAACGTCAAGTGGCGGTGAAGTACGACGAGCTGAGAAAATTGAAGTACAATAGCAAGTGCGGCTCTTCTGCTTGATTCCGAGCATGCATGGAACTTTGTGTGTTGGAATTGTGTACACACGATCGGAATTTCCGACAACGGATTTGTCACTGCCGCTCTCAGAAGCGCTTATTTTTTTTAGTTTTTTTTGCTTTCTTTTACATTTTTATATTTCAGATTACATTTCATATTCCTGATATGTGCCTAATGTACCATGTGTGTGTATGAAAAGGTATCCTGTTCTCTTTGCATTGCTTCCTTCGTGTGAAATACCTGATGATTCTGCCAGTCCCTCTGCTTTTGCTATTAAAAACTGACCACACTAAACAGGAGAACACAGAGTGCTGCTGTTTCTCCTCCACCCACCAGAGTCCAAATGTAACTGTGAACAGAAAGCATGTAATAACTCATAAAAACAGAAAAAAAATATTTATAATGTTATATATATATATATATATATATATATATTGAGTTGACCACCCTTTGCAGCTATAACAGCTTTCACTCTTCTGGGTGTGTCTATGGGAATGTTTGACTATTCTTCCAGTAGCGCATTTGTGAGGTCAGGCACTGATGTGGACGAGAAGACCTGGCTTGCAGTCTCTGCTCTAATTCATCCTAAAGGTGTTCTATCGGGTGGAGGTCAGGACTCTGTGCAGGCCAGTCAAGTTCCTCCACCCCAAATTTGCTCATCATGTTTTTATGGACCTTGCTTTGTGCACTGGTCCAAATCGTTTGGTGGAGGGGGGGCTATGATGTGGGGTTGTTTTTCAGGGGTTGGACTTGGCCCCTTAGTTCCAGTGAAGGAAACTCTTAAGGCATGAGGATACCAAGACATTTTGGACCATTTCATGCTTTAATTTTGGGAACAGTTTGGGGATGGCCCCTTCCTGTTCCAACATGACTGCGCACCAGTGAAAAAAAACAGGTCCATAAAGAAATTTATGAGTAAGTTTGGAGTGGAGGAACATGACTGGCCTGCACAGAGTCCTGACCTCAACCCAATAAAACACCTTTGGAAAAAATTAGAGTGAAGACTGAGTGCCTGACCTCACTACTGGAAGAATGGTCAAACATTTCCGTAGATACACTCCTTAACTTTGTGGACAGCCTTCCCGGAAGAGTTGAAGCTGTTATAGCTGCAAAGGGTGGACCAACAAAGTATTGAACCCTATGGACTAAGACTGGGATGCCATTAAAATACATGTGCGTGTAAAGGCAAGTACCCCCATTCATTTATAGTAATATAGTGTGCGTGTGTGTGTGTGTGTATATAGATATACACATATATACACATATATACACACACACACACACACACAAATATTTTCCCTTTCATTTCAATTGTAAACTGATGGGGTTGTTTTACAAGGTGAGGGTTTACATATACTTTAAACATACTTTGGGAGGTCCATTTATAAATGTGTTCACCCAAGATTCACAGAACTTTCACCAAAGTGTCAAATATTTTTCTAATTGGATTTAATAGGAAAAATACATGTATCCTAAAAAAAAAAAACATCCTTTACTCAGGTTATTATTATGATATATATTTTATATATATATATATATATATATATATATAATATATATATATATATATATATCTCAATTGAAGAGATTGACTTTGGGAGACCATCACTTTATATCCTCACCCACCTATATATATATATATATATATATATATATATATATATGGGTGGGTGGGTGAGGATATAAAGTGATGGTCTCCCAAGGTCAATCTCTTCAATGTGAACACAAACAGAAATAAGAACACATTTTATTGCTGTCTGTGCCATCATGTCCCATTTCTTGTATGGGTGTCATGGGGAAGGATGTGCATTAAAATCTCCACAACGAAGACACAAGCATCAGTACAAATGTTGCATTTTAAGTTATATTTAAATAAGTGGCTAATTGTTTTGCTGCTAGAGCACATGCAATGTTATCATATACATTTTGCTTATTTTACTGCAATTATAATTAGTCCAGTTGGGCGCTATTGATGCTCAAAAAAAACTCTATTAAAGTATCATGTCCCCCCCACCCCCTTCTTTGCCATTTGCTAGCAATTCCTGTGAATTACTGTGTATATACAGCAGCTATTAAAAGCAAATCATGTTACTGTAATGTAATCTGTACACTGGTGCAGTGTTTATAAACAATGTTCTGTTACAATTCAGAGATACAAAGTTACTGTATTATTACTTTTGTATTTACTATGTTTTATTCATCTGTAGGTCAGGGGTGTGCTTCGATCCATATATAATGTCCGTTGAAGGAACCTGACCTATAATTTGTTTTAATGCTTTCCTAAAGGGCATTTGTAAAAATTTCCCCATACATTTTAAAATCTTCATTTTCTTGCTAGAAAATTTCTTAAAACCCCCAACATTATATATCATTTCTGAAAGCAGGACCCCTGAAGAATTAAGTGCTGACTGGTGCACTTTTCTTATGCTATACGATATTTCTCAGTAATTTGTCAAATGTAAATGTTCAGTAAAAATACACTAAAATTAATTTTAGTGCACACAAACACAATATAATACCCACATTTTTGGGTAAAATATAAAAACTGACATTTCATTGAGTAAAAAGATGCCAAACAATTCAATATTTAAAATTGCACAAACCTGTGAAATGGTGACAAACTATAATACCTAAAATTGTCCGTAGGCAACACTTTAAATGCTTTTACAGGTTAACAGTTTGAAGTAAAACATGCGCTATGGCACTAGAATTATTTCTCTCACTCTAGCGTTTGTGGCGATACTTTACATGTGTAGTGCAATTATCGTTTACATATGTGTGCCAAACTTATGTGCTCGTTTGCATTTGCATGTGATCTCAGGGGGAAGGGGGTGCTTTTACCTTTTTTTTTGTCAAATTTTGTGTTATTTTATTTACACTCGAATTTTTTTCCATTTATCTTTATTTCTATCACAAAGAGGTGAACAAGCCGCCTTGTGATAGTTTTGGGTAGTGACAGGTACTCTTTATGGAGACCCTAATCAGTCTTTAATAGCTGCTTCTTCTACTTATTATTTTCCTGCTGATTTTGTCTTTATTTCTGTTTTTCTAACCACTTATATCTAAACTTTTCATTTGTATTCATTTTGTTTGTTAATGTTTTCTTTTTTGTGATTGCAATAAAAAACAAACAGCTCAAAGTTGAAAAAAAAAGCCTTTATTTCATTTGTAAATACTTTTATAATGTTTTGTACCAGCATCATAATTTGTCTTTTTCAAATTATAGGCGGTGTAGAGGTGTGAGATTATCTGGTTAAAATCGTTAGTCAATAAAGAGGATTATGTGTAAGATATTTATACCCAACAAACAGACTCTCCAGTTCTAGAAATCCAGGTTATCTAGTAATTTTTTTTATTGGAAAACATTATTTACATTACAATATAATATCTTTCATTGATTTTGTACATACAATCTATAGGAAAAAAAAATACCATTCTTAGTAGGGACATGGGCGTCCGCAGAACTTTTTTCAGGGGGGGCATTATTTTAGGTACACCCATGCACCGCCCCTTTTTGACAATGTCATTATCACATTATCATGGTCAAAGACGTAGTACAGTCCTTAGGATAAGTAAAGGATAATTACCAGACCCAGCAAAACTACAGTAGTGATGCCTCCGGCTGGATGATTGCTCACTCTGGGTTCCCCCGGGGGCGATTCTGGTCAGTAGTGTAGAATGTCTGTATCCTGGTAGTGGCTCAGTCTTTCTCTCTCTGATGGTGCTGGGCAGCGTGGCTCTCTCTGGTGGCACTGGGTAGCATGGCTCTCTCTCTGGCTTCCGCCCAGAACACTCCTCCTTCTTTGTGCTGTAGCACTCTCTCCCTCAGCTTTTATTCAGGCTGCTGTCTCTGACTCTTGATCGAGCTGTAGCCTCCTCCCTGTGGAAAATGGTCCGCCAATCTTTGAGACTACATGTCCCATGATGCTCTCCTCACCTAGTCTCCATTGATTGGCCCTAAGTTATGGCCAATAGGGAAGGAACGGAGCGGGCAGGAAGCTGGGCAGGGAAACTGGTGAGAGCCGCCGTCTCTTCTCCCTGACAGGAGAAGGGGGGAGGGGGGGGGCGATCAAGGGAAACCTCTGACAGCCCGCAGCTCGCCTTTCTCCTGTCACAGTGCCACCGAGTTCTCTGTGTTCTCTGAAGTCACAGTACACTGATGGGGGGGGCTTGACAGCACCTTATGCTGAATTTAAGATCTGATCCCTGACGCCCATGAGTAGGGATGAGCCCGGTGTTCGTTTCGAACCCATGTTCGAATCGAACATCGGCCGTTCGTCCGTTTGATCGAAACCAGAACTTTGTGGGCCGTTATTAAATTAAATTTGTGTGATACGAACGGCCCACAATGCACTGCGCCAGCCGCAGTGCATTGCTGGCTGATGATTGGCCAAGCATGCACTGTGACCCAGCATGATTGGCCAATCACAGCGCCGGCAGCGAGGAGAGCCATAATTGGCCACAGGCAGGATGCCTGTGGCCACTTATAGCTCAGGGGGGTTTAGTACACGCCCCACACTATAGAAGGCCGCCAGTGTGGCGGCCTTGTATAGTGTTGTGCAGCGTTAATAGAGAGCAGGATAGGCAGGGACAGTGTCAGCTGTGCTTTATACTTCTTTAGATAGCGTTCAGGGAGAGAGCAGGATAGGCAGGGACAGTGTCAGCTTTGCTTTTCTTCCTAACCTAGCGCTGTTACAGTGGGTGTAGTGTGCCTCCTGCACACTGCACAGCATACACCTGAATCTACCCCCTCATTGCTGGTGTTGTATAGTTGATTTGTGCAACACAGGTATCTGCCTAATATTCACTCAGTGTAGTGTGCCTCCTGCACAGCATACACCTGAATTTAAATAGCACTGATTGCTGTATAAAATGACAATGGTCCCAAAAATGTCTGATGTGTCTGCCATAATGTCGCAGTCACAATAAAAATCGCTGATCGCCGCCATTACTAGTAAAAAAAAAATATTAATAAAAATGCTATAAAACTATCCCCTATTTTGTAAACGCTATAACGTTTGCGCAAACCAATCAATAATCACTAATTGCGATTTTTTTTTCTACCAAAAATATGTAGAAGAATAAGTATCGGCCTAAACTGAGGAAAAAAAACGTTCTTTTTATATATTTTTTGGGGGATATTTATTATAGCAAAAAGTAAAAAATATTGTATTTTTTTCAAAATTGTCGCTCTATTTTTGTTTATAGCGCAAAAAATAAAAACCGCAGAGGTGATCAAATACCACCAAAAGAAAGCTCTATTTGTGGGAAAAAAAGGACGCCAATTTTGTTTGGGAGCCACGTCGCACGACTGCGCAATTGTCAGTTAAAGCGACGCAGTGCCGAATCACAAAAAGGGGCCTACCCGGGCCATTACCCGGAGATGTAACCAAGTGACCCTGTAACCAAGTGATCATGTGACATCAGAGGGGGGCAGGGTCATCTGGTTACATCAGCGGGTGGCCCCAGCCTTGAATATATAACAGCTGTCACAGACAAAAGACAGCAGTCACCAGGAGGCCTTCCATAGGGGCAGAGTTTTTTTGGGGTACTTTTTCTTTTTTCCTGGTCCGTTGGGCGGCATGATTGACGATGGTCACTTTTTTTATAGGAATTATCAAAAACTGTCTATTGTGGTCTTTACTTTTTGACACTTTTTTTGGCGAATGGGTAGGGGTACAGTGTATATAGGGGCAGTGTATATAGGGGCATGGGGACAGGGTCACATGCACATGTCACATGGTGACCCCGCCCCCTTGTGTTGTCACAGTCCCGGAGGATGCTGGGACTGTGACATCGCAAGGGGGCGGGGTCACCATGTGACATGAACATGTGACCCTGTCCCCCATGTCCCTATATAAGTCCCAGCGCAGAGCGGCACAGGCATTCCGGGCAGAGACAGCGACGGGTCAACATCGGAAGAAGAAGAAGAACAAGAAGGACAAGAAGAAGAAGAAGGCGCCGGCGGCGCGGAAGACGACGACCGCCGCAAGAACAGAAGAGACCCCCGGAAGACCCCCGAAGGCGGATCAAGACCCCCAGACGACGACGGCGGCGACGACGAAGAAGGTAGCCGGACTCCTCCGTTCGTGAAAGAGCTAGGTAAAAGAGCAGAAGAGAGCGGAGGAGTCCGGCGAGAAGACCCCCAAGACGGAAGAAGACCCCCGGAGCAGTGCAATAAAATATTTTTTCAAAAGTGTGGGTGTTTTTGTACTTTACATTTTACACCTTAGGTGAATGGGTAGGGGTACATCGTACCCCATACTCATTCACATAGGGTGGGGGGCCGGTATCTGGGGGCCCCCTTATTAAAGGGGGCTCCCAGATTCCGATAAGCCCCCGCCCGCAGACCCCGAAACCAACGGCCAGGGTTGTCGGGAAGAGGCCCTTGTCCTCATCAACATGGGGACAAGGTGCTTTGGGGTGGGGGGGCCGCACGGCCCCCCTTTCCCCAGGGCACCCCCCATGTTGAGGGCACGCGGCCTGGTACGGCTCAGGAGGGGGGGGGGCGCTCGTTCGTCCCCACCCCTTTCCTGGCATGCCAGGCTGCGTGCTCAGATGAGGGTCTGACTTGGATTTGGGGGGAACCCCCACGCCGTTTTTTTCGGCGTGGGGATTCCCTTTAAATCCATGCCAGCTTACGGAGCTAGCGCGGCGGCATTTACTGCCTACGCTAGCTACGTAACCTGAAGTTACGTTCGAAATGAACGGACTGCTCCGTGTGTGGGCAAGTCCGTTCATTTTCAAAAGTCCCGCGGACTTTTGGCCGGCGGATTATCCGCTGGAGAAGTCCGTGCGTGTGTGGGCAAGTCCACACGCTCGGAAAGTCCAGCGGACCTAGCTGGAAAGTCCCGCGGGATTGTCCGCTGGACTAAGTCTGCCGGAAAAAGTCTGCACGTGTGTACGCGGCATAAGGGGACCCCCAGGCACGATATTTAAAGGAATATAAAATTGTTATGATTTCACTTTAAGCATTATTAAAATCACTGTTCCTGAAAAAACGGTAGTTTTAAAAAAGTTTTTTTGCATTGATACATGTCCCCTGGGACTGTACCTGGGTCCTCATGCACTATTTATGGCAATAACTTGCATGTTTAGGTTTCCATTTTGCGGTCAGGCCTTCCACAGGTGGCCTTGTGGACTTATATAGGCATGCATGCATGTAATTACATGCATGTATAAGTACACTGCTTCAGATACTAGATACCATGGTGCCACCATTGTGATTGTAAATTGTCCAGATAGTATACATTTTTGGGGTGCTCTTTGGGTTCCTTATTTGATATCATATGGATTATGCTTTCTTTTTTTATAGTATTAATTTGACTCCACATTAATATTCAATTACCGTATATACTCGAGTATAGGCCGACCCGAATATAAGCCGAGGCACCTAATTTTACCACAAACAACTTGGCAAACTTATTGACTAGAGTATAAGCCTAGGGTGAGAAATGCGCAGCTACTGTAAGTGGAAAAGAGGGTCAACGATGCCCATTTGCAGCCTCACTGTGCCCATGCAGATGGACACAGTTGACCGATTTGGGGCCCTGTATCTCAGGGTCACTTAGTGCTAGGAACCCCATCTTTAGATATGTTGTAGTGCTAATTCCACTGGGTTGGAATACAACATTTGGGGTTCCTAGCACCAAGTGTCCCCGAGATATGGGGCCCCAAATTCGGGTCAGAAAATCTCAAGCACTTTTCTGCAGCAGAGAATGACATTTTCTGAACCGAGTTTGGGGCCCTGTATCTCGGGGCCACTTAGTGCTAGGAACCCCATCTTTGGATATGTTGTAGTGCTAGTTCAACCGGGTTTGAATACAACATTTGGGGTTCCTAGCACCAAGTGTCCCCGAGATATGGGGCCCCAAATTCGGGTCAGAAAATGTCAAGCACTTTTCTGCAGCAGAGAATTACATTTTCCGAACCGACTTTGGGGCCCCGTATCTCGGGGCCACTTAGTGCTAGGACCCACATATTGTTATATATGTTATAGTACTAGGTCCACTGGGTTGGCACACCAAATTTGGGACTCCTAGACCCAAGTGGCCCCGAGATACGGGGCCCCAAAGTCGGGGCGGAAATTTTTTTTTTTTGCGGCAGAAAAGTGCTTGACTCGAGTATAAGCCGAGGGGGGGCACTTTCAGCACAAAAAAATGTGCTGAAAAACTCGGCTTATACTCGAGTATATACGGTATTACAATTATTTTATCATTATTGTTATTTATATTAGAGAATACTTACATCATGAATTAGGTATAAAGATTTATAGAAATCTTAATAATAGTATGTACAATTCACTTATATCATCATAGTCATTAATGTTTTCATTGGTTCATTTTATGATTTTATGATTTTACATTTTTATTTTTTGTATAAATTTTTTGTATTTTTCTTCCTTCTTTTTCCCTTTTGTTCCTCCCCCCCCCCCCCTTTCCTCTTTTGCTAACATTAGCTATTAGTTAATGTTAATTGAGTCATAATTATAAGGTATTATTAACTCTGTTAATGGAAGCTGTGCTGCGGTGGTCAAATATGCTATGGTTCCTTTAAAAACATGACACCACCCATGGCCAGCCCCTATTTAAACCCCATTCGCTGTTTCAGTCACATGAATTGAAGAAGGGCCACGCCCTGAAACGCGTTGTTATGACGACAGCGAACAGCTCTGCCTCCTCGACTTGACTTGCACTTCATTCATAATACTGTGAACCAAGCCTAGTTTTGGATCCGTGTTCCCCAAACGGGTGACGTTATGCTCGGGCGCTTCCAACTGCCAGTTCACGTAGTGGTTTACCCAGCTGTCTTCCCACAGCTGCCCCGCTGTCCACCACCAGTGGTCCAGCCCCACAGTTTGCTCCATCCACCTTCACAGTGGAGGTTGTTTTGCTCATGAGGAGTCCAGTCCACCACCGTAGCACTGCTCCATACAGCTGGCTTACATCTCACTGCTTGTAAAGGTACTGTCACAGTGGTTTCTATGTTGGTCAAGCATTTACATCCATGTGAGGAGAGTTTACCTGTTGGTATTTACCATACCACATCATTGTTTTAATAAACTTACTAATGTTTTTACTAGGGCTGTTACTGATTAAAATTTTCGTGTTCGATTAATCGATTTATTTTTTAATCGATTAATCAACTAATTTTGATTAATTATAATGCACATACAGATCCAACTACTTTTAGCTGATCTCCTTGCATTGCAACTCTGCATTAGTCAGTGGTAAATGTGGTATACACTATATACAATCACCCGACACTAGTTAGTTTCCACAATCCATGACTTAACTTCACAGTTAGCACAAATACGTTTTAAATTCAAACTGTAGCACTGACGGAAGTAATTTCTTTTCCACAGTAGCGTGACGATCCCTCCAGCTCTGGTCAAACTAATCACTCTCACCTTATGGCATGGACCCCTGTGCAAACAGGTGGTCATGCAAGCGGGTATCAAAAGGGTTAACACGGACCATAAACTTCTCTCACGTCTCCTTAGATCTCAGCAAGGACGCCAGGTCATGGGTAGAAAGAAAAGATCCAAGTGCTCACCGCTTAAGTATAAGATTACATTTTTGTGTTCAAACACAAACTACTCACATAAAGATGATAAAAACACAGCATGTAAAGCCGACAATCGTGTTAGTTCCGTAGGGCAGCAGAGGGGGATGTCATGCGTAGCTCCTCCCCTTGTACGCGTTACGTTTAACCAGAACTTTAACGTCACCGGACTCCTTCCCCCTTCCCTTCTTTAGCAGAAGGAGGTACTTGGGGAAGGGGTGAGGAGTCCGGTGACGTCAATGTCCATGACGTCACCGGATCTCCAACGGAACTCCCTGAAGACCCGGAAGCCGGCGGACAGGTAAGTACCGATCAAAAGACTTTTGATCGATCAAAAAAAAATTAACAATTAATCAAGGAATTCATCTTTAATTTCCACAGCCCTAGTTTTTACCACATTGGCATCATCAGAGAAGTGACTAAGCAATCCATTGTTTCCATCTATGGGAGTTTCCATTCATCGCTTTTAGTTGTGGCTGTTTTCTGAGTTTTGTTATAGACTTCAAACATGGCTTTCCTCTCTCTTTATCTCCATTTCAGGTGGCTGGATGATTAGTAGTTTAGAGAAGATATATAACATTGTTTGTGCTTTCAGTTTAGCTCACATAAAGTGACAAGGACACTGAATTTCTGGCAAGATCAACATGTATTGTTTTGTTCTTGCAGAAAAGGTTTTTAGTCTGAAAAATTAAAACTTATGCAGTCACCATATCTAAGGACTGGTAACCTGCAATGTATTAAACTTTTTTGGGGGTTTAGATATACTTTAACCACTTGCCTACCAGGCACTGACACCCACTTCCTGCCCAAGTAATTTTTCAGCTTTCAGCGCTGTCGCACTTTGAATGACAATTGCGCGGTCATGCTACACTGTATCCAAATTTCTTATCATTTTCTTCACACAAATAGAGCTTTCTTTTGGTGGTATTTAATCACTGCTGGGTTTTTTATTTACAAAAAAAAAAAAGAGGACCAAAAATGTATAAAAAAAATTGTTTTCTTTTTTTCTGTCTGTAAATTTTGTAACAGATAGGCGGCACAGATATGCAGTACAGGTGAGCACTGATCGGTATTGATGGATGGCACTGATGGGCGACAGTGATGGGCATTGATCGACAGCAGTGATGGGCATTGATGGGCAGCACTAATAGGCAGCACTGACTGGCATCGCTAACTGGTGGCACTTGTGGGCAGTGGTGGGTACTGATTGCTGCCACTGGTGGGCACTATATGCTGGCATCAGTGGTCATTTGGTGACACTGTATTTATTGTAATTAGGGCACTGATGATCAGTGCCCTGATTACATCCCTAGATGCCCCCCTGTGAGGAGATGCCGCTGATCGGCTCTCCTCTCCTCACACTCTGTCAGTGTGAGGCGAGGAGAGCCGATTACCGGCATCTCTGTGTTTATGTGACCGGCTGTTATGGACACAGCCGATCACATGGTTAAAGAGCCGCGGACGCATCTCTTTACAGAGATCGGGGTTGCGCCGTGTCCTAGAAACATGGTGCGGCCGCGATCACCACTCTGCACGTCCCCACGGGCGCGCGAGAGTGGCCGTTCTGGCACGCCGTCATATGACGGCGTCCCAGAATTAGAGCTGCACTGCCCCGCTGTCATTTAACGGTGGGAAGGCAGCAAGCAGTTAAACTGGTAGTAAACTCTGTACTACCACTTGTACCTACAGATAAGCCTATAATAAGGCTTACCTGTAGGTACTATGAATATTTCCTAAACTTGCACAGTTTAGGAGATATTCAGAGCGCATGCAGCCAATGACATCATGTGCTCTGAAGGTCCTGCTTACAGTGCCCTTCTGTTGGAAAGTGGTGACTTTACAGCGTTGTTCCAAGGTAAATATTTCATAATGTGCTTGTATGCGATGCATACAAGCACATTATGCCATTGCCTTGCAAGTTTTGTTTTTGTTTTTAACATTGGAGGTTTACAACCACTTTAAGTGATATCCTTTACTGACTATTTCAAGTTTATATAGATGCAAGCTTTCACAACCTTCCCTAGGTCTCTGCTTCAGGCTTTATACCATAGTAATGTCTCCCCTGCACACTACCTGAGCTTTCCGAGGATAAAGAGTCCATGGTTGGCTCCCAACACAGCAGCTTGTTAGTTCTCAGAGAAGAGCGCTTCCAAGTTTACCGTTTGAAGGAGAGATCAAGTGGATTCGTAATTCACTCACTATCCTAAAGTACTTTTTGGTCCTGGGCTCCCAGGAGGAGTGGTAGAGCCTGGGAACCACAGACGTACGGAGGTCGATTGGGGGAAGACCCAAATTCCCGCTGTCAGTAGAAGTGATCATGCAGCTTTTCAGCTACCCATAACAGTTCTACTTAAAATTCGGGATCCTGGTGATAAAATGTAAAGTGATTGTAAACCCTTGCATACACTTAAGCCCCATACCCACGGTCGGATTTTCCGATGGATTCTGTCCTATCGGACAATGTTGTCGGAAATTCCGACCGTGTGTAGGCACCATCGGACATTTTCCATCGGATTGTCCGACGGACAAAATTGTATCTCCTGCTCTATAAATTTTCCGACCACACCAATTCCGATCGTGTGTAGCGAATTCCGACGGACAAAGTGCCACGCATTCTCAGATCACATTACAAGACCAAAGCAATTGGCTACTAGCCTCTACGTATTCCCGTCGTAGGCAACAAACGTCACCACGTTCAGAATGATCGGATTTTCCGACAACTCTGTCCGACCGTGTGTATGCAACACCAGTGTCGGGCTAAATCCGTCGGACCAAATCCGATGGATTTGGTGGTCGGATTTTCCGAACGTGTGTATGGGGCTTTAGTGAAGTGACTAGCCTCAGGTGATAGACAGTGATGAAAGAAATCCTCCTACATACATTGTACCTATTTATCTGCAACCTCCTTTTCTCTATAGTCTTCTAAGGTCACACACACTGCAGAGCTAGGGCACAGAACTCAGTGAAATCTGATAGATGATTGGAGGGGAGGGAAAGGACCCCCCAACAGGCTCATAGAGAAGGCAGATCATCTCCCAGGAGCCTTTTCATTGACTCATGCAGATAATGGAGGGATAACAGATCAGAAAAGAGCCCAAATCAGTGCTGTGGATTCAGGCTAGTACAAACTATAGAGAGATGTGCTTTGTTCACTTTTCAAATCTGAGGTTTACAACCACTTTAAAACAAATTCAGAACTGCTATAAAGCCACAAGCTTGCTTTAAATCTGTTAATGCAGTGATGTGTAGTATATGTCACTGGCAGTGGAAGGGTTAATACCTTAGGTTGGCCACTAAAATATATAGTTTACGCTTCAAACATTCTGCATTAATCGACAGCTAACACAGTACTGTACAAGTCTTTGCTTAAAAGTACAGCAAACAAGATATAGTTTCATATTTGTCTGTAAAATAATTATGGTCTAAAGGTACAGCAGCCTTCTTATTTCACATCCATTTAATAATGACTCATTTGCTTAGAAAAACGCACAATTTCTCACCTTACGTCACTCCAACATTCCTCAGATTGACTGGAAATAAATGGTAACAGTGTTATGATAGCGCTGCCCTCATCAATCAGTGGAAAACAACCACGACAATTACAGAATTTTTATTTGTTGTATATTTATTACAGTCAACACAGACGTATCTACGTTGTACATGTAGTAAACAAGTCCATCATCCTGAATTATTGTAAAGAAAAAAGTAAACCCTTAACAATTACACTTGCAATTTGGAATGGAAGAAATATGCTAGCTACCATGAATACACTGCTGTCATCTCTGGTTCTGAATATGCTAGCTGTCTAATAGTCATGCTGGTCCTGTGACTTCAATACTGCGTCAAAAACCCAGGCAAAGTGTGCAAATCAGGAGTTAGGACTATCCTGATTTGCATGTTCATTGCAGGTCAGTAACCTCTATTGCATTTAGAGGTTTAGCCTCAAAAGCCATTTTTGGAAACAGGTCAACAATGGTGGCTCCCATATTTGTCTATGGTTTACTTCAATTTTCACACTTTCAGGAACATGGTCTGGTTAACTAATACAAGACAGATCAGATAGCTTTTCATGCTGATAATAATTACTATTACGTACATTATTATTAGGAACAGATGGAGATGTCTCTCCATATACCTCACTGCAGATATCTTATCAACAATCCCATAGTTCAACAGGTTAAGCAGGTATAAACTGCCAGACAGTAAGCAACTAAAAAGTGCCCTCTGACCCCTACAGCTTAGAGTTTGTGTTACACAATTTAGAAAAATTTGATTAAAAGCATGAAGTTTACTAAGACCATGACTATTTTACATTGCTTTGTGAACCTGGTGTGACAGTTCTAGGCTCTACCACTGTGTGAGAATAGGCAAAAAACACACAGAATTTGCAGTAAGGCAAAGTGCGAAGCTCCAGAGTGGAGAAGACTGGCTTGTCAGCATTCTTTGGGTTTTCTAATCTCAGATCGGGGTCAGGAGCTTGAAGGCTTCAAAGTGTTTTGGGGGGGGTGACACCTTCAATCCTGTGGGGGCTGTTGGTCATAGGAGAGAGCTATTGAGACAACAAGCTGCAGTATCGGCCTCTGCAGCTGCTGGGCCAAGGGCCTGGAGTAGATTGGCTGAGGATTGCATTTGCTGGAGAACACTGCACTGAGGTCCTTGGTCTAGAGAAGGATCTAGTTAATCTCCCTCACGTAGGATCTACCTGTGGATGCTGGGTGGGCGATCACTCTCCCTTGCTGGGGATTGACAGTTGTGCGAGTGCCATAAGCAAACTAAGTGCCAGAAGTGGTTTTATGGACTGCTGTGGTGGGGTCCTAGATATACTGGCCATTCCCTGCTACCTCTGGAAAAGCTGCTTTTGGAAGATTAGAAAGAGGTTTGCCCTCTTAGTGTTGTTACTAATCATTTTGGAGTATCTTGTGACCCTAAACCCCTCTGCTGTTAAAGTTCTTCAGCAATAAATTCTGAAAAGACTTCCCCTAGACTGAGCCTTAATTGTCGGTGTTCATGAGACTAAGCTTGTGTGACTGTCAGCCTCTGTACTGTTTGGGAAAACCAGGGCATATTCTCAGCGGCCCCTCTGGGGGTAAGCGCTACACAGGTCTTTGCTCCTGCCACACAGAGCTGTGCGAGAGAACTGTGTAAATATCAGGACTGGATGGATAGAAATACAAACCCTATGGCAGGTAAAATAGCTCACATGTTTACTGTCTAAACTTAAAACTCTAAAGAACAACAGGACTTTAGGTAACAGCTATTACACCTTAATGAAGATGTTGCACGTTGATGACGAAACACGTAGGGAGAGACTTCCGGGTGGCATCATATCCTCTACTTGGGGCACACGGTGGCTATATTGGATGTGACACTTCCTGTTTTTTATAAGGGTTATTGATGTAATTTATAATATAGGTACATCTCTTACATTTAATACATAATAAAAGCTGTAATTCTCCTTTATGCATTAGATGCTTATGTTCTGAGACATACTAACAGGCTTATAAGGTACATAAGTAACCCAGATGAAGGAGTAACAAGAGAGCCCTGTACATCGAAGCCTGTGGTCTTAATGAGCACATTTGACTTTGGTAATAAAAGGGGTCCTATCCATCTGGTAAATCTAGTGTGTTATTGGGGCACCACGGGCCTGTTTGAGAAATCACAAGTGGCACACAATTTTGAAGCATACAACTGATATATTTTAGAGTGGCACAGATCACTATTTACAGTTTGGACATTAACAATACTGCTTGATGGGACTTATATGTTGAATTACTGTATCATATATGTTTTTATTGTTTGGTGTTATATGCACATTATTCACTATTGAGGACATAAAGCAGTGCTGTTCCCGACAGAAATGTTTGCTCCAAAAGGAATACGTTATTTTGGTTAGGGTCTTAAAGCAGAACTCCAGGTTTTTATAGTAGGTAGAAACGGGAACTTTTGTCTTTTAGGAAAACAATTCTTCTGAAGCATGAACATCCATGAACCTGGTGCTCTCTCAATATGCTTTGTACAGTGTTTTTAGTCTCTTTTACCCTAACAGTACCTCTCAGTATCTTGTGTGTTGCCTGTAGTAGAATCATGTGCAGAATGATGATTGATGATTACTCCTTACAAAATGATGCCACTTCATCAGTCCCATTATTAATATATGATCTTTAGCTACATTCTAACTGTAGTCTGTTCCTGTTTTAATGAACACCTTGCAGGCATAGAAAACATAAAAAGATAATGTCTTCAAGTCCAGTGGCAGTTTTCTTTTCCAGCTACTGCTGGAGAATTTCATACCGGCATGTGCATTTACCCATAGACAAGTCCATCAATGAAGAGGTTTGCACATTCCTACCACTTTACAGCCAAAAGTTCCATTATTCTTCATAACTAGCTGAACAGCCTTAGTTGGTCTTCTACATGAAGACTCCCTGAGCGATTTGAGGTTTTAGAAGATGTCGGTAAAACTCTTAGAGCCTTGCAAGACATCTATTTCCTCATCCATCTCTCCTTCTACTGCATCAACCCTTTTCTTTCCTTTTATCTCTTTCTTTTCCAAAACACTGAGTATGAAGGAAGTTTGGAAGTAGTAGTGGATAAACTTTGGCGGATGGAAGTCTTGTATGCAGCGATTTCTCTGTGGAAAAAGAAAGAGAATTAAAATATGCCAAATTACTATTTTTAAATTCTTCAATCAACAGAGCAAATAATGTCAGTCATGGTTGTATCTCACACTCCGTAAGAGTCTGCAAGAAATATGTTGTGTTTTACAATTCACTCTGATTAGTTATTGATAAGAGTCATTAGGAAATACTTTGGAAATCTTTCTGCGTCAAGTAATTGTGTGTAGCATTGGTGTACAGCCACAGTGCAGGGTTTGTTTAGTTTCTATCAGCAAAACTGAAGTCCTTGAAATCCTTTCTAAAGGAATTTAATTTCATATTTGTTTATGAATCTTATCTCTGCAATTTTTATAGAGCCAATTCGTGGCATTTTGCCATTCTACTGCTTGTAAACTGGGAAGGTACAGAAGGTAAAAGTTAAGCTTTAGGTGAGGCAGCATGAGTAAACAAAAGCAGGCGACTTCTTATGTAACTTGTCTTGCTAGTCATTTTGTAAAAATCCTATTGAAAGAATAGTCATCAAATTCATCAAAACCTAGTATAGAGCAGGCAGAACAATAAAAAATGAGTGCTTTAACTGGCTATGGTCTTGTTTGTATCGTTCTTTACCATCCACATTACTTTTTTTCCTTATTAAACATAGCTAAATATAACTGTTAGTAAATTTGGAAAACAGCTTAGAACCAGCAGCATTCCCAAAGATGCAGCAGAACAAGGCAAAATGTAAAGTGCCCCTTCCTCTCACAGTAAGCCTTGTGATCTTTGGAGGTTTTCTTGGTGCCCGAGAATATTTCTGTTACTGCAAAACATATCACACCCTCTCTAGAATTGACATGATCCTGGTTTGTCTTGAAGTTCTTCATCCATGTAGGAGATCAGATATTTACCAAAGCAACAACGGACCACTCCTAAATTATGCTGACTATTGTGGTGGGCACTACAGGTGAATATCAACTATGGCATATGAGTCCTTTATGGTTTTCCGATTCACAAATCATTATTCAATGTTTAGGTGATATCTAAAGATACTGACAACTGAATAGCTCTGTACCAACGGTTCCTATTAGATGGGACTCTTTCAAGGCCACAGTGCATGGCTCTTTTTCTAAGGGGTCAGTGTGTTTCAGAAGCTTTCAAAACTTTAAATTACTTAAGTGGAATCTAAATCTGTGCAGAATTTGAATATACAAACTTCCCATCTCCTCAAACTTTTCAGATGTGGAAATACAGCTCCAGGAAGTATGACCTGATCTTACAGTGACAAACTATAAAAAAAACGCTTGTACTAAAGTAAGAGACTGCGTCAATTTCGGGACAATCATAATAAACTGATCACATTATAGATACATTTCTTTTCTTTTAAAAATATTCATATAAGAAGCCCATTATACCCTTGTAGAACAAGATGACTTCCCAACAGCAAAAAATATCCCTTGATGCCCCATGCAACCTCAGTGGAATGCCACCACAATAGCAACTTTTCCCTGCAATAAAACTCTGGATCTGGATAGACCCCCAATAAAGTGGTACTAACAATTCTGGGAACGTCTAATTCCTCACCTTTTAACAATGTTCAATCATGCCTTCAAGAAGAGATGTATTCCTCCATTACTAACTGAAGCACTCATTGTTTCTATAAGGTTATTCCGTTACACACCTTTCCCTTTTTAACATTTGCCTTATTAACTCTGACAATAACATTTTAGCTCTAGTCCTGTGAGTGAATGAGGTAGTAGCGGATATCATAAAATCTGATCATAAATCTGAGGAGTCTTTTCAGCAGTTAAAGCACTTTACATGCTATTGCTACACACGTCCTTATTGGGCTCCATGGTCATAATGGCTTTGTATACCTACAGAGTCTTCAACTTAGAAGAATGACCATACATGCAGAAAGTCCCGGCTAAATTTGATTTCAAAGACTCCTTTTTTCAAATAGGTTAAACCCCTATATCATAATCCCAAAGCCTTTCTGAAAAGATTTTGAAACATTTATGTGGACGATATGGTCATTTATTTGTCTGACCCCCAATAATAATTTGATAGAATGTTATTCCTAATAGAAGGTTTTTCTGGTTTTCATGTAAACCGGAGGAAGTCTATATATCTTTTGGATAGACCTCTCTGCTCTACCTCTAATTAGAGACTTATGCCCACTCAAGAAAGTAATGAACTGTATTATCTAGGTGTAGTCATACAAAATCCATTAAACTACTAGATTATCAAATATTCCTTAGTCCTTGATAATTAAATATTGTACACAAACATGATCAAGATTGTCTTTGAGCCTTGTGGGACATGTAAATATATTCAAAATGATAATTTCACCCCATGTTCTGTATTAATTCACAAACTCACTGATATACAGTCCAAAAAAAGTAAGCTAAGTAAATTTACTTTACCCTATGCTGTTTTGTGTGGAATAACCCTTCCTCCCATACAATCTCACTTGACACGTTGTAACTACCCCTATCTGAAAGAGGACCAGTCCTGCCCAACCTGAAAACATACTACTTTGCGTCCCAATTTGTGCATGTGTGACAGTTCTAAAAACGCTGCGCAAAACTACTGAAGCTGCACTTTTGTGCAATTATATGCACAGGAAACACCTTGCCACCATCCCAAGCACAGGGTTATTAAAGTTATCACTCAAAATTCTAAACATATACAGGGTTCAACTATTGCATTCAGACACCGCACATTCTCCCAAAATCCAATCACCCCACTATGGCA
The DNA here is from genome assembly GCA_028564925.1 of Lithobates sylvaticus. NCBI lineage: Eukaryota > Metazoa > Chordata > Amphibia > Anura > Ranidae > Lithobates > Lithobates sylvaticus. The sequence continues at coordinate 195,194,081 of CM053027.1, read as the reverse complement.
CAACCCACAATTAACAGAGTGCTTTAAACTCCAACACATTAAGGTGTTAAATATCTCCACTACCCATACAACAATGGTTCTTTTAAATATTTTACAGACATTCAAAAAGATTATAATATATGATTGTTTTAAGAAAGGACTGGATTCTTTCCTAAATTCACATAATATAACTGGATACTAATATTTATAGGTAAAGTTGATCCAGGGAATATCCAATTGCATCTTTGGGGATCAGGAAGGAATTTTTTTCCACGCTGGAGCAAATTGGACCATGTTTTAATTGGGGTGTTTTTTTTTTGCCTTCCTCTGGATCATAGTGTATATGCTTTTTTTTTTTTCTCTGTTGGTCGAACTGGATGGGCTTGCTTTAGACATCTGCAAATATGTCTAAATTACAAAGTCTGTTACTCAACCCAGTAAACCAAAAAGTGATCTCAACATACTATTCTCGTATTATATGCCACAACTAAATGACTTGCTCTAACCAAAGACCTCTCTTTCAAAGGAAGCCTGGATTGATATAATAGGGTCATATATTACTTCAGTTTTATCTTCTAAAGATAAACTGATTCAGCTTAATCATTTCCATTTTGTATAGTACACACCTTTATTCACACACCAATTATCAGAATGGGCCAATTGGATATATTCTTCTGTTTGGTCTGGGAATGCCTTCTGGGCTGCAATTACTTATTTTAATGCTGACCCTTTTTCTTACCAAAATTTTGCAATCCAATCTGGTCTTTATCGTGATGCTTTGCAAGCTTTGAAATGCACAATGGTACAAAATCACTTCTGCGCCTCCCTTTTTTCTATGCAAAGAAAATCAAAGTCCTAAACTAGAAGAGCTCTGAGTGCCTGAAAAAGATTATTGACCAAGTGCTTCCTTTTTATAAATTACCTGATGCAGCACAAAAAGTAAAAAATGGATTTCCCTGGCTAGACACACAAAACGCCATAGCCCTGATTCTGATTGAAGCAGTATACTGTATCGGCTTCAATCAGAATCACCCATGCATATGTAGCAGGATGCACTACTAAAAGACCACCTACCACAGATATATTGCGGCGGGGTGGCTCTATTGCATGAAATTACATACCTGTACGTCATTTCATGCAATAGACAGCTAGGATGCACTGATTGGCCAGAGGGGAAGCCAATCAGTGGGTCTGGCGGATGCGATGTCCACCGGGACCCACTGATCATTCCCCAGAGAGTCAGAATGGCAATCTGCCTATGTAAACAAGGCAGATCGCTGTTCTGACAGGTAGGAACACAGTGATCTGTGTACCAGCTAAGTAGGATCACAGGTCACTGTGTTCACCCACTCAGTCAATCCCCCACACAGTTAAAAAGCACCTCCTAGGGACACAATTAACCCTTTGATCACCCCTGGTGTTAACCCCTTCCCTGCCAGTGTCATTAATACAGTAACAGAGCATATTTGTGGCACTGATCACTGTAATAATGTCACTGGTTCCCAAAAAAGGGTCAAAAGTGTCAGTGAGGTATCTGATTTGTCTGCTGCAATCGCCGCCATTACTAGTAAAAAAATGTAACAAATAAAAATGCCATAAAAAATATCCTATAGTTTGTAGACATGATAACTTTTGCACAAACCAATCAATACACACTTATTGGGACTTGTTTTACCAAAAATATGTAGCAGACTACATATTGGCCTAAATTGATGAAGAAATTTGATTTTTTAAAATTTTTTATTGGATATGTTTTATAGCAGAAAGTAAAAAATATTGTTTTTTTTTCAAAAAGTTTACTCTTTTTGTTTATAGCGCAAAAAATAAGAAATGCAGAGGTGATTAAATACCACCAATAAAAAGCTCTATTTGTGGGAAAGAAAAAACATCAATTTTATTTGGGTACAGCGTCGCAACCGTGACCATGCAACTGTCAGTTAAAGTAACGCAGTCCCGTATCGCAAAAAATGGCCTGGTCATGAAGGGGGTAAAACCTTCCGGGGCTGTGTGGTTAAGAAATAGTCAACAACAAAATTATACTAATCACTGGATTTATTGTTTACTTACTCAATAGGTCACATGGTATTATGAAAAAAAAAACAAGCAATCTGCATGAGGTGCTATTAATTTAAGTACTTGCAAAATACTTTTTGTTCATTTCCTTTTCTGGAATGTAAAAATATACCCTATTTTTGTGCTGTTTTTTTTTATGTACTTCATAAAGATATGACATCTGTTGTTTCTTGTTTCTGTGTCAAAACTAATAAATCATACCTTAAAAAAAAAAAGAAAGACATCTTTTATGTGACAGTAAAGTTTCAATTAGAATGGAGAAGTTGTTTGCTTCTATTAGAGTGCCAAAAGGCATCTTAAATCTGTGAGTATGTGTGATAAGAGTTTATTAGAGGATTTCTGCAAGCTGCCACTGGCAGGCACTAAACACAGAAAGCATATTTTATAAACTAATGGAATACTGAATAGATCTCTGAAAAGGGGTTAATAAGAGAATGTGACCAATATAAGTGTGTAAGAGCCAAAGTAGCTCCTACATCTCCTAGATCAGGGGTACCCAACCAGTGGCCCGGGGGCCACATGCTCTGGGATGGCTGGTTGGCAAGCCCAGATCACTGGTTCCCGACCCGGCATCCCAGAGCATCAGTGTTGTGAATGAAGCCAGCAGTATAGGAAGCAAGCGGCTGCATAGCAGAGCCACATAAGACGATGCTTCCTGTATAGCGCCACCTCCTGTCACAGGTAGAGTGATACCAAATGCACTCTGCCTGGAACAGCAACAGCTGGCTATACCCGAATTGCAGGCGGTTATGAAAGGTATGTTTAAAACTATAATCACAGTGTGTATTGGGCATATCTGTTCTGCAGGTTACCGGGCTGCTTTCAAACTGCACTGAGCCATAGACCTCTGTTATTACCTACGGGTTTGTTGCTCCTTCAGAAAGCGCACCACACCTGCAGGATATAATAGAATTCTATGGCAAAGTGCAGCTAACCCACAGGAAAGCTGGAGGGGCACTGCTATGGGTAAACCACAGCACATCAGTGTGAAAGCAGCCTTAGGCCCCTTTCACATGATCGGTCCGACCCAATCAGACCCTCTATTCCCCTCTATGGAGCGGCAAATGTAAACAGATTTGTGTCATCTGCCTACCTTCAATCCGATCCGCTAAAAAAAAACAAAAAAACAGAAGGGGATCTGTCCCCTTCCATCTGGGCAGATCGGAGGGCCCATAGAGTAGAGTGGGCTGTGTCTGTGTCCGCTCTAGATATGCAGAGTGTACACGGACCTGTCATCCGCCCACTCCGCTCATTGTGGCCCACGACCGGTTACCAAGTCACTTAAGTGGCCCTTGCTCTTCAAAAGGTTGGGCACCCCTGTCCTAGATGAATGATCTGCCCAGTGGGCACTTGGCATGAAACACTTCTAGAGTGTGGTACTAGTAAAATATTTTTTATACTGGTTCTCTTTGTAGATAACTCTCCATATCAGCTGGGAACATTTTCTCCATCCCACTTTCTCATGAAGTGGGCAGATCATATAGATTTTGCAAGTCTGCAAATGATTCCTGAAGCTGAAACTCAAATACGTTGGCCACCTAATGCGAAGAGAGGACTCATTGGATGCTGGGAAACATAGAAGGAAAAAAGGAGAAGAAGAGGACGACAGAAAACAAGATGGATAGATAGCAGTATCAAAACGATGAACATGAAGTTAAGCAAGTTTCGTGAGGCAGTGGAGGACAGAAAAGCCTGGCGTGCTATGGCCCATGAGGTCACGAAGAGTCGGACCGAACATGACTGAACAACAACAAATGATTCTTAACAACTGAGAAAGTTTAAACACTAGTTCTTCGGGGATCAATTATTCAAAAAGAAAACCAATCCAAGATCACTGGTATGAAAAGGAACAAGAGCATGAATAAATGAATTGCATGCAATGGTGGCTATCAGCACTACCTGAACTACTCACAGCAAGTAATACATATAAAGGGGACAACACATAACTTTTTAATTTTGGTCCAGCAGCTAATTGAGCAGAGTGCAGACCATGAGGGTAAATAGGTTCTCTGGTAATATTTGCTGAAATGTGATAAGGCCAGCACACTTGCAATTAACAGTTACTACAGTTATTTTCAGATTGTAAGCTCTATCGAGCAGGGCCCTCTGATTCCCCCTGTATTGAGTTGTATTGTAAATGTACTATTTGCCCTAACGTTGTAAATCGCTGTGCAAACTGCTGGTGCTATATAAATCTTATATAATAATAATAATAAATTATTGAATTTGAAATTATTACCTCATATCAGATCAATGCAAAGTACATCATGTGCTTTTTACCCTTTTTTTTTTTTACTACAGGAATATATTGATGCCTTCTGAATGTTGTGTTAACCTATGCATTTTCTTTCATGGCAAAACATACATTTTCTTTCATGGCAAAACATACATTTATGTTGTTAATAAGCACGCATCTTACCTCAGTAAAAGCAAAAGAGGGACTTGAGATCTCTTTGTGATTTGTAAGTTATTTGTTGGTAATTTTCCTTCTTTGCCTTTTTGTTTTTTGGCAACTGTGTTCCTAAAAAAAAAAAACACAACAGAGACTTTATTGGTAAATGTTTTATTTTCTAGTAAAGAGGTTCATGAAAAGCAAATAACTTTCTTTTCAAAGGTGCCGTCAGCTGTTATTGTCATTACTGTATAATATTGGCTTGTATCGAGTAGTGCAACAGCTGTGACAGATGTGGCTGAAATGGGAGCCATGTGCTGGGATGGCACTGCCATTCTATCAGGTAAATAGTAGAGTACCAGTGCTTGCTGGTGAATTAGTCAATCCATGCCTATATTTTTTTCCTGTGACCTCTATTGCTATCTGGACTTCTTGGCACCAGAGCGAAAAAAATGCACTAACAGTATCAGAAGCCCGGGGAGCCTCTAACCATTTGTCTCTTATATTTCTGTTTGAAGGGTTGTAGGCACAGTCATCTAGTTACTCACTTAGTGTCATAGATCTAAGCGATAAAATGTTGTCAAATTTTCTTTCTGCCATAGCAGTGACTGGGTTAAACACAAGGATGTTTTTATTGTTTTATTACATGTTTTATTGAAGCAATACAAGGCAGCTAGCATTTGGTCACTTTTCATTGGTACCACCCATGCCCTAGGCTATAGACAGATTCTTAGTAGTAATAAAAAGATATCCAGGATAATAGAAGATAACGCTAGACAATATATTGCAGTGAAACTGTGGGTAAAGACAAATTTGATCAAACTTTTGGAGACCTCTTCTTGTATGTTCTCTAATACAAAAGAAAATTGGGTTAGGTCAACTGGCTTTGCGGGATTTGGGAGAATTAGAGGGTGTGTGCCACATCCGATAATTGGAAGAACAAGAAAGGGTTTTCCCCTAGGTTTTTGGACTTTTAATTGGCACTACCACGCTTTCCCGAAGAGAAACACAAAGTATATAAAGATAACAAAATATTTATTTATATGGTATATATAATAAAAAAGTTACACTTTAAAGTGGAGCATATATGACATGTTAGCATAGAATATAAAATGCATCAAAACATTATTTATAATCTACTATATGACATTGGGCCAGACGCGTTTCGGAGTGAGAAGATTTCCTCCTTCTTCAGTGGTCGTAGTGTCGAGTCTATAGTTTATTTGTGTGTATTGATGCAGACATAGAATAATTGTTCCACCTTGTTAAAAACAGGATATAGGATATAACACGGGCACGACAGGAGGTGGTTGGTTTAGAGCCGAAATACATTTTCTCGTATGGGCATCCAGAAATTTTACTCTCAAGCGGAGTGTAGTATGGGTATATATAGGCCCAGAGACAACAAGAGACCAGAGAGTCCCAGAAGCTGTTGTTGAGGATTTAATAAGGCCGTGAAGGATCGAGCGCCAGGGACTGTGAGGCTGCTGGGGTCAACAGATAGTCTCAGAATCCTGACTTGATGGTGTAAGAAGGAGCTTACAGATGGGGCTCATGCACGATTGACCCTTACAGATGGAGTATTGTCATCTTGTGTATTCAGTAAGGGAGATAAATCTGCTCGTTCCTCTGTTGGTGCGGTCAGTCTCTCTGTATGCTTCGTGGAGAAGAGGACGGCAGTGACATCACAGGTTGCTGTGTCAGGTAAGTGACACATAATGGGCTACTATTAGATTGTAAGCTCTTCTGAGCAGGGCCCCCTTAATCCTCTTGTATTTTATTGTATTATAACTATTGTCTGCCTTTTATATTGTAAAGCGCTGCGCAAACTGTTGGCGCTATATAAATCCTGTAATAAATAAATAAATACTATGCAATGCATAGTAGCCAATTATGCTTTACCTTTGCAGGGAAACAAAGAGGAAGTAAAACCCATCCGGGCTTACTTCCTCTTAAAATGGTTCTAGATAGAAAACAATCAGTACAAATTAAGTAAAATAACGAATTAAACAAATAATATGTTAATAACATAAAAATATATTTGAAAAATAATGGAGAAGAAAACAAATCTCAACTAGATGAGAAGTAATGGTAATGCTTGCCATATAGGCCATCCTTATATTCTTACAACAAAGATACACTTTACAACAACAGCAATATATACCAGCTGGTTAAGTTTTTAAAAGTATATGTATAGCCAACCATACTGTTTGTATAAAGTAGGAACTTATTAATACCCCTATGTTTATTTTTTGTTACCAGAACAAAAGGTGAGGGTGACTCTTTAATGAGGACACTGCTAGTGACTACTGTCTAGGACAGTGATGGTGAACCTTAGCACCCCAAATGTTTTGGAACTTCATTTCCCATGATGCTCATGCACTATGCAGTATAGCTGAGCATCATGGGAAATGTAGTTCCAAAACATCTGGGGTGCCAAGGTTCGCCATCACTGGTCTAGGAGGAGAATCCTCCTCACTTTGTATAAATTTCCTCTCACTTTCTGTTGCATCTCTGGGACCGGATATGAAGGAAAATCTTCACCAAGGGACACTAACAGCAAACCTAAAATTGACAGAGGTTTTAAATCTTCCCTACACTTTCAAAAACAAAACAAAAAAGTGGATGTTTCTACATTACAATCATTATAATTTTGCATTTTTAATACCTGGTATTTAAATGCTTTATTGTGGGGGTCTTGGTTTTAATGGGTAAGGGACAACCTTATCTAATCATGTTGCTTACAGTGTAACCATTTTGAAAACTGCAGTCATTACTGTTGCTAAAATTTTCTGAGTTCTAGTATAATGTTTATCACAGGCAGGTAGGGTTTAAGGTGCCTGTTATGTAACTGTTTGGTGACATAGTAACATGGGTAGAAAAGATTTATGGTACAATTAGAACATTTCTTTCATTTAACATTAACAGATCGTTAAACAGATACTGTGTTCATCTGGATTTTTATTCCAGGGCCAGGCTGTAAACAACTCACCTCTGCCAATATATATATATATATATATATATACACAGTATATATGTGGTTCTTCAACATAATCGTAGTCTGCTACCCAACCAATAGCATGTTCTCTGTACACCTGTCATTTGATATATAAAATGCATGTCTGCACTTACCATGATTCATTATAACAGAAGCCGTCACAGATCCTGTCCTTTATATCCTCACACACGCATCTTGCTAATGCTTTCCTCTTACATCTTCTAGGATTTCCTAAGCCGTATGGGATTGTTTGCCTATTATAACATAAGGTAGTGATGATTATTATATAGGATCTGAAAAACTGAAATATAGCAGTTAGGTAAAATATTATCCATTTTTTGTAGACATCTCAGGGTTTATGGACAAACATGGTAACCAAGCAAAGTTAGCTATTTATGAGAAATGTAGGTCTATGTTTTTACAAAAAATGGGCATAGAGCTTCTAATTAATGATCATACCCTTGGGAAGTTGTGTTAATATAACGTGCCTTGTTTAGGCCTTACAGAGGGTGGTAAGTTGGTTAGAGGTTGGTAGAAGTTACTGCAAAGAATCTAGTGTGGGGATTTTGAAACAGAGAAGAAACAGGAAATGTACTGTGTGCACTCATGCCTTCCGATTATTACCTATAATCCTAACTCTTATGCTGTGTACACACGAGCGGAATTTCCGACAGAAAAAGTCGGACGGAAGCTTTTCATCGTATATTCCGATCGTGTGTATGCCTTATCAGACGGACGGACCTAGAAATGGAACATGTTTTAAATATTTCCGACTGAACCAATTCCTATCGGGAAAACCTCTTGTCTGTATGCTGTTTCGACGGACCAAAAAACGACGTATGCTCTGAAGCAAGTACGAGATGGCAGCTATTGGCTACTTATGATAAGAAAAAAAAAAAACGCGCCACCCTTTACTGTTATTACCCAATTTTTTTTAAAAATGCTATGTGCTCAAAGAAAATATAAGTTACTTTGTTCTCCCTAACTAGGCAAAGTAAAGTATTAGAATTCTAGTTAGTGGTGTGTTTTTACTATCCCTTCATATGGGTACAGAGTGCTAGGTGAAAAAATGCTATGTGCTATTAGCTATTTTCAAATTCAGACCGCATCAATCATGCGTTTTATAAAAAATATATCATCATGGTGCTTTTACAATATTTCAAGATCCATACATCTATAACAGTGATACCGTCAATAATGTGAAAAAAATATATAATAAAAAAATAATATTCAATGGTAAATATTAGGTATAAGTATAAAGGTGAAAATAAAAAGTTCCAATCCGTGACACCACCGTGTGTTTGCAGTGCTTCTATTAGACATTCATTGTGCAAAGTCATTCTAGTGTATCCACCACCTGCTATGCAATGGGTCACTCACCACATCAAGGTGAGTGTAGGGCGTATGGTTTATTTCTGGATAACCAGTCCTATCTGTAGGTTCCTGCAAGTTCCTAGTTCCTGGTTCCTGCAATTTCCTATTTCCTGGTGTGGGGGGTCACATATGCTCCACTCTCCCCAAAAAAAAGATAACATATGCCTCCAATGGTGAAGTATGTCTTAAAAACTTTTATTTAAAAAGAAAGCATTTAATAAACTCACATGCTTAGGTGCCTTGCGCTGGCACTGAGCGTTTCCAGCCGTGTGTGTTGTGAGACCCTTTCGCTGGTGTCTCTATGCTGATTTCTCGTTTGTATGTGTACCAAGCCTCTTCCTCGCCTGAACCACCTCTACCAGAAGTGACATGTATGCGAAAATACCCAGCAGCCTCTACGCGTTTCGCAACTTAGTTTTGCATCATCAGGAAGCTGCCAGGTAATTAGTTAGCTCTATTTTTATTGTCCCAGTCCTCATTTGGGTGTGCTGTAATTGGTTGCCTTATTTGCGCCCTAACAGGAAGTGCCATTTCCGCCATCTTTATTGTGGTCAGTTTGCCTTCCTAGTGCCAGGAAGCTTGCGTTCCACCATTTTGACTGAGGTATTCCCTTACTTATCTTTTATTCCCTCAGTTCTCTGTTTCTGCATCACGGATGGGTGTCACCACCCAATACATGTGAATTACTCTCCCACTCTGTTATATGTCTTTGGGGCAAACCCTTAGAAAAAAATGTATTTTCTTAAAGTAAAAATAAAAATAAATATAAAAATAAATAATAATAAATAAAAATAAACTGTAATATCCACCGGCCCATACATAATCCTTCTATTATTTAAATGATATCATTTAAATAATAGAAGGATTATGTATGGGCCGGTGGATATTACAGTTTATTTTTATTTTATTATTTATTTTATTATTATTTATTTTTATTTTTATTTTTATTTTTACTTTAAGAAAATAATTTTTTTTCTAAGGGTTTGCCCCAAAGACATATAACAGAGTGGGAGAGTAATTCACATGTATTGGGTGGTGACACCCATCCGTGATGCAGAAACAGAGAACTGAGGGAATAAAAGATAAGTAAGGGAATACCTCAGTCAAAATGGTGGAACGCAAGCTTCCTGGCACTAGGAAGGCAAACTGACCACAATAAAGATGGCGGAAATGGCACTTCCTGTTAGGGCGCAAATAAGGCAACCAATTACAGCACACCCAAATGAGGACTGGGACAATAAAAATAGAGCTAACTAATTACCTGGCAGCTTCCTGATGACGCAAAACTAAGTTGCGAAACGCGTAGAGGCTGCTGGGTATTTTCGCATACATGTCACTTCCGGTAGAGGTGGTTCAGGCGAGGAAGAGGCTTGGTACACATACAAACGAGAAATCAGCATAGAGACACCAGCGAAAGGGTCTCACAACACACACGGCTGGAAACGCTCAGTGCCAGCGCAAGGCACCTAAGCATGTGAGTTTATTAAATGCTTTCTTTTTAAATAAAAGTTTTTAAGACATACTTCACCATTGGAGGCATATGTTATCTTTTTTTTGGGGAGAGTGGAGCATATGTGACCCCCCACACCAGGAAATAGGAAATTGCAGGAACCAGGAACTAGGAACTTGCAGGAACCTACAGATAGGACTGGTTATCCAGAAATAAACCATACGCCCTACACTCACCTTGATGTGGTGAGTGACCCATTGCATAGCAGGTGGTGGATACACTAGAATGACTTTGCACAATGAATGTCTAATAGAAGCACTGCAAACACACGGTGGTGTCACGGATTGGAACTTTTTATTTTCACCTTTATACTTATACCTAATATTTACCATTGAATATTATATTTTTTATTATATATTTTTTTCACATTATTGACGGTATCACTGTTATAGATGTATGGATCTTGAAATATTGTAAAAGCACCATGATGATATATTTTTTATAAAACGCATGATTGATGCGGTCTGAATTTGAAAATAGCTAATAGCACATAGCATTTTTTCACCTAGCACTCTGTACCCATATGAAGGGATAGTAAAAACACACCACTAACTAGAATTCTAATACTTTACTTTGCCTAGTTAGGGAGAACAAAGTAACTTATATTTTCTTTGAGCACATAGCATTTTTAAAAAAATTGGGTAACAACAGTAAAGGGTGGCGCGGTTTTCTTTTTCTTATCATATGTTTTAAATAATCACTGGTGGGTGAATATTATTCTCAAAACTGCTGCACACCATAATAATAAAATAACAACTAATAGAATTACCAAACACAATTAATTGGCGCCGGTACCTTATACCTGTATAGCTATTGGCTACTGGCTATTGGACTTCCTTTTTCTAGTCCCGTCGTACGTGTTGTACATCACCGCGTTCTTAATGGTCGGACTTTGGTGTGATCGTGTGTATGCAAGACAGTTTTAGCGGAATTCCATCGGAACTCCATCGGAAAAACCTTCAGAGTTTATTCCGACGAGAAAACCGGTCGTGTGTACAGGGCATTAGATTGTCATTCCCACCATTAGATTCTACATAACCATTTGTCCAGCAATTCGCATGTACATTCATTCAATATGAATTGGATGAAAACAAATGTTCTTTAGGTTATTTTCACTTCTGAATGAATGTTGTTTTATTATGGTCAGTAGTAAAATACTACATTATGGCCTTAAGATGGAGCTGAGGAGCATAGGAAATTCATAAATTTTTGTAACAACACATACAATGTAACATTACTAGAGAACGCTAGAGGGAATTAACAAATAGATGTTAACATTGGTTCATTTGCTAATTTCTGATTTTCTAGAATTCTTATATTGTATCTGTTGTTACAAAGACAAATGCATTTTATATGCTTCTCAGTTGCATCCAGTAGCCATAAGGTGGTATTTTATTATTTTACAAGTTTTGTATAAATAGACCCCTCGTGAAACTGCTAAAAGTAAGTCTTAACACAAGCCAACTCTAAAATTTAACCCAAAGCGTAAAAATTAGCCCTTAACCACTTTTTTAACCAAAAGCTAAAAATTATTTCACAGTCCCTATCGTTACTTTTTAGATGTGCGGGTAAAATCTACCAAATAGAGACATAGATAGTAATGAAACCGGACAGAATCCAAGACAAGCCAACTCACAATCCATATCTTGACTGCATCAAAATGCCTGAGAGTGCTACATTGAAAACGTATACGTCACCACCCTCACAAAAGGATCTCTTCACTCTTATTGGGGAGATCCAATTAATGGAGCATCAATTGCCAAACTACACTATACCCTGGAAATGTATGATTCTATATGGGAAGCATGGAACCTCATAAAAAAAACGTAATTTCTCATATTAACCACTTAAGGACTGGGCCTCTTTTTTAGATGTGGTGTTTACAAGTTAAAAAAAAAAAATTACTTGGAACCCCCAAACATTATACATTTTTTTTTATAACACCCTAGAGAATAAAATGGCGGTCGTTGCAATACTTTGTCACACCGTATTTGCACAGTGGCCTTACAAGAGCACTTTTTTTGAAAAAATACACTTTTTTGAATTAAAAAATAAAACAGTAACGTTATATTGTGAAAGATAATGTTACGCCGAGTAAATTGATACCCAACATGTCACGCTTCAAAATTGCACCCACTCGTGGAATGGCGACAAACTTTTACCATTAAAAATCTCCATCGGTGACATTTAAAAAATTCTACAGGTTGCATGTTTTGCGTTACAGAGGAGGTCTAGGGCTAGAATTATTGCTCTCTCGCTCTACCGATCGCTGCGATACCTCACATGTGGTTTGAACACCGTTTTCATATGCGGGTGATACTCACGTATGCGTTCGCTTCTACACGTGAGCTCGACGGGACGGGGCGCGTTTAAAATTTTTTTTTTTTTTTTCTTATTTATTTTACCTTTTTTATCTTTACACTGTTTTAAAAAAAAATTGTGTCACTTTTATTCCTATTACAAGGAATGTAAACATCCCTTGTAATAAAAAAAAAAAAGCATGACAGGTCTTCTTAAATATGAGATCTGGGGTCAAAAAGACCTCAGATTTCATATTTACACTAAAATACAATAAATAAAAAAATGTTGTCATTTAAAAAAATGTCCCTTTAAGAGCTATGGGCGGAAGTGACGTTTTGACATCGCTTCCGCCCTGCGAGGTCATGGAGAAGGGTGGGGGCCATCTTCCTCTCACTCGTCTCCATGCACAGCCACAGGAAGGATCCGATTGCCTCCGCTGCTGCCGATGGCTCCGGTAAGCGACGGAGGGCACCGGAATGGTGCATCGCGAATCTGCTGCAGAGACCACTTTTATCTTGTACCGGACCGCCGGCCGAACACAGTGTTACCGGGGTTATGGCAGCTAGCTGCTGCCATAATAACGATATCCGTCCTCAAATTGAGGACGGATATCGGTGTGCGGCAGTCCGGAAGTGGTGTAAATTGTAAATGATCACTTTGTAAAATAACCCATTCAGTTTAAAAGAGAAATGAAAGGCAAAACATTTGTGAAGAAATATAAAAAAACATTATAAATACTTTTTCCCCCTTTTTTATAAGTGAGCACATTCCCTCTGTTCTCAGCCGCATAAGAGTTGGGGGAGGAGAAGCAGCAGTACACTGAGCTTCCCAGTGAAAGGCTGTGTTAGGACAAGTGTGATCATTGGAGGAGAGCACAGCTAGAGATCTGACCCCTGCCTAATATGGTCAGTTTTAATAGGAAAACAGAGCGACTGGCAGGAACAAGATACTTTTTCATACACGTACATAGTACAGCAGGCACATATCAGGAATATGAAATGTTGGGTTTACATATTCTTTAGGTACTTCTAGCAATTTAAACACTCTATGCATCTAGATACGTATATATAGATATATCTGTAGTCCTTTTCTTCTTTTTATCCCTTAATGTTTCCTTTTACCTTCCACACCTCTCCTACCCTTACCTAACCCTTGTTCTTACCAAAATACATGATGTACTGTAAATCCACAGAGAAAATATGTATATGAGCTATCTTTATATAAACACTCATAAGCTCATGGAAACTTACTTCCTTCTATCGTTTTAACCGCTTTACACATATGGTTTTTCCCCCTAAATGGCTACTTAAAGAGGGACTGTACCTGACTTTTTTTTTTTTTTTAAAAGCCAGCAGCTACAAATACTGCAGCTGCTGACTTTTAATAGATGGACACTTACCTGTCACAGGGTCCAGTGATGTCGGCAGCAGAGGCCGATCAATCGCTCGGCTCTCTGCTGCTGCCGGCGCCATTCTCGGTGAGGGAATCAGGAAGTGAAGCGTTGCGGCTTCACTTCCCAGTTCCCTACTGCGCATGCGCGAGTCGTGCAGCACAATGAGAATCGTCCGCGCTGTCTGCTGGGACCCATGTGTGTCCCGGCAGACAGCGCGCCGGGACAGGAAGAGGCATAGACTCCCGTGGGAGTCTATGCCCGGAAGTGGGTGTAAATACCTGTCTTAGACAGGTATCTGCACCCCCCTCCCCCCTGAAAGGTGCAAATGTGACACCGGAGGGGGGGAGTGTTCCGATGAGCGGAGGTTCCACTTTAGGATGGAATACCGCTTTAAAGCTTTGTTCCAAAATCCCAACCCTCCCACTTGTTTTTCCCCTTCTTTACTTAGGTTGATTTCACACTGATAGGGTGCCCTTTTTCTGCACCGTGGGTGCAGCGTAGTGTACCCACAGATTTTGTGCCAGTCACCTGTGTTTTGCCATAGACTTTTATTGCATCGGGCAGTTTTGGTGCATTTTCTGAAAGGGCACCAAAAGTTCTGCATGCAGCAATTATGGTGCACTTTCAGAAAATGCACCAAAACTGACCGATGCAATAGAAGTCTATGAAAAAGTGCAAATAACCCACATGAAAACAGCAGGTACACTGTACTGCACCCGCGTCGTGGAAAAATCGCACCGCATCAGTGTAAAAGGGCCCTTAACCACTTAAGCCCCGGACCAATTTGCAGCCAAAGGACCAGGCCACTTTTTGCGATTCGGCACTGCGTCGCTTTAACTGACAATTGCGCGGTCGTGCGACATGGCTCCCAAACAAAATTGGCATCCTTTTTTTTTTACAAATAGAGCTTTCTTTTGGTGGTATTTGATCGCCCCTGCGGTTTTTATTTTTTGCGCTATAAACAAAAATAGAGCGACAATTTTGAAAAAAAAATGCAATATTTTTTACTTTTTGCTATAATAAATATCCCCAAAAAAATATATAAAAACATTTTTTTTTTCCTCAGTTTTGGCCGATACGTATTCTTCTACATATTTTTAGTAAAAAAAAAAAAAAAATCGCAATAAGTGATTATTGATTGGTTTCCGCAAAAGTTATAGCGTTTACAAAATAGGGGATGGTTTTATAGCATTTTTTTTATTAATATTTTTTTTTTTTACTAGTTATGGCGGCGATCATCGATTTTTATTGTGACTGCGACATTATGGCGGACACATCGGACATTTTTGACACATTTTTTTGACTCATTTATACAGAAATCTGTGCTATTTAAATGCACTGATTCCTATGTAAATGACACTGGCAGTGAAGGAGTTAACCACTAGGGGGCGGGGAGGGGTTAAATCTGTGAAGTGTGTGTTACAGTAGGGGGGCGTGGCTTTACGTCTGATGTCACTGATCGGCTTTCCCGATGACAGGGAACAGCCGATCAGTGACAGGCAGTGTAGGAAGCACGGGCAGAGGTTTGTTTACACAGACCTCTCCCTGTTCTTCAGCTCTGTGACCCGATCGCGGGACACCAGCAGCGATCGGGTCCGCTGGTCCCGCGGCCGAGGTCACGGAGCTTAGGACCAGGTCGAGAGCGCGCCGGCGGCGGCGCGCGACCCACGGCTGTGCTCTTAAAGGGCAACGTACCTGTACGTTGATTTGCCCAGCCGTGCCATTCTGCTGACGTAAATGTGCAGGAGGCGGTCCTTAAGTGGTTAAGCTGCCGAATGGAATTTTATTCCATCCTTGTCCGCCAAGTTAAATATGTTTTCATCTTTCTGTTATCTACTCCTCTCTGCTCACATCTTGCACTTCAGCTGCACTGATGGCTCCTTGTGCTTTTTTCCCCTTCCTCCAGTCTTAGCTCTGCTGGTGCAAAGCTAAATTCAGGTACTTACACTGTTTGCATTAAAGCTTAAGTTTACTGATTTTTTGCAGCAGCAGTAATACTTATAAAATGAATGAAAAGTGTCTCTTGTGCTGGTGGCTGCTATTATGTTCATTGAAATCCTCAGTCCTCTGCTTCCCCTATCCCCTGGATACTTCTGCAGCTGTGATCTTCCAGCACTGCAGGAGTTAATATGAGTGGTTGGATCTGTGATAGGCACTCAAAAGTGCTGTTTATGCCAGCTCTTTCAACCCCCTCTGCTCTATTTATAAAAGCTCTTTACCATGTGATTAGCTGTGTCCAATCACAACTGGTCACATCATAACCAGGAAGCGTTGTTTATCGACTTTTCCTGTATTCGCGCTGACAAGGACCGGTAGGGGAGAGCCGATCGGCTGCTCTACTGGCAGGGGGTCTGTGCTAATAATTAGCGCTTTGATTATCAGTGCAGACCCACCAGGGATTCCTGCTAGAGCCCACCAGGGATTCCCATCCGTGCCCACCAGGGATGCCAACCCGTGCCCACCAGGGATTCCAATCAGTGCCCATTAGAGTTGCCAATCAGGGCCCATCATTAATGCCTGTCAGTGCCCTATAATCAGTGCTGCCGATCAGGCCATCTATCAGTGCCCATCAATGCCGCCCATCAGTGCCGCTTATGAGTGCCCATCAGTGCCACCTATGAGTGCCCATCAGTGCAGCTACAAAATTTTATAAAAGAAACAAAGAAAAAAATATATTTTTTTCACCAAATTTCGGTCTTTTTTTATTTGTTTAGCAAAAAAAAAAAAAACTGTTGTGATCAAATACCACCAAAAGAAAGCTCTATTTGTGGGGAAAAAAATTATACAAATTTGGTTTGGGTACAGCGTTGCATGACCGCGCAATTGTCATTTAAAATGCGACAGCGCTGAAAGCTGAAAATTGTCCTGGGCAGGAAGGGGGTATAAGTGCCCTGTATTGAAGTGGTTAAACAGAGCCCCAGTGCAAGTAAAGGAGACATTTACCATTTTCACTGCAGATGAATCTCCCTTGTGTCTGTGTTTTACATTAAAGGGAATATTAACCACCTGTGATTGTTTAAAGCAAAAATTAGACCAGCAAATTGATAACTCCTTGGTAATATCCTTTATTTGGCTACATTATATACATAGGATCAGTGCTGACATGTTTCGGCTATTACAGCCTTACTCATAGTTATGAGTAAGGCTGTAATAGCCGAAACATGTCAGCATTGCTCTTGTGTATATGATGTAGCCAAATAAAGTATATTACCAAGGAGTTATCAAGCTGCTGGCCTAATTTTTGCTTTGGATATTCGAACAGCCTGAGCACTGAATCTCAGCAAGTATTTTTCAATTGTGCGGTTGAGCTTGGGTATCTTCTGCTTGTACCTGAGAATGTTTGGTGAATGGCACAATCCATTTCATTATATATATATAGATGACCCAATGTGTGTTAGCTGTTGGTACACCAGGACAATAACCGTAATAAAAAGGAGTTATACAGCCATATAGAAGTGTATTAACATTATTCTCTATTGTTTTATGGGCTTGTTCTGTTGCAAAATCCTGCTAACCTTTACACTGTCTGCAGGCAACTAGTGAAACGGATAAATGTATTTGTTATATTATATTATCCGTTGAATGGTTACCTCCAAGCAGTTACCAAAAGTGTAATTGTTGCAAAGACTGGGGTGAGTTTTTGACCAAGCTTTACTGTTTAACTGAAGCAGAGAAGATGAGGCTATCATGTCTAGAATGGATGTCTGGACTGGATTACAAGAGTGACTTAAGAAGACACTGTCACTTATTTAGCTGGCGCTAGTGTATGCTGGTGTTGAATTCTAGTGGGAGCTGTAATGCTTGTGCCTAGCGATTGGCTGCTAGGAGCCAGCACTGTCACATGAGAGGAGGTCACATGCTATCCATAATCTGGAAATGGAAAGGAATGTTGCTGGTTGCAACAAAGGGAGGAATGGTTGGAGAGCAAGAGCAAGGTCATCAAATGAACAACTTTGTTAAACATCACAGCTTCTTAACCTACTGTATGTGGTCTTTGGGGAGTACCGCTCAGTGTCAACCATTTAGAAGCCAACTGTGGCTGTTTTGTGGTTTTAAAACTTTTGTATTTCTTTAAAATTTTGCATTAAAGTTGTAAATTATAAATAAGTCATGTTCTTGTTGCTTTGGTTGCCTTTAAAGTCCCATTGAGGTACAAAACAACAAATATAGTCTAATCAGGGATGGTGGCAACCTCTTTCCAAACCAGAGTGGACAATATTAACAGACACTGTCACTTTACCCTGAATGGAACAGGATTGCAAACTTGTTGGCACATAAGATAAGTCACATATTTATTTTAAGAGTGTACCACTTTCTTGGAGCTTAGCAGCTTTCTACAACTGTAACCTGGAAGTTACCCAGGTCCCTGATGGCAGTAATAAAATAAGAAACATGAACCAAATGCTATGAAGAGTCTGAATAATTTTACTTACCCTCCAGTATTGACCCAAATAATATCTAGGTGACAAAAATAGACACACTCTTTATCCATCCAGTTGTTACAGGAGCATCTCTTAATTCGTGAGTGAAAACTTGGAGGTACAGAAGAATTAGCCTCTATGTGAGAAAGGGCACCTTCAAAAAAAAAAAAAAATGTAAAAAAAAATTACTATATCTGTAGGCAATTATTTTATTACATGTCTCTCTAGAGTTTATTGTAAATAATTCTGAAAATCTTTAGAAAGAAAAACAATAAAAGGGTAATTTTGAACTGTATTGGAAAACAGGTATGTAAAACATTGTTATCACATTGTTTCTGATTGAAGCTCCCTGTATGAATAGAGGAGACACACATTTGATTCATTTGGCTGTGCACTTAACATTTTGTACATGCCATCAGAGTTAAACCATTACAGGATAGCAATATAAACAACCAATTGGCCACACAGGGATATCATAGCCCCCCAATGGTCCCTCACCTTGAGGGACTGTTGCTCTTTTGAGAGTTTAGTTGTCCCTCTTTTTGATCTGATATGTACAGCTCTTTACAAAATGTACTATTTTACTACAAATAGTGGTGTGTTGCACTAAACGTTTAATCAACCTATATATAGCTGCATTTGACATTTTTTAGAAAGCAATACGTATAAAGAAAAATATGAGGTAAAAAAAGCACTAGTGTGGTTTAGCCAATCATTTTCTGCATATTAGATCTTTGTGGTCCATGTAACTGGGCCATGGCAAGGACATGTCCTTTGCCTACATATTGTGTGTTGGAAGATGTCCCTCTTTATCATTTTAGAAAGTTGGGAGGTATAAGATATGATTACAATAAGCAATCATGCTTAAGCTAGTGGTAGTGGAAGTAATCTGAATTATTTAATACATGTGGTAAACCACTGTCACCATTAACTTTCTTGCATAAGACAAGCAATAGTAAACCCCAGTCTAACACAATGTCGGGGCCCATTGATGATGTAATCCTAGGATATGATATCCAAACACTTCTCACAGCAGCCTTTGTAACTGGAAACCAATTTATAACAGAAGTCACACCTTTGCTCTATAGTGGATACAGCTCAGCCCCATCCAAGTGCTCCCCCAATTGCTGGAGAAAGCATGACACATTTCTAAATACGGTACATTATTTGTGTTTTTCGATGGCACGAAAATATGTCCTACTCTAAATTATAATGTATTGTACAAATTAAACAACAGTATTACTCGCCACAAGTAAAAAATGTACAAAGCCTGGCACTGTCCCTTACAGGGACAATAGGTAGTTATTAGAGAAAGTGAAACTGGTGTCACTATCATCTTCTTACAATACAACTACAGATAACTGCCCTATCGTATGGGAGAAATATTGATTAAATATAATAATGTTATGGTGTCTATAGCATAAACCAAAAAAAAAAAAACCTTCCTGAATATATAGTACCTTAACCTAAGCACATCCCTTTTCATTGCATGAGACAACTGTCAAAAGTTCAAAAAATACACAGCACTATACAAATAGATTTTTCTGATATGCAGGACTGCGCATATACTGTATATACAGCAACTTGTCATAATTGTTATTCAACTCTTGCCCCAGTGTATTCAATGTTCCTAGCATGTACAACCTTCAATGTTCAATGTACCGTTAACAAGCATTTAAATCTTATTTTCAAGCCAGTACAGCACTAAACCCCTCTAGCTGCCAGCATGAACCATATACAGCGCTGCTATATAGTGTTAAGCACTTCACAGTATAAAAGAGTCACTGGACTACTGGTCATGGAGTACAAAATTGTACAACAAAGTTTTCTGCAACACTAATTGCATGAATTTGCTGCACTTCTACACATATGAGCATTGTTGTAGCTGTTTAAGTAAAAGCCATCTAACACATATAAATGTTGCCTACAATTCCTGCTGTTCCTCTTTAGAAAAGTAGAAACTTGAGTGATGGCAGAAAAAGAGCAAGTGGCCCATCAAGTCGGCCTCATTTTTTTTTTTGTCTTAATATATATAGCTCTATGTTCATGCCAAGCATATTTGAATCCACTAACTGTTGACTGACTCACTATCTCTGCTGGAAGTCTATTCCAAGCATCAACTACTCTCAATAAACATGAACTACTTTCAATAAAATAATACTTTCTAAGATTAGTTTAGAACTTTTCCCCTTCTAGTTTGAGGTCATATGCCTATGTTCTTGATCTTAGTTTCATATTGAAAATACTGCCCTCCTAAACCTTGTCAACACCCTTAATGTAATGAAAGGTTTCAATCATGTCCCCCCTTCCTTCCTGAAGACTTTTTGTTGTTCTGTATACCTAACTCAGCTGTGCAATGCAGTTGTGCATGCCCGTTAATAATGTAAAAATTAATTAAATTGGGAAAAATATTCCCTAACATTGTACCTGCAAATCTTCATTCAATAGCGCACACTATTTAAGCTTGTATATGTAAAATATGTAGCAGTATGTGTTGTAGCTCTTGTAAAATCATTTGCAGTGTATTAATATAGTAAGCAGCTCACGCCGGGCTCCGAGCAAGAGAAAGATACAATATGACTCACCCACTGCTGCTAGCACCAATGGCAGTAAACCAGCCCCCAGCATTCTGCACATTGGACAGGTGATAAACGATAGTAGGCGACCTGCTGGAATACGAGGCATAAATACTCTCTAGCACTTCCACGCCTTCCATTGTAGTCCAGGTGAGCAAAGAGGCAGCTCTAAGCACCGCCCATAGCCTGCCCCTTTCTACTGAAATCAATGTTATTAGAGCTGAGATTATTCATTGGACAGTGAAGGATAAAAGGAGACAGTTAATCTTTTTGTAGTGGAATGAATTAGCACCTGCATTACCTTAAATGGGCACTCAATTCAAATTCCTTGCTTCATTTAGTACAGTACGAGGAACTATTTTTACTGTATACAGAGTATTTACCAGGCTTGTGTTTCAACACAAACACAAAGATCTCACTATTTCCAAACCTTAGATTTTTCTCTAGATGACCTCATTGCCTACTCCAATAATGTAATGCACATCCTTTGTTAAACCTCAAGAAAATGCAATGTAAGCATTGTCATGCATAAAGAATTGTATGGTCATCAGACTTTCAACATCTTTCCCATCAAGTCCCTAGTACTCTTATGCCCCATACACATGAGCGAAATTTCCACCTGAAAAATCTTGGATGTTTTTTTCTGACTGAATTGCGCACAAGCTTGGCTTGCATCCACACGGTCACATAAAAGTTCTCTGAACTTTCGTCCGTAAAGAATGCAGTGACGTACAATACTACGACGAGCCGAGAAAATGAAGTTCAATGCTTCCGAGCATGTGTCGAATTGTTTCTGAGCATGCGTAGGAATTTTGCGCGTCGAAATTGCTACAGACGATCAGAATTTCTGATCGGAACTTTTTCGGACCGAAAAATAGAGAACCTGCTCTCAATCTTTCGCTGGCCGTAATTCGGCCAGCAAAAGTCTGATGGAGCATACACACGGTCGCATTTTCTGACCAAAAGCTCTCATCTGTCTTTTGCTGGCCCGAATTTCCAATCGTGTGTATGCGGCATTAGATTGGCAAACAAAATGTTTCATTCAAATATGTTTCACGATAATTATTGGTCAGTATTTTTAATCCTGCTGGGAATTCAGTTTGTTAGATTTATGCCAGTTTATCAGTTACTTTATTATCACTTTTGTACATGTACCATGCAATTTAGGGAAAGTTTTATCAGATTGGACAAAAAATAATTGTTCAGTCTGTGGCCAGCCATACACATTTGTATGTTACTGTGCATGCATATATGAACTTATTATAAAATTGCCAGAAATGAATACAGCCTGGTAAATAGACTTTATTGCTATTCAATCTTGCCAAATTACAGTTATCTAATGACAACGGTCTAATGTCTTTGAATAGTTGTACAATTATGGGTCCGGAGAGCAAAGGTGAAGGGGACAGGAAGCAGAACTACCCCACTCAATCGGCGTTCCCTGTAGTTCTAGGCAACTAAACTACACTGCCAAGTTTGCTGGTAAAACTGACCACCCTTTATTTTTATTTATACAATGGCAAGAAAAAGGTATGTGAATGCCTTGGAATGAACTGGTTTTCTGCAGTAATTTGTCATTAAATGTGATCTGATCCTCATCTAATGCTGGGTACACACAGGAAAAAAAAATTCTTTCAACCCAGCGGGCTGAACGATTTTTTTTTTTTTTTTACAGATCACCATACTACAACATCCAATGTTAGTGCAGTGATCTCCACACTGAGCTATTGTGTTCTGAAAGGGGGACTGCCCTCCCGCCAGAACATTGTGATCAGAACTTGCTGGCATTGGCTGAGAGCGCTGATCAGATGCTGGTTTTCCAGCATGCTCTGTCGTCAGAAGCCAGTCATGAGACCAGCTTCTGTCAGATGAGGGGCTTTACACACAGGCCAAAAGTCAGACGTTTTTTGCCAAACCAATAGTTTTCAGCTGATTTTCAGCTTGTGTGTACCCAGCTCACCCAGTTACAACAATAGACAAGCATAATGTGCTTAAGCTGATAACACACAAACAATTCAAATTTATCATGTCTTTATTGAACACACCCATTAAATATTCACAGTGTTGGAGGAAAGTAAGTAGGAACCTTGGAGTTACAAGCTGGTGGAACCTCCTTAAGCAGCAATAACTTCAAGCAAGTGCTCTGGATCAGACCTGCACAACGTTCAGGGTGAATTTTTGACTGTCCTCTTTACAAAACTGCTTCACCTCAGACACATTTGTAGGATGTCTGGTGTGAACAGCTCTGTTGAATTCATTCCATGGCATCTCTATGGGGTTAAGGTCTGGGCTCTGTCTTGGTCACTCCAAATGGGAAATTTCTTTTTTTTTTAACCCACAGTCTGTGGTGGATTTACTTTGAAGCTTGCCCTGCTGCATCACCCAACTTCCACTAAGCTTCAGCTAGAGGACAGCCACCCTGACACTATCATGTAGGATATTTTGGTTAACTTGGGAATTCATTTTCATGATGGCAAGTGGCCCAGGCCCTGAGGCAGCAAAACAAGCCCAAACCACAATGTTCCCTCCACTATACTTCACCGTTGGGATGATGTTTTGATGTTGGTAAGCTGTGCCCTTTTTGCACCATACATATTACTGAATATTCCTCCTGAACAATTCAACTTTTGATTCATCAGTCTACAAAACATTTTCCCAGTAGCATTGTGGTTTCCCAAGGTGCTCTTTGGCACACAGCAATGTGTTTTTGGAGAGCAGCGGCTTCCTGCATGGTGTTTTGGCATAGACACCCTGCCTGTTCAAACACTTACAAATAGTAGACTCATGAACAGGGATGCTTGCCAGTTGGAGTGGTGTCTTCAAACCTTTAGCTGTTACTTGTAGATTCTTTTTTTCCTCATTGAGGATTCTGCTTTGTGCCTTGGGAGTCATCTTGGCTAAACACCCACTTTGAGGAAGAGTAGGCACAGTACTAAATCAGTGCTCAATCAGTCAATCAAGGGATGCCTAAACACTTTGAGATTGCTTTCTATCCCTTTCCACTCTTATGCATATCAACTACTCTTGATTGTATACTAGGAAAAGCAAAACCAGAGGGTGCACCAGCCTTGCGCATTACCAATATATTTTATTGAGGTAATGCGCAAGGATGGTACGCCCTCTGTTTTTGCTTTTCCTAATATCCCTTTTGGAGTTACCCAGTCCTGAGGGGGCGGCAAATCCTTGCCAACTTGGAGTTTCTGAAGATCAAAGGTTCTTCACTGCTGGAACATGTAATGTATCTTGAGCGCACAAGGTTGTATGTTTTGTTTCCACTCTTGATTGTATGCCTTCAGAGAGCTCCTTTTTGTGAGGCATGGTTCACATCAGCTGATACTTTTTATGAACAGCAATCAACAATGTTTCAGCCCAGGTTCCCACTGCTGCCGCTTAGAAATCGTGCGAGATTTCAAACCGGTAATGCAGTCCAAAAGCAGGGGTGATTTGTCCGGGTTCATGCACAGATGTCTATTCAAATCGCCCCCAAAGTCACCAAAATTAGTACAGGAACTACTTTTGGTAATTGGTGCGGTGCCGCAAAGTTGGTGTTGCACCGATTCTGGCGGTGCCAATGCCGGCAATAGCCGCCAATTTGGCATGCAATTTGACATGTCAAATCACATGCCAAATTGGCCCAATGTGAACATGAGCTCAGTGTCTTTTATCAATCAAAGTACCTCTAAACAACACCTCAAAACTTATTTCGTTAATCCAGGTCTGCAAACTACTGACTCCAATTAGCTTTCACTAAAGTAATTATTTGGTGATTCACTTAGTTTTTCCTCCAGCACTTTGAATGTTACATGGCTGTGTTCAATAAAGGCACAAGTAAGGCTTCATGTACACTGCTGCTGGTAAACGGACATTTAGTAGCAGTAGGGCGTTTTTTTTATTTCAGCTGCCCCTAAACTTCAGCTGCCCCTAAAGCTGCCCCAAACACTAAACTCAGTACATGTACACAGGGTCGTTTATAGTCATTTCTAGGTAGTTGAGTTTAGAAGCATTATTTGGAAAGCAAAAAATCGCGTTCAGAGGCATTTGAACCGCCAAACGCCTGTAACAGCTTCTAACTCACGTTTAGCTGCATTTGCATTTTGCATTTGCCCCTTTCCTGACCACGCCATTTTTAGTAATACGGCACTGCGTCGATTTAACTGACAATTGCGCGGTCGTGCGACATTGTACCCAAACAAAATTGATGTCCTTTTTTCCCCACAAATAGAGCTTTCTTTTGGTGGTATTTGATCACCTCTGTTTTTTTTTTTTTTTTTTTTGCGCTATAAACAGAAAAAGAGCAAAAATTTTGAAAAAAACACAATATTTTGTATTTTTTGCTATAATAAATATCCCCAAAAAATATATTAAAAAAATGTCTTCATTAGTTTAGGCCGATATATGTATTTTTCTACATATTTTTGGTGAAAAAAAAACAACACAATAAGCGTATATTGATTGGTTTTCGCAAAAGTTATAGCGTCTACAAAATAGGGGATAGATTTATGTAATTTTTTATTATTTTTTTTTACTAGTAATGGCGGCGATCTGTGATTTTTTTCAGGACTGCGACATTGCGGCGGACAGATCGGACACTTTTGACACTATTTTGGGACCATTGACATTTATACAGTGATCAGAGCTAAAAATAGCCACTGATTACTGTATAACGGAGCAATATTGTATCCCTCCACCAGGCAGCCGGGACTATATGGCAGCAGATCAACGTGGGACTACGGCGATATGTAGACACGCCCCGAAAATAAACAAAAAGTCCCTCCACTACACTCACCTCCTGGGCCCCTCTGTTGACCTGATGGGGCCCAGAAAAATGTAATTACATCACCCCCCCCCCAGCAAGTAAAAGTGAGGGAAACATTTAGAAAGTCCTATTTTTTTTAACATTCAGAAATGAACTGTAATGCTGCCTGGGTCCCCTTGTGAAACTGATGGAGCTGGGCCCGGTACAATGGGGCTGGTTATACTGCCCTATCAGTGGCCCTGGGTACATGGCAGAAGAGTTAGTATAATGCCTAGGATGTTGACTGTAGTGGCTAAAGCATACAAAATGAAATACATGTATTTTCAGAGTTTAAAATTTTCTTCATATACAAGTATAGCACAAAAGCAATACAAAACAAGATGTAAAACACTAATACCTGAGGAAACAAAAACGTTTATACAGATAAGTACAGCATATCCAGATTTCAAAGCATAGTTAACCTCAAAAAGTGCAATCAGTTTGGTCATACAACTTGCTAGTTATTCCTATAGACATAGTCAGAGGGGTATGCCTAACATTTAAAGCGGAGTTCCAACTATTAACATTTTTTTTTTTTTGATGAATATTGTAGTTTAAAACTTCTATTTACAGCACTCACCTTTCTGGGATGTATCGCCGCTCAATTGCCGCTTTCATAGAGAAAGATATCTTATATTCCTCTTTCCTGGCAATTTCCATATTGCTTGTGGACATGTGAAGCCCACAAGCACTATCTTCCAGGGTACGGGGCAGATGAGTGATCAGTACAGTGCCATCCACTTCTGACGTTGCCATCACAACGGGCGTACCCGCCCCTTTGTGATGGCAACAAATTCATTGGCGCTGCCCACTGACTAGGAGCACTAGTGAGCATGGGGAATGACGTCAGGCACCAGGAAGAGGAAGAGGCAGATTACAAGGCACCCCTTAGCAACAGCCAGGAAAGAATGAGTAAAAAAAAAAAAAAATTTTCCAAATATTGTTGTTTAGGCTTATTGCTGCTGAAACCTGCAAAGTAAATTTTATAGGTGGAACTCCGCTTTAAAGAAATGGTTGTTGTTCAAGATTATTATTTTAATTAGGGATGATATGGGTGTTAGTTTAAACCCAGAAGAGTTTAAATCCACAAGATTTTTATTCAGATTAAATCTGGATAGATGTAATTGGCACTTTCCTAGGATGTACTAATTCTTTCTCCAAAATATGCAGTCTAAGCAGACTGCAGACTAAACTGTACAGTTAACAATATGGAAATTTCCTCTTTATGTAAAAAGTAAACAGGTAATCTCTCATCTCGATCTCTTTGGAAACAAGTGCTCTTTTTGTTTTTAATACTACTTTACATGCGTGATTTTATCTATCTTGATACTGTATATGACAATTTTTTCCAGTATTGCTGTTCTGTAATGTACAGTTGTTGGGTCCTCATGCTGTAGATCCCTTTATAGATTGTAGCTTCTTCGTTATTTTGTTCAATTTCACCAATATTGTTCTCCAATGCAAGGAACAGATTCCCATATATAATTCTGTTAGGTTCTGTTCACGGCAAACACATGACCATGCATTTTGCTGTATTTAGTAAAGCAGCACATTTCATGGACAAATATAGAAAATAGAATAGAATACAGTGGTTGCTATTTACACCAAGGTGTTGTGTTGCAGTAGAGCAGGGGTAGGCAACCTGGGGCCCTCCAGCTGTTGCAGAACTACAAGTCGCATCATGCCTCTGGGAGTAATTGTAACTGCCAGCCTTGCAATGCATCATGGGAAATGTAGTTCCACAACAGCTGGAGGGCCCCAGGGTGCCTACCCCTGCAGAGAATGTAAAAGTCCTGTATGCTGCTGTCAGAAACCATGAATCAGACCGAGACAGAAGTACAGTTAAATCACACTTGTTTAATAATAAAGTAAATAGAACAAATGTAGTCAAAACATAGCCAAAGATCGGTAACCGGAACGGATAGTCAGACAAGCCAGAAAATCAGGAAGCCAAGGAGCGTAGTGGAACAGCAAGCAGGATCTGGAGCCAGAAGCAATGTCAGCCAAGCAAGTCTTTAACAGGAACGCAGGAGAGTCTGAGTTGTTGACCAAGGCGAAGACAGAGATCATCTGGGCTGGACGGCTTAAGTAGACAGGACTAACAAGCAGGATATCGTCAACAGGTGAGTCACTGTGGAGAGATAGGAGCTGGCAATTAGCCAACAGGTGAGTGGCCAGCTCAGAGAAGGAAGGGCCAAGCCCTGACAGCTGCAATAAGTTACTTTGTAACTCAAGTAAACTGAGAAAGCTTTAAATGCATATGAACACATACTGTAGTACCGCATGCATTTTTAGTGTGATTCCACCATTCGTTTTTGCACACAAACGTGTCATTGTATGAATGCTACAAGCAGACCATCAGTAGTTCCCAATTACTTTCCAGCTCCCAGTTCCACTCACAGTAATCAGTAGATCAACTTTCTCTTCAACAACAGTGGCCACACATGGATCGAAACTCGACTGGTCCCAGCTGAACTGGCCAAATTTCAATCCATGTAAAATCCATGTTCCCCTGGTCAACATCATTTGTGATGAAACGCGTAGGGCAGAGCGACGCATTGACATCACCATCTTGTGTTCCGCAGGATGGGTTTGTTTGGTTGTGGGCCGGTCAACAAACCACTTACTTACTTAAGGCGGTTTTTACTATTTACTTTTGTAAGTGCAACTTTTTTACTACCTCAATAAATATACCAAGAATTTTATGCTATGTGGAGCTTCTTGTTTTTCTGGTGAAATCTACTACCTTTTCCACACTGAGTGACATACAGTATGCGGATGAGATCTGAGATGTTGAGAAAAGCCCAGGCTGGGTTTTAAAGAGGAAGTAAACCCTTATGGGTTTACTTCCTCTTTGTTTCCCTGCAAAGGTAAAGCACAATGGGCTACTATGCATCGCATAGTAGCCTATTATGTGTCACTTACCTGACACAGGAGCCAGCGATGTCACCGCTGTCTCCTCTTCCACGGAGTGTCCATCTTCTTTCAGGGTATCGTGGCTCTGGCGCTGTGATTGGCCAGAGACGCGATGACGTCACTCCCGCACATGTACATGGGAGCTGCCACTAGCGGAATATCGCCGTTAGCAGTGACGTGCTCAGTGTGCCTGCGCACCACTGTCTACGGCGCATGCACCGTAGACAACGTTGCCTGTCTTTTTGCAAAAATCCATGCATGTATTCCATTTACTGTTTGAGCTTGTATGCACCAATCACATTTTTGCTGTGCCTTTAACCACTTTCAGACCGGACCAATTTGCAGCCAAAGGACCAGGCCCCTTTTTGCGATTCGGCACTGCGTCGCTTTAACTGACAATTGCGCGGTCGTGCGACGTGGCTCCCAAACAAAATTGACGTCCTTTTTTTCCCACAAATAGAGCTTTCTTTTGGTGGTATTTGATCGCCCCTGCGGTTTTTATTTTTTGCGCTATAAACAAAAATAGAGCGACAATTTTGAAAAAAATGCAATATTTTTTAATTTTTGCTATAATAAATATCCCCAAAAAATATATAAAAAAACACATTTTTTTTTCCTCAGTTTAGGCCGATACGTATTATTCTACATATTTTTGGTAAAAAAAAAAAATCGCAATAAGCGATTATTGATCGGTTTGCGCAGAAGTTATAGCGTTTACAAGATAGGAGATAGTTTTATAGCATTTTTATTAATAATTTTTTTTTATTAGTAATGGCGGAGATCTGCGATTTTTTTTTTTTTTTGTGACTGCGACATTATGGCGGACACATCGGACATTTTTGACACATTTTTGGGACCATTGTCATTTTTACAGCAATTAATGCTATTTAAATGCATTGATTTCTGTATAAATGACACTGGCAGTGAAGGGGTTAACCACAAGGGGGCAGTGTAAGGGTTAAGAATGCATAGGGGTGTGTTTTACTGTGGGGGGGCGTGGCTGTCAGCTAGTGAATGCTGATCTCTGCTCCAATCACAGGGAGCAGAGATCGGCGTCACTAGTTGTTAGGCAGAACGGGGAGATGCTGTTTATCTCGGCATCTCCCCGTTCAGCCTTCCGTGAGACGATTGCGGGGGTCCCCGCGGCGATCGAGTCCGCGGGGACCGCGATCGGACTCACGGGGGTCCCAATGGCATGGACAGGCAGAAAGGAGGGACTTATATATACGCCCTCCTGCCTGTACGTGCCATTCTGCCGAAGTATATCGTCGTGCGCCGGTCGGCAAGTGGTTAATGTTGCATATTCAACTTTAGCTCTTATTGCAGAAGCTGACTAAGGCCCCTTTCACACTTGTGCGACTTCAAAGTTGCGCGATTTTACCGCGATTCGCGGCCGCGATTTCAAGGAATGCCTGTGTAAGGGGCATCAAAGTCGGACCAAAGTAGTGCAGGGACTACTTTGAAGTCGGAACGACTTGAAGTCGTACTAATATGAATGGCTGTCATTGGAAATCATGGGGAACGACTTGTCATACTACTTTGCAGTCCCAAATCGTGGGACAAGTCGTATAAGTGTGAAAGGGGACTAAGTAGTGACAAGTGTTAGTCAAGTAACATGCTATTTAGAAATGATAAAAGTAATTTTTGGTTCTCTATGCAGACATCTCAGCTTTAGATTACTAATTTTGACTTTGTACCATCACCTGGCAAAGAAATGGAAGTGTGGTCCTTTTGGAATACAATACCATCAAACTGCTTTTTTGCTTTAAGTTGAAAGCCAGGTACAAAAACATGAAATTAAATACTGTATACTCCACATTAGTCATGGATAAAAGACCACCTATGCATACCAAATAACTTTGCAAACCCAGAGATTACTTTGGAAAAATAGTAGTGACATTATCACTGTTCTGTACATAGTCTGTGCAAAGAACAGAGATGTGAGAGGGATCCAGCAGCTCCACTCACTACAAGCTGCCTGCAGAAAACTACAGGAGGGGACAGATACCAGACCAGACAAATGTTCATGCCAGATGTCCCATGCCAGCTCCAAGACTGAGAACTGAGCAATCACATGACCGCTGATCAATCAGTCACTGTCTGCCTGAAGCTGAGAACAGTGATTGTCAGTCACCACTCTCCACTATGCTCCTTCAGTGCTCACTCAAGCTCCAGGTTAGGGAGGGTGTGGCTGGCTTTGTCTCTCTGTCATGTGCTAAAGGCAAAGACGGCTGTCAATGAGTCTGTGGGATCCTGCCAATATTGTTGGGATCCTTCCTGTATTTGGTGTAGCTCTGCCTCATCAACTGATAGCAGGCAATAGCCCGCTAACACCTGACTCGGGGCAAACAAGACCATTAGTAAATCTACTTGTGACCAAAAAGAATAGCCAGACAGTTTAACCATACTTCTCTTTTAAAGAAAAAAATATTTTTTATATAGCCAGGAACAACAAGAACATTTGCAAATATAACCTCTGTTATCTTTTAAATGAGCTCCCCATAAGCAAGGTCAGACAGACCAATTAACAATATAACCATTAAGTCAAAGGAATATTTAGACAAAAGATTGGCAGCATTGAAAAATGTTCAAAGTACAGAGAAGTTTAGCAAGAAGCCAAATAATATTTATACCTCTAATAACGCAAGTAGAAAGATAAAAAGATCAATAAGAGATCACAGAAGTAGGCATATTTATAAAGACAAGATGTATGAAGAAAATTTGAAAAAGCCCACTATAAGTTTGTTTAGTGTTCAAACTCACATAACATACCTAAAACTCATTTTGAAAAAAAAAAAAAATCTCATACCTTTCTTAGGTGTTTGGAGCAGACCTCGGGCAGACAGCAAGCTACTATGAACAATTTGAAAGAGGGAAGCACTGAGTCTCCTCCCATTACCATGCAGTGCAGGAGCCCAGTTTTAAGATCTTTAACCCTTTGTTTGGTCATAAAGTGTTCAAAACTAGTTTACAACTGATAATGAGATCTGCCAGCACAGTACATACAGGGTTAATTATGGCCAACATTAACTCCCCAGCCTTCTTTGCATGTTTCGGTTTTGGATTTTTCAAAAAAGAGCAAGTAAAATACATTCTTTTCTTAAGCCATTCTATGTGAAAGAGAGCATGTGCCAAATATAAAGTAGGTGTTATCCCAATTTGTGACAAGAGTAAGAACAATAAAGCAGCCCTAGACACATCAAATATGTAATATCTGCCAAAACAGCAGAAAACAAGAACTCTAACCTCCTAACACTGCACTGTTGGCTCCCTTTCTAGATAATGTAGAGCTGTCCAAATGCTGAAATCTTGAGAAGCAGATTGATTAAAGAGGATCTGTCGCTTTTGAAACATTGTAGATATTCGTGATTTTGATGACAGATATGTAGTTTTGTAATATAATCTCAAAAAAAAATACTAATTCCAAAGAAATAGGCCCAACTGTACACAATGAGTTGGGCCTACAGTGTCCATTTTAAGGTACCTTAGGTTTAATTCACAAAGCTAACACACCATCATAAGTATCCTTTTTTGTTTTTTTAAAGTGACAGCTATTTTCAGTTACGTGAAATGAAATTTGAAATTTACAGTCACATGGCTGGAAAAAGAGTACCGTAGGCTGGTTTTCAAGGTTTGTGAATTGAGCATCTTGTATAGATACCTCTGTTCTACAGCAGTCTTCCACTTAAGTGCCTTAAAGTGGAATTAAAGTCTCCATTTCAAAAACTGCAAGCAGGCAGGCTCTATTTTGCAGAAGAGACATGCAACTCCTCTTCTGCAATAAAATAAACCTACCTGCCTGCTCATAGTCTTCTTTAGAAAGTGCACTGAGCTGTGCAAGCACAGCTCGGTTTACAAGGATGACTGAACTCCTGAGCATTAGGAGTTACATCATCCCACACCAGACAATGAAGGTGGCTGCAGCCTGGCACCTGGAAAAACCTTGGTAGAAGATGCTGGCATGGGACTTCAGACCGTTGAAGGAGAGGTAAGTATTGAGGCCTTTAGATGTGCTTTAATTACTGCTAGCAAAGTCATCTACTGTCTACTAAAAATTATTCGCTACTGCTCAGCCAATCCACTCCTCCAGCATTGGATAATGTCATAAGCCCCATACACACGGTTGGATTTTCCGATGGATTCTGTCCTATCAGACAATGTTGTCGGAAATTCCGACCGTGTGTAGGCACCATCGGACAGTTTCCATCGGATTGTCCGACGGACAAAGTCCTATCTCCTGCTGGATAGATTTTTTGACAACAAAGTCCGATCACACCAAATCCGATCGTGTGTAGCGAATTCCGACGGACAAAGTGCTACGCATGCTCAGATCACATTACAAGACCAAAGCTATTGGCTACTAGCCTCTACGTAGTCCCGTCGTAGGCAACAAACGTCACCACGTTCAGAATGATCGGATTTTCCGACAACTTTGTCCGACCGTGTGTACGCAAAACCAACATCGGACAAAGTACAACGGACATGATCCGACGGACTTGGTCCTCGGATAATCCGAGCGTGTGTATGGGGCTATAGAGTGGAAGAGGAAAGGAAGGAGTTTGCATGGAGGAAAGTTAGAAGCAGCAATGTCCTTAAACAGACACAGTAGGCCCAACTTTCAGCCAATAACAAATGGTCCTTTCAGAGAAAAAGTAATTTTTGGCCAATACAGTATAGAAAAAAATGTGCTTATTGATACTAAACAAATTGATGAAGGAGATATTTAAAAAATTTACAAATTTGACAAAAGTGAGGCTACCCTTCACAAACTGCACTTTTAGGCATTATATGATGTTAAGCACATTCATATTTTCTAAACCTCGTAGCACCTGAGCGTGGAGTGCAGGAGGCTTTCTTTAACCACTTCAGCCCCGGAAGGATTTGCCCCTTTAATGACCAGACCATTTTTTATACGCCACGTGTCGCTTTAACTGACAATTGAGCAGTCATGTGACGTTGTACTCAAACAAAATTGACATCCTTTTCTTTACCACAAATAGAGCTTTCTATCTGCAGTTTTTGTTTTTTTGCGCTATAAATTTTGAAAAAAATATATATTTTTTTTACTTTTTGCTTGTGTTTGTGAGCGTGTCAGGACCCCACAGGGCAAGGACCGCACTATACCACAGATGGACACCAGTGGCAAAAAGCGCCCTGAGGCGATTCAGTTCGCATAGGTTGCGCTATACAAGTCAGTCATTCATTAATAAATATCCCAAAAACATTTTTTAAAAAAACAATTTGTTTCATCAGTTTAGGCCAAGATGTATTCTTCTACATATTTTTGGTACAAAAAAAAATCACAATAAGCGTATATTGATTGGTTTGTGCAAAAGTTATGGTGTCTACAAAATAGGCAATAGATTTATGGCATTTTTATGGCATTTTTATTTTTTGTTACTAGTAATGGCGACGACCTGCAATTTTTAGTGGGACTGCAACTTTGCGAAGGAAAGATCGGGCACTTAACACTTTTTTGGGACCACTGATTGTTATACAGCGATCAGTTCTATAAAACAGCACTGATTACTGTATAAATGTCACTGGCAGGGAAGGGGTTGACACTAGGGGGCGATCAAGGGGTTAAGTGTGTTCCCTAGGTGTGTTTCTAACTGTGAGGGGATGGGACTGACTAGAGGAGGAGACAGATCGCTGTTCCTACTTAATAGGACACACGATCTGTCTCTCCTCCCCTGTCAGAACAGGGATCCCGTTCTGGCTCTCGTGCCCGCGATCGTGGAATGGTGCATCGGGTACCTCCGCCATGCAGAAGGCCTGCTATGGCTCTTAAAGGAGCTGCCGTATGGGTACGGTGATTCACGCAATGGTGCCACTCTGCCGCTGTATATCGGCATGAGCCGGTCGGCAAGTGGTTAAGATGTAGCTTATAAACATTATCTTCAACCCTGCTCATCCCATAGAATTTATTGCAACAGGTACATGGCATGTCCTCATGACCTAAAAAAGTCTACATCAGATTCATGGTTATATAATACTGCCAAATTAAAATCAGAAACATACAGCATGTCATTTGAGATGTGGTATAACCATGTCCACTGATAAGTACATAAAGCACTTCATATGAAAAAGTAAGAACACCTTATGGAAACTGTTTTCAACATAGTGGAATAAGCAAACGTTGATTCTTCATTCATACAGTGCCTACATAGATATGTGATATACTTGAATTAAAACACAAGAAAAAAAATCCTTTTCAGTGT
The DNA here is from genome assembly GCA_028564925.1 of Lithobates sylvaticus. NCBI lineage: Eukaryota > Metazoa > Chordata > Amphibia > Anura > Ranidae > Lithobates > Lithobates sylvaticus. Next base: position 195,159,132 of record CM053027.1, on the reverse strand, counting down.
ATTTAAAATATCAATGAATGTGATGGTGTACTGTGGAAAATATAAGCACACGTTGGTCCTCAGAATCTGGTCGTGTAGGTGTTTTTAATAATTGTCCACAGGTCTCTGACATTGACTTTTTTTTACCACTCCTTCATGTAAAATTCCTTCAGTTATAAGATGTTTGTGGTTTCCTTGCATGAACTGCTGATTTAAGTCCTACAAGATGTCAATGAATCTCAAGTCAGAGCTTTGACTGGGGCAATTCATAGTCCTCCACATCTTCTTTTGAGTCGTTCCTTGTTAGATTTGTTAGTGTGCTTTGAATGATCATCATGTTGAAAGACCCATTTCTGGATAAGTTGCAACTATTGGACAAATGGCTTTCTAGTTTCATCACACCCACTCTGGTACTATGCAGAATATATAGTTGACTTTATGACTACAAGTTGCCAGTGCCGTGTAGCACCAAAACAACTGGAAACTATAACATTTCCACAACCATGCTTCACAGTTGATATGAGGTTCTTCTCCTGAAAACCTGTCTTCTGTTTGTGCTGAAATGTCTACATGTCTACTGTTACTGTAGCCAAACTCTATCTTTGATTCATCAGTCTATAGCACAATGTTCCAGAAGGCCTTGACTTTGCCTATATGTTCAATGGCAAACTGTAGTCTTGCTCTAAAATTCTTTTTGGACAGCAAAAGCTTTTTCCTTGCACTCCTCTCATACCCTTTATGATTGTAGATACATGTACTTTGACACCAACTGTTGCATAAGTTGCCTGCAGATACCATGATAATATTTCAAGGTTCTTGGAGATATCTTTTAACATCAAGGGGTCAGTCCTTGGGCTGAATTTGACCAGTGCTGGACAAATACGAATTTCATTGTTATTTGAAATCTAGTAAAATAATTTTCCTTACAGGTACAATTATTGATTTCAAATAATCTTGCAATCTTTAAAAATCCCTTACCAGACTCATAGGCATCCCCAACTTTCTTGTTGGGTGTCCATTTTTTATCCTGGCATGATGATACCATACATGTCAATACCAAGGAGAACACCAGACTCTAGATATCTGAGTTTTACATTTTTAATTTTCCATTTGCATACTCCCTAATGATATTCTAATCTCTGGCACTTAATCTGGAACATTTGGTTCTGTCTCATGGATTTGAAGGGGTTGTAGGGGTGTACACATGTTTTTTAATTTGTCAGACCTGCATTTTTCTTTCATGCAAATGAATATACCATGTAAATGTAATGTGTCATTTGTTTGTATATCACATCTGCATGGAGGGACTGTTAGAATAAAGATCTAATGTTTTCCTGTTTAAATATGTTTAAAAGTCATTCATTTCATGGGGTGTACTTCCTCGTCAGTGGCCATAGTTGTGCCATGTCCTAAATTACATGTTTGTTCTGAAATGTGCTGATTTTGAATTGACAGTATTATATAACCATGTCTCTGATGGAGGCTCTAAGACTGCTTGCTGCTTGCCATCCAGTCTTTGAATTCTCACTCTCCAAGATATTAAATCAACAGATCTTGGCATCATGGTTTAGTTTTGGAATTTTTGGTACAGCACGAACATAAATTTGCAAGCTTCATCAAGTATCTTAGTTTGAAGAATATGTGTACTTTTTTGGTATATTACCTTTCAACACTTTGCATCAGCAAGTTGTAACAATTTTCTCTAAAATTAGTGTAGTCTGAAGATGAAAAAATGCCAAATATGGATCAACACATGTTTAATTACTTCTTGAAAGGAAGTTTTGAAATCTATATATACAGTATCTTTTTGTCTGGTAGTTTCATAACTACTAAAATAAAAAAAAAATTATTATTATTTTTTCAAAATTTCTACCCAAAAATTGTGTAAAATAGCAAAATATCTAGATTTAATTGTCAATTTTGCTGAATGTAATATGCAGCAGTTTTTTTTAAATTTCTGTGTTTTTTAAACTGTGTGTGTGTCTGGAGTTAAACTTTCATTTCAAAGGGACATATTCAACACTTTTCCCGGAAAACACCCTTCACTGTTATATACAGCACTTCTTTACCTTTCCATTCGTTTTTATTAAAGGTTTTTCTAACAAAAACATGCAACACCTTAACATAGCAGATTAATATGTCTTATTTTTACATTGCCAAATGCAATAGGAAATAAATGTTTCTGTGGAGGAATGTTGAGTTTCTAAAGAACATTGACAAAATTCAAACTATAGCTATAAGTTCTATACATTTAGCCGTCCTAAAAACAGACTAAACCTGTTGTTGGATACATTGTAGATAAGCCAAATCACAGTTCTAGTGCCTTTGCTTGCAGATTTCTGACAGCTTGTTAAGAGAGGCCCGTAGTACACCCCAAGGCAATAAACGAAGGGCCGGCATGACTGGGGTTAATAGGGCTTAGAGACTGGGAGTATGGTAAGATAAAGGGGGGGGCGTGTCAAGGTTTTTGTTAGGGCTTTGCAGAATGGGTAGGAGTTATGGGTGGAGCTCTGGGGGGAAGTGAGCTGGGAAGGAAAGGGGGGTGGTGTTTCAGTTGCAGGAAAAGAGCCGGGGAAACAGCTTCCCACCCTCCCGCACTAATTTTTGGGGAAATTTGTTGTGTTGTTTTTGGACTTGAGAGTCCTTGGGAGCATGTGTTGCACTTGGCAGGCTGCAAAGTCCTTTTAGGTCATATGGGCACTTAAAAGGTATGGTGTAGGGACCCATCTAAGGTACGGCTCCCAGTTGGTATGGGTACCTGCTAGTTGTCTCTCAGTCAGTGGTTTTGCGACTGGAGGCCTTAGAAGTGACTAGCAGATACGGTTCTGGTTCTTATGCCTATTGGGACCTTGGGCTCCATTATCTTTACTAAAGCTGTATGTTATGAAAGGTTATTGACATGTTAATTAGTTAAAAGTACACAATTAATTAGTATTTATGTTTGGTTAACAAAATGGCTGCTATGGCCAATTTACTCCAGTTATGTGTGGTGTGGTCATTAAATGAAAGGGGTGGGGTTATTGGTATAGCAGGTAACAAGCCATGGTTAATACCATAGTCACGTCTTTCAATAAGACCATCTGAATCACCCCTATATCAATTTTGTGGATCCTGGTGAACCAAGACAATATATGTCAGTGGTACTTTGATTTGAAGATAGGATTTTTACTGAAGACTTCACACAGGACACAGTTGGCAGATACATAAAATGGAGTTCCATCTCTAGCAGGCACCATGCCACAATAATGTTACTGCAAGGAGCAAAAGGCTAAGTGCAGAGTGCAGTAAGCTATAGCAACAAATCAACATGAACCCTGATTGGCTGCGAAAGACAATATACCCCATTTGCTACTGAAGCCCTGAGAAGAACTTGACATTTCTCGGTATGGAATAAACATAAACACCCCCATTCCCACAACTCAGAACTTGATTTGATACCTAAGCGACCTATTACTAGATCCAAATGCTCTTATGTTGGGGCATTAGGGCATGTGCTTAGCTTTAAACTTAAGCAGTGGGATGGTAAGGAAGTGCAATAAAGGTGAGAGCCTGTTACAAAACCAAAACAATGCCTGGTGAATGCTAGCCTAATGCAGCAATACTTTATTTTAGACCAATAAAATATTTACTGTAAAAAATCTCAAAACTGCACAGCACTCATCCATTAAATAATGATATATTTGACAAATGGTATATTTGTCAAAGAGTGGAAGCACAACAATCCTAGTAGTTCTAGCTAGAAATGCTTTACATAGTTATATAGTTAGTTTGTTTGAAAAAAAATACACAAGTCCATCCAGTTCAACCCACAGAGAGAAAAAAAAAACACACACGAATGTAGAATATTCCTTAGTCAATGACATTTAGAACCAAGTCAATGTTCACACATATACAGTATAAACAACTATACTAACAGTTTATAAAATGAATCATAGCTCATGGAGCAAATTATTAACTTTCCCCAGGATGGAATTATTTAGATACCTATATTTTTACATACAGGACTTCCCTCACCAGACACTTCAATTACTCACTGTTTAAGATGGTGAATAGGATAAATGAGGATGCCTAAGCACTTAACAATATATCTAAATCCAATAGTCATACACAAGGACCTGCAGCTTATTTACAAAACTGTCTGAAATGTTATCTCATTAGGTAGACCAGCTACAGATAGATTATAGCTACAATCCACCTCTTTTTAAAGAGGAATAAGGGAGAGAGAGTTCTCAGCATTGCATATTTTCTGATTGTAGTGTGTCAGACATGTCACAGAGCTATCTTGGGTGAGCATGTGCTGCTGGGTGGTGGGGGATTAAAGTGTATGACAAAGCACAGGTTCACTTTATAAGTGTAACACTGTGTACTGTTACTGTATTGCAGATTTCTATTGTATCACAAGATGGTGGTGTTTAGCATCTCTGCTCTTTATAGTCCCAATACAGAAGTACAAAGACTGCTGGGATTTGTGTGTTGAAAGCAGAATTTTTCAGTGGAACTGAAACTAAACTACAATGTCCAGAGGCAATCACCAGGGGTGGGAGTAGACATAAACAAAAACTTGGGAACATGGAGGGGACTTGATGAGCGACTTGGATGGTATAAGGAGGTATGTGCGGGACCCGAGTTGAGCCACGTGGGCCTAGAATGGGAAGCCATAACTGACATTGAGAAGCCGGGTATCCTGTGAAAGGCAGACTGGAGGAGACCTGTTCGCTGCAGTCATCATTATCGTCATTAAAGCTGCATCTTAAAAGAACAAGATGTCCCCTAGTCAGACGCTCATCGTTTTGTTCTACATTACACAAGGACCAGGTGAGAGGATTCCTGACCCACACAACGCTATAATTGTTGCAAACGTTTATTGTCATTCAAGTTCTAGGACACTCCTCACTGCACCTTTCACTGCATGCCAACTTAAAGGCCCCAACTAAGCCAGCAGAAAAAAACAATCTAAAAGTCTATTTGTGTGTAAAAGATTTGACAAATGTCCTAGTGCTTAAATCTAGACCCTTTTGACGAGGACCTACAAGTGAGTTAGCCTTATGCCGCGTACACACGAAGGGATTATCCTGCGGGATTGTCCGCTGGACCAAGTCCACCGGATAATCCCCTCGTGTGTGGGCCTCCGACTGACTTTTTTTTTCAAAAAATCCGGCGGACTAGAGTTTTAAGTTTTGTTTTAAAATTTTCCGCTGGACTTGGCAGTCCCGGACAATACGGCCGTCTGTAGTATGGTCCGGCGGACCAAAAAGGACGCATGCTCAGTAGCAAGTATTTTTCTAGTATTTTTTTTTTTTAGTCCCGTCGTACGTGCTTTACGTCATCGCGTGAACCGTCGGACTTTTAGCGTGATCGTGTGTGGTCAAGTCCATTCGCTTTTTAGTCCGCCGAAGCCAGCTGGAAAGTCCGGCGGATTGTCCGCCGGACTGGGTCCGGCGGGAAAAGTCCCTTCGTGTGTACGCGGCATTAGTTTCTTGTTACTCGTTTTCATCTCACTTGGGGAGTATCTCCCAGTCTAAGGGCTATTGTTTATATTCTCAGTCCTACAAGGTGGATGGGCACATCTGAAAGGGTTATTGTACTGTATTACAATGATTCTGTGCTGAAACACATTGTATATTGTTAACTCTTGTACATTGTTGAATTGCCTACCGATCACTTTATTGATCTCAATACAACTATTCATTTATTTTAGAACAGTGCATGGGTGACAGCTGGGAGACTTCCTGGGCAAGGTATTCTGGTGGTGTCAGCAGGGGTGGAGCTCTGTCTAGGGCAGCCTTTTTCAACCAGTGTGCCTTCAGGCATCTTCAAAGGTGCCTTGGCAAAATGCCTAAAAAGCCAGTTGGCGGATTAAGCCTGCCAACTAGTTACATAAAGCCACATGTTTTCATTGTGGCCCATTGCAACCTTCCAGCTGCCAGTGTCCTAACAACCTATGACATCATTGGTTGATAACGAGGATGTTGGGCACCTGCACAGCATCCTTGTTTGCCCCTCCCCCGCCACTCTCCATCAGCTTTGGGATCCCATTAGCTGAGTGAGGGAGGGAAACTGAGGGAGAAGAGAAACATTGGAACACTAATCAGTACTGGTGTGCAAAGGTATGTTTGCTGAATAATCTCCTCTAACATTGGGCATCCTATGTGTGTGGTTGTTGCTGCATTATGTAAAACTATTAGTTTAATTTTTAAACTTTAGAATGGGGTGCCTTGAGATCGTGTGGAATTTTAAAGGGTGCCTTGACTAAAAAAAGGTTGAGAAACACTGGTCTAGGGCAGTGATGGCGAACCTTGACACCCCAGATGTTTTGCAACTACATTTCCTATGATGCTTCGCTACACTGCAGAGTCAATGAGCATCACTGGTCTAGGGCATAGGGAAGAACAGAGGACCCAAATAAACTAGTGACTCTTGCGGGGGTAGCGCTACATAAGCTTGCTCATTAGAATTAGGAAATTATCTATTTGTATCCCAAGAAGGAGAGTAATACATTTTTTTGAGCAGAAGGGTATTGCCCACTGTAAATTAGCAAAATGTCATATCCTGACAATTTAGTGCCCTCCTTCATAATCTTAAGTCCCTTTCATGCCTAAGGCCGCGTACACACGAGCGGACTTTCCCGCGGGATTTTTCCCCCCAAAAGTCCGGGGGACTAAGTTTTAAGTTCAGACTTAAAATTGTCCGCTGGACAATCCCGCCGTCTGTGTGCTAGTCCACGGGACATGGAGGAAAGTAATTTAGAACGTGACTCCAGGTAGACGGGGCTAGTGAAGGCAGTGAATGCCGCCGCGCTAGCCCCGTCACCTGGCATGGATTTAAAGGGGAATCCCTACGCCAAAAAATGGCGTGGGCGTCCCCCCCCCAAATCCATCTCAGACCCTTATCCGAGCACGCAGCCTGGCCGGTCAGGAAAGAGGGTGGGGACGAGCGAGCGCCCCCCCCCCCTCCTGAGCTGTACCAGGCCGAGTGCCCTCAACATGGGGGGTGCCCTGGGGAAAGGGGGGCCCTGCGGCCCCCCCACCCCAAAGCACCTTGTCCCCATGTTGATGAGGACAAGGGCCTCTTCCTGACAACCCTGGCCGCTGGTTGTCGGGGTCTGCGGGCGGGGGGGTTATCGGAATCTGGGAGCCCCCTTTAATAAGGGGCCCCCAGATCCCGGCCCCCCACCCAATTTTTTTGTATAATGTGTGTCATGAACCTTGAAACACTGATGTAGTTATCCTTTGATTCTATTACACAGTGGGGGGTCTTCTGCAATGTCTTAAGGCTAACCCACTCCAGACGTCTCTGTGGTCTGGAAGGAATGCATTGTTCTGTGTCTGACCGTTTGTTTATGTACTTTAATTACCTCCTGGGGCTTCTCTGTGTCATTACACCTTATCAGTCCTCCTATTCAAGCTATCGGACCAATCCCTGCTGACCCTGTTTCAAGTCCTAATTTGCATGGAAGAGGACCTAATTGAAAGCTACAGTCTACTTTACAATTGACCAATTGGAAAGTGGTTTTTGGGGGCGGGGTGTTCAAACTGATGTGTATAAAAGAGTGTTGTTGATCCAATAAAGATATTCCTGTTTGAACTTACATACAGCCTGCCTGGTGTTTGTTCAGAGCCATCACAACTGGATTCGAACAGCACATAGCTGTAGTTTGAATCCCGGAGCATCGCATGACCGAACCATCAGATGTTGCGATCTGTCGGGAGACATAGGAGTGTCGGGAGAGTGGAACCGAGCGAGCAGGGGCTCGTTACATTGGTTGGCAGCGGTGGGATTTGCTCTCCAGTTACTGGGACACTCCAAACCACCACAGTGAATGACCAGCTATGCAGCCTGCAGGAGAGCCACGCTGAAAGACTTACTTGAGAGCCGTGGAGGAACCGGTGGGACAAAGAACAAGGCCACCCTGATCAGTGAGCTAGCCAAGATGGATCAGAGGGATGGTGATGCGGGACCCCGGTCAGTTGAAGACTTGTTTCAGCAACGAGTTCGAGAGCGGTTGGCATTATATGGTGCTAACCCATCAGAGACCGCCATACAGAATGCCATTAGAGACATCCAGCAGCAGGATGAGCGACAAGAGAGAGAACTAGAGCGGCAACATGAGCGGAGAATGGCGGAAATACAGCAATCGGGGACAACACCCAAAGATACAGCGCCTTTCCGTAAGTTGCCCTTTCGGGCATTCAAACTATTTAAGGAAGGAGAGGAGGAAATTGAAGCGTTCCTGCAGGACTTTGAGAGACTATGCCAGATACATGAAGTACTGTCCCAAGATTGGGTCGCCTTACTGGCGAGTAATTTAACTGGCCGAGCGGCGGATGCGTATCGGGCCCTGGAGGACCAGGACGCTAAAGATTATGACCGGGTAAAAGAAGCTCTGCTAGCCCGATTTGCCATTACACCCGAAGCCAGCCGGATTAAGTTTAGAGAATCCCGGAAACAAACCAACATAACATACGTGGAGTGGGCACATCGTCTGCAGCGGAACCTTAAGGGCTGGTTCCAGGGAAGCCACGCTTATACCATAGAGGACATCACCCAGCTAGTACTCTTAGAACAATTCTTTAACCACACCCCTCTGGTAGTACGGGATTGGGTGCGAGATAAGCAACCACGGACTGTACAGCAAGCGGCTACTTTGGCTGATGAATATCTGGACTCTCGAAGGTCAGGTGAAAGCGAGCGCTATCCACTATCTCGGCCAAGTTTACCAGCCTCTAACCCAGCTTCAGTACCTCAGTGGTCTGCCTCTAGACCCCCAGCCCGACCCAACCCTCCTACCGGACCTAAGTGCTATATCTGTAACCAAACCGGTCATCTGCAGCGATATTGCCCTACCCGATCCACGAGGTACCGAGAGAATGCTCATCCATCCAGACCAGCGGTTCATTGCTTCCAGAATGAGCCCAACCATCGAGATGTTCAGGAAGAGTGCGGTGAACTTTTCGAGGCTGATCCCGTCCAAGCTGCTGCCGGAGATAATCGACAGCACCATCGTCAGGCAGTATGGGTTAATGGGCAGCCGGCCCAGGGACTCCGCGATTCCGGGGCTACGATTACCCTCATCCAGCCTCACATGATTCCCCAGTCGGCCCGGACCGGTCATACTGTTGCAGTCAGGGTAGCAGGAGGCAAGGTGCTACGTTTATCCACCGCCCAAGTTCTCTTGGATTGGGGCTCAGGGGAGCGACAAGTGCGAGTGGGATTACTACGTGAGTTACCTGCGGAAGTACTTTTGGGGAACGATTTGGGGCATTTAACTTCCTCATATGCCCCAGAGGCTGCCATGGCTGTGACCACCCGACGTCAGAGCCAACTTCAAGGCAACTCCACTCCTATGGGGACCCAGGTAAGACCAAATCCTCCTACGTTACCCCAACTTGACAACCCTGTGTCCTGGGATTCTCCCTCTGACATTAGACAAGAGACTCAGAGTGACCCAACTTTAGCTGGTTATCGGGACAGGGCGGGCAAGGATCCAGGGGGGTTGGGGGAAGACAGAATAGAGTGGGAGGGGGGGTTTCTTTATCGTTACACTGAGGGAATGGGCACTGGGAAGCGACAGGGTCCCCACAAACAGCTAGTTGTACCCCAGAAATACAGACGGGAGCTATTGCGACTGGCTCACGACATCCCCTTGTCCGGACATTTAGGGATAGCCAAGACCCGGAGTCGGTTGTCTCATGCTTTCTTCTGGCCCAGGTTACATGCTGAGGTGCGAGAATACTGCCGGACCTGTGAGACTTGTCAGAAAGTAGGGAAGACAGGGGATCACCCAAAAGCCTCACTGCAACCCCTGCCGATCATTAGAGAACCCTTTAGCCGCATAGCGGTAGATATTATAGGCCCACTGGCCCGCCCCAGTGCCACTGGGAAGAAGTATATTCTTACGGTGGTGGATTACGCCACCCGCTACCCGGAGGCCATTCCCTTATCCAATATCCAGGCTGATACAGTAGCAGATGCCTTACTGCGGGTATTCACTAGGGTAGGGTTCCCCCAGGAGATATTGTCCGATCAGGGTACCCAGTTCACAGCCGAGCTGACGCAGCAGCTTTGGCGTCTCTGTGGGATTAAACCCCTCCAGAGCGCCCCCTACCACCCTCAGACTAACGGGCTGTGTGAGAGATTTAACGGGACCCTGAAGCAGCTGCTTCGGGCCTTCGTGGAAAGTAGGAAGGATTGGGAGAAATATCTTCCCCATCTACTGTTCGCCTATAGAGAGGTACCCCAAGAGTCCACTGGGTTTTCCCCATTTGAGCTGTTATATGGGCGAAGGGTTAGGGGACCCTTAGACTTAGTGAGGGCCCAGTGGGAGGGGGTAGAGGATCCGGAAGGCCTCCCCATCCTTAGTTATGTCTTGGAACTCAGGGAGCGGCTGCGGGAACTTACCGATCTAGTCCATGAGAATATGCAATCGGCCCAGAGTCAGCAGAAGGTTTGGTATGATCGGTCTGCGCGAAATCGCACCTTTTATATTGGACAGAAAGTCCTGATACTAAAACCCCTGAAGCAAAATAAATTACAGGCCTCCTGGCAGGGCCCCTATCAGGTGGTAAAACAGCTGTGCGATACCACCTACGTGGTTGCCAGCTGTGCAGACACAAATATTAAGAGGACATTCCACATTAATATGATGAAGGCCTATCATGAGAGGACTGAGGCAGTAGCCGCCATATGTGCTCCTGCCACCGGGGACTCTGAATATCTACCGATGCTGGAGCTTCCCGAAATCAGTAACTGTTCCGGGGGTGTGGAAGATATAAGGCTAGGAGATAGACTAGGATCCAAAGAACGAGAACAAGCCAGAGAATTACTCCAGGACCGGCAGGAGATGTTTTCGGCACTCCCTGGGTACACTCGCAGAGCTGTGCACAAGGTAGAGACCCCCGGGCAGAAGCCCCTGAGACAACCAGCCTATAGGATTCCCGGAGCAGTGCAAGAAGGGATGAGAGCGGAGATTAGGGAGATGCTCGAGTTAGGGGTGATCGAACCATCAGCAAGCCCCTGGGCTTCCCCTGTAGTATTAGTCCCAAAACGGGATGGCACGACACGATTTTGTGTGGACTATAGGCGACTGAATGACTGTACTGTGACAGATGCCTACCCTATGCCCCGAGTGGACGAATTGCTGGACAAAATAGCTCAGGGACATTATCTGACGACTATTGACTTGTGTAAGGGCTACTGGCAGATTCCCTTGGAAGCAGAAGCAATTCCAAAGTCGGCCTTCATCACCCCGTTCGGCCTTTACCAGTTTCTGGTAATGCCATTCGGGATGAAGAATGCTCCAGCTACCTTCCAGCGGATGATAGATGAACTCCTCGATGGTCTGCAAGATTTTGCATGCGCATATCTTGACGACATCGCAATCTATAGCCAGACATGGGAGGAACATCTTAGACACCTGGGAATAGTGCTAGATAGGATCCGAGCCGCTGGCCTGACCCTGAAGCCAGACAAATGTAATATCGGGATGTCTGAGGTGCAATATCTGGGACATAGAGTGGGATGTGGGAAGCAGAGGCCAGAACCTGCAAAAATCGAGGCCGTCCTAAACTGGCCGGTTCCCAGAACCAAAACCCAGGTACTTGCATTTTTAGGGACAGCAGGGTACTACAGGAAGTTTGTACCCCACTATAGTGACATTGCCAAACCCCTGACGGACCTGACCAAAAAGACTCTCCCTAGACAGGTCCTGTGGTCCCCGGAGTGCGAGACAGCGTTTCATCAGTTAAAAACCGCCCTAACGCAAGCTCCCATACTGGCGGCACCCGATCCTAACAAACGCTTTGTTATTCATACAGACGCTTCCATGTTCGGACTGGGAGCCGTACTAAGTCAAATTGGCGATGACGGGAAAGAGCACCCGGTGGCGTATCTCAGCCGCAAGTTGTTACCCCGTGAAGTTGGATATGCTGCTGTGGAAAAAGAGTGTCTGGCCTTAGTCTGGGCTTTAAAGAAATTGCAGCCCTACGTGTATGGACGCTCTTTTACCGTCATGACAGACCACAATCCATTGATATGGCTTAACCGGGTGGCGGGAGAGAACGGCCGATTACTAAGGTGGAGCCTGGCTTTGCAACCGTACAATTTCACCATACAATATCGGCCAGGGCCCCAAAACGGGAATGCGGATGGGTTATCTCGACAGACGGACCTGGAACCTTAAGACTACTTCTCTTTTCCAACATCCTCGAGTTGACCCGTTCAGGGTCCCACTGTGGCTGTTGGACTGTTTCCCAGGAGGGAGAATTGTCATGAACCTTGAAACACTGATGTAGTTATCCTTTGATTCTATTACACAGTGGGGGGTCTTCTGCAATGTCTTAAGGCTAACCCACTCCAGACGTCTCTGGGGTCTGGAAGGAATGCATTGTTCTGTGTCTGACCGTTTGTTTATGTACTTTAATTACCTCCTGGGGCTTCTCTGTGTCATTACACCTTATCAGTCCTCCTATTCAAGCTATCGGACCAATCCCTGCTGACCCTGTTTCAAGTCCTAATTTGCATGGAAGAGGACCTAATTGAAAGCTACAGTCTACTTTACAATTGACCAATTGGAAAGTGGTTTTTGGGGGCGGGGTGTTCAAACTGATGTGTATAAAAGAGTGTTGTTGATCCAATAAAGATATTCCTGTTTGAACTTACATACAGCCTGCCTGGTGTTTGTTCAGAGCCATCACAACTGGATTCGAACAGCACATAGCTGTAGTTTGAATCCCGGAGCATCGCATGACCGAACCATCAGATGTTGCGATCTGTCGGGAGACATAGGAGTGTCGGGAGAGTGGAACCGAGCGAGCAGGGGCTCGTTACAATGTGAAAGATGTTAGGCCGAGTAAATAGATACCTAACATGTCATGCTTTAAAATTGCGCACACTCGCGGAATGGCGACAAACTACGGTACCTAAAAATCTCCATAGGCGGCACTTGCCAAGGTTTGAATAGCAATAGTTATTTATTTTTACAACAATGCATACAAAAACAAGAAGTAGAGGCAGTTATGTATCTTGTCAATGTTAAACTACTCAGCATTCTTAAAGAATAATTATTACAGGTATAGATGTTTTTAGTCCAGCATGTACCAATGTAACTATGCATATATCATACCTATGGGATCCCTCTAAAAGCCGGAAATCACTATAGTAAACACTATAGTAAACACTGCTACTGCAGTGATCTCCACTTGCTTCTGAGTCCTTTGCCTAGAGGCTGCCCTGCTGCACTCTGAGCACAGGAGGTTGGCCACTCAGGCACCAGCACTATTCAGAGATCACTTTGTATTTTCAAATGCAAAATGTTCTTTGATTGGACAAGGTGGAGAGGCCTGGCAGTTCTGTCGCACTCTCCACCTAATCCAATCAGAGAATGCTTTGAATTCATAAAAAATAAAAATCCGCCGGATGTGGACCTGAGAGGATGTGTATTAGTGAGCTTCTGCCATCCTGACATTATCCTGGGCTCACTTTGTCTCCTGAGACCGGCTGTTTCCCCACATTGCTTACCGGGGATTCCCTGATCTCCAGCACACCACCCGATGCCATCAAATCGGCGCTCTGCTGCTTCCAAGCCGCGCAAGGGTCTGGGGCAGCAGCCACGGCCCCAGACAACACTCCATGTGTCTACGCCATCTTGCTCTGGGCATTACTGGCAGACATGGAGGAAGATACAGCTGCGGAGGTCGTGGTAACCCCATCATCACAGTCTCCTGCAGCTGAAACCAACCTGATCCTGGAAGCGTCTGAGAGCAGCAAAACATCCCTGTTGGTGCGCATTGACCACTTGGCAGAAGAGTGTACTCTCATCCGTAATGACTTGGAGAAAATCAGGGGGCACCTCTCTGAATCTGAGGCCCAAGTTTCGACAGTGGAAGGCTGTACCGGACAACATTCTGCCATGATTGCTGAGCTACAACAAATGGTAAAAAGGTCATATATATTTCAATTTGATTCGTGGACTTGAAATTGTTATCGTGGAATGTAAGGGGGCTCAATGACAAGTTCAAGAAGGCGCTAATGTTCAAATACCTGAACCATCACAGACCCCATATTTAGTTTTTACAAGAAACCCACCTGGTAGGCAATAAGATTTTGGCATTATGCAGATCATGGGTTCAACAAGCCTTCCACGCTAATTATTCAGGATATGCCAGGGGTGTAGCTGTCCTGTTGAACAAATCCCTAGCGTATAAAGTGTTATATCTCATTACTGATCCACTAGGAAGATATATTATTCTGCTATTAGAGATAAATGCTGTGGTATTTGCCTTTGTCAATATATATGTACCTTCTCCATTTAACCAGCAGGTCCTCTACACCATATATGATAAATTGGCACCTCTGACTTTCTCCCGGCTATATATGGCTCTGTCATGGCTATATATAACTCTGTTATGGATGTACAGTTGGACTCCTCCAATCCTTCCAGAATACACAATCCAAATTTATGCCATTGGGCTCAAGCCTTGGACTATACTGAGATTTGGCACAGGAAATATCCAGGAATCAGGGCCTACTCTTGTTTTCTACACATAAATCAGGTTCCAGGATTGATCTAGGCTTTGCCCTCTGGCCTCAGTGACCATGCTCCCCTGGAACTGTGTATCACCTTGAAGGATGCTAGGTGTTCCAATGTTTGGCGTTTAGCGCCTAAATGGGTACAAGACCTGGTAGGAGAATTAATTTCCTCCAAAATAACTCAATATTGGGAAACTGATGAAGGTTCAACCTCACAGCCTATGGCATGGGATGCTTTTAAGGCACATATGATTTGATTGACAGCAGCGTAAGCCAATAGCTGCACTGCTATCAATCTATCCAATCAGGACACTGGACACCAGCTAGAGCTGGTGTGCTCATTCCCGGCCGGAGAAAGATCAGGGTCATCTTTTTGGTCCATTGTGATGGGAAACATGTGTTATGTTGCACATTAATGTTGCTTTAAGGCAGCCCACTCTTTTAAATGCACAAAAACAAATTGATAAAGAACATGCATATTTCTTTCCAACAAAGCACATTAAAATACATGTTAGTGCACAGTGTAACACTACCCCATGTTGAGGTGCGCTGTTATGCATGTGTGGTAGAGATGCATTGCCTTAACCATTTCAAGTCTGGACACTTTTACTCCCTTCCAGTCCATTATTAATATAAAAAAAACCTTCTGCCTTTAGAACCACTTTAAATTGGTTCAAGCTGTACCAATAAAATTATGCAAAAATATCAATACCTAAACTGCCGTAAGCCAGATTTTATAGTTACTACAATGACACATTTTAAAGTTTTAGTCACCAAGTGCTGAATAGCAGATGAAAGATATTTTTAGAGCAGGTATACAGGAAATCTTGAAGCAGGGCCAAATCTAGGGGGTTACTGAGGTGGGCTACACTCTTTCCCTAAATCTCATCTGTGCCTCCTAGGATCAGTGACTCCTGTATCAGGAGGTGGAGGGGCTGGGGGCAGTACAGTCTCAGTGATCTAGAGTAAGCATCATTTCTTTCCATTGTTCATAGGGGCAGACCAGGACGCATGGCATAGTTTGTTTTTATGGTATGGCAGGCCGGCCTGCCCGCACTGTGGAAATGGATGATGTCGATCCAGAGCATGGAAGTCCTGCTTCCACCCAGTCCTGCTCCACCTCCCAACCCGGCTATGATGCTGCAGCCACAGTGAGGATTTGAAGGTAAGGCTTTGTTTGTGAAGAGGGGACTGAAGACTTTGATGTAATAAGGGCTGACTCTGAAGTGAAGGAGGACTCAAATTTGATGGGGAGACTCTAAAGTGGTGGGGAAATCTAGTGTGAAAGGGGGGACACTGGTGTGATGGGGAAGTCTGATGCAATGAGGGGATTCTGAGGGTAAGGGAGAGTCTGATGTGACGGGGACTCTAATGTAAAGTGGGAACTCCCCCATGTGGTACCAAGAAAAAGATGACATTGTCATTAAGTGCAGTTGCCAGTGTCCTTCAGTCCAACAAATACAGTTCAGGACTGAGGTTCCTCATGATTTTGCAAACTTTTAAAGGGCACAGGCACTTTTTGTTGCAGCCACATAGAGCCACATAGAGCTATAGAGAACTAGCCTTCCTTGTTCGTTGCTGCACCACTTCTGCACTGCCCAGAAATAATGTCAGACGTTAATTTGTGTTTCTGTATCATAAGTCATAAAGTAACAGTAAATACTGGTTGCCTGCATCTCACACAGCCAGTGTGAGGAGAACTAAAAAGACAGAAAAACAGGGAGAGCTAGCTGGAGAGGGTAAGCCGAAGATGTGTTGACAGGACTTTTTTTACTGCACCCCCAGATCAAACAGCCTAGATCCAGCCCTGTCTAGAAAGCGAGTGTATGAAGACATAACTAGAGTAGAGAAGAGTAGGTTGTATGAAGGGGAATACATGGGAATTAGTCAGGAGATGTAAGAAGGTGCCAGGTTGGAGGCTTGAGTCACAGTTATGAAATTATATTTGCTGTATAGTTGGCAACCAGCGGATTGAATGACAGAAGGTAGCAGTATTTGAGGAGTTAGAGGAGAATGAGTCAAGCAGCAGAACTCACGATAATTAACAATGGTGCCATTTCAGCTGCTGGCAGTATTTATTTCTGTCCTGACCCAAGAGGAGGTTGTTGCAGCAGTCAAGCCAGGACAAGTTAAGGGCACAAACTGGCACTTTATTTGTGCCATGAGAGAGAACAGGAAAGATGTTAGTGTTTTGAGCTATAGACAGCAGGATATCAGTTTGTATAGGGATTTATTTTAGAAAACTCTATCAAATATTACCACATCAGTGGATAAACTGGGATGTAATCAATAGCAACAGTATTTAAAGCTTAAAGGGTTAGTTCATCTTTATTAAAAAAAATTGCCTATGCAGATAAGGGGTGTCTGTTGATAAAAATAAACTGTGCAGTGTAGGCCATTAGTGTACTGTGATGGGAGTCACTTTGGGCGGGGGGCTTGTGGAACCCAGCTTACCTTGGAGAGCACTGGAAGCTCCTTGTCCAGCTCCCCCGGCCCCTCCTATGTCTAAGTTAACCCGTGTCTATTAGGGGCACAAGGTGACCAAGAACCCCAGTCTGATCTGTACTAATCGGACTCACTGTACATCCACACTGGAATTTTGTATATATATTTTATATTGTCTCATACTGTTGGGGACTCTTTTCTGGGTCGTTTGGGGTGTGGCTGTATTCCATTGTTCTATTGTGTCTGTTTGCCTTGGGTATTATGGGATATGTATTTGCTGTGAGGAGGGAGGGGGAATTCCTCCAACAGCTCTCCCTGCTGATTGGACAGTCTACCCTGCCCTGAATGCAAAGAGGTGGTGTCCCGAATGTTACCTTTGTGTACCTGTGTTTCAATAAACAGTTCATGGTCAGCAGCCAAAACAATTACTGCCTAGTTTGTGGTTGCAAGAGGTTGGAAGATGCAGTACTGGAATTTGTCTCTAGATTTCACTGCACTGTTAGCACATCTTCGGTAATCAAGCGAAAAAGGGAAGAATATGCTGCAAACTACCATCTCAAGTCTGCACCTCTCTTTAGGAGAGTCGCAGGCTCTGGAAGTGCTCAGGAGACAAGCACAAGGGACACAGGATTAACCTCTTAAGTTCCACAGTGAGTATAACAAGCATGCTATGCTGCAAATATAAAATAATGAAATAATTTATGCGAGATTTGGAGGACTACAAATCCAAGCAAGTCTTTAAATGGCAGGTTTGGAGGATGTCCCCTGTTGAAGGAGGAACAGGGCCGCCCTCCATGCCAGCCATAGGTCCTAAACCCTCCATTGCACCTAAGTCTCAGATAAACACTAGAGATATAAAAAATGCCAATACACCGAAAGGAAAAGGGAGTTGGAGAAGGGTTGCTAATAATAAAAAGCCTTTGCCCTATAGGCAACCCCATAACAAGGGAGCCCATTTAAACAACCAAGGGAATAATGATTATACACATTATGACCAGCCCACGTATCAGCACTCAGAGGGGGTCCCTGTGTATAACCATTATGCACCCCTAAGAGACCAGCATGATGGTTACAATGATTATGGTAACCACGGTTACGACGACCGTTACATTGTTGAACATCCGTCTTCTTTAATTCCAGGCAACACCAGGCCGGAATACAGACGATCCAGTTGGGATAGCCCAGGTTATCTTTCACCTAGGAGACCCCAACAGTACAATCAAGGCCCCCCATATCATCCTGGCCCATCCACCTCCTCATCGGATTTTTTTCCACAGGCCCCACAGAATAACAAAAGGGGGGAGAACAAAAAGAGGGACCAGAGGGGGAAGAGAAATAGATCGAAAAAGGCGAAGGGTATAAGAGATGCTGGAATTTTTAATTTGAGTCAAGGTATTCTCACCGAAAACGAGAAATTTGTACTTGACCACGGGCTGAAGTTTGCTCCGGATAAACCCCTGAGCAGATTTGGGGCTTTTATTGATGTACAGAAGTACATCAGGAAGGTCAATATAAAGAGATTTCTTGTATCAAACCACTACCACTTCTGTTAGAGAGAATGCCGCAATTAGACATTCGGGTCTTTCCAACGCTTCTCTCTTTAACCCGCCAGGTTTTATACCACCATCTATCTCCGTCTTTAAGGAATTGGTTTTGAAAGACATTGATTCATTAAAGATTAGGAGGAGTTATAAAGACTCACGTTTCCGTGAAGGTTTGGAGTCTTTGAAACAGAGAGATTACATCATTATCCGCCCCGCTGATAAGGGGGGCGGGATAGTGGTGATGGATAAAAGTGCTTATATTTCTGAAATGGGGATGATTTTGTCTGATGTCGACACCTATGTGCCATTGAATCATGACCCCGTTTTTAAATATAAAAAAGCACTCATTGATATTGTTGATGCTGGCTTCCATAACAATCTACTCAATGAGAAGGAGAGGGATTTCTTGATCTCTGTAGCTCCAAGAAAGCCAATTATGTACTTCTTGCCGAAGATACATAAAAGTTTAGTCAACCCGTTCCTCAGAATCAGGTTTTTGGTACTGTCTGCTCTGGGTATCCTTGTGAAAGGCATTATGCAAGCAACGGATGAAGCACTGCTGGGAAGGGGTGTTTTTTTTTTTATAATTAAGTCTTTATTAATAATTTTATTTATACCATTTACATTTTGCTGATTACATTTCATTAGTCTGTCCCGTCATTTAATACCCCCGTGGTCTGGAGATTGGCCCTTCCGGCGGCCCCCGTCCCCGTAGGGATGTGCTGGCAGAGAGAGAGGAGAGGAAAAAAAAAAAAAAAAAGACTGAAACAGTTCAAGTTCTTTAATTCAGGTGTTGTAATACCTCTCCCCTAAGTGTTGGGAGTTGGTTTTTTCCTACGTGTCCTTAGTGTCATCCCCTCTGCCGAATAAAGGTGTCTAAAATTATTCCTTATGAAAGTGTGTGTGTCCTGCAGTCTTCCCCTACGATTCTAAGTCTCCCATCATCCCCCTCAACCTTCCCCTCCTTGTGCTTCCTTACTCAAATGTGGTTTTCTTGAATTTGTTGTGAAAAAAATAAATAAATAAATAAAATAAGAAATAAAAATAAGATAAATATCTTGATGAGTATATATATATATATATATATACACATACACACATACACACATACACACATACATACATATACATATATATATACACATACATATACACACATACATGCACATACATACACACACGCCTGCACATACATGCACACGTGTATCCCTGTGTGTTTATTTAATTAGGGGGAGGGGACTCATTCCTCCCTAAGTGTTTTTTATAAAAAAGTGCATGTCCCGATTTCCACCGTCCGTGTTCCTATCTCAAGTTTCCCTTCTCAGCCTCCCCCCATTACTTCTCCCCTCCTCCCACCCCTCCTTCCCCTGCACACCACTCCATCTATGTGTTATTTTATTTTCTCCTTATACCCCTTCCTTATGTCTACCTTATCATGTGTGATTTGTCTTATATTTGTGAGATAAAAAAAAAAAAAAAAGAAGGAGGAAAACCTTTAAAAGGTTTTAATCTGCTCCACAACCCAATGGTCCATGGCCGCCGATAGCGCCCCTCTCCCCCCACAACAAGCATCCATCAAGTTTGTATTCAGCTTTGCCTTGTACATTACTAATTTTTAAAAACACAAGCTTATACCTTCCCCGAATAGGTTGCCCAGGCTGTGGTCTCCTCCCCGTCTTTTTACTTCAGTCCCCTTCGTTTTTCCTAGCTTGTATTTCAATTTCTATTACCTTGGCCTGTTCTTCCCATCCCTCCCAGATTGCGTCTTCTTTAATTCCAGGCAACACCAGGCCGGAATACAGACGATCCAGTTGGGATAGCCCAGGTTATCTTTCACCTAGGAGACCCCAACAGTACAATCAAGGCCCCCCATATCATCCTGGCCCATCCACCTCCTCATCGGATTTTTTTCCACAGGCCCCACAGAATAACAAAAGGGGGGAGAACAAAAAGAGGGACCAGAGGGGGAAGAGAAATAGATCGAAAAAGGCGAAGGGTATAAGAGATGCTGGAATTTTTAATTTGAGTCAAGGTATTCTCACCGAAAACGAGAAATTTGTACTTGACCACGGGCTGAAGTTTGCTCCGGATAAACCCCTGAGCAGATTTGGGGCTTTTATTGATGTACAGAAGTACATCAGGAAGGTCAATATAAAGAGATTTCTTGTATCAAACCACTACCACTTCTGTTAGAGAGAATGCCGCAATTAGACATTCGGGTCTTTCCAACGCTTCTCTCTTTAACCCGCCAGGTTTTATACCACCATCTATCTCCGTCTTTAAGGAATTGGTTTTGAAAGACATTGATTCATTAAAGATTAGGAGGAGTTATAAAGACTCACGTTTCCGTGAAGGTTTGGAGTCTTTGAAACAGAGAGATTACATCATTATCCGCCCCGCTGATAAGGGGGGCGGGATAGTGGTGATGGATAAAAGTGCTTATATTTCTGAAATGGGGATGATTTTGTCTGATGTCGACACCTATGTGCCATTGAATCATGACCCCGTTTTTAAATATAAAAAAGCACTCATTGATATTGTTGATGCTGGCTTCCATAACAATCTACTCAATGAGAAGGAGAGGGATTTCTTGATCTCTGTAGCTCCAAGAAAGCCAATTATGTACTTCTTGCCGAAGATACATAAAAGTTTAGTCAACCCGTTCCTCAGAATCAGGTTTTTGGTACTGTCTGCTCTGGGTATCCTTGTGAAAGGCATTATGCAAGCAACGGATGAAGCACTGCTGGGAAGGGGTGTTTTACACAGACATTTGTCCTTATTTTTACCCCCCCCCCCCTTTTTAATTTTTTTGTGCCCACCTGAGATCTGCCTAAGTGCCCCCGGTGTAGAGGAAGGCCTATTCGGGTTCAGTTATTAAGTTCCTAATGTGTTGATAACCACCATGCAATAGTCAACTTTATTTTGTTTGTTTTTCGCTCTTTGCTAGGCAGAAAAGTAAAGTAAAGTAAAGTTCTTTTAGCACTGCTAATGTACCTTCATAGGGCCTGGGTTTGACACCTCAATTTTTATTGAGAATCTACTGTTTATTTGTTACTCATAGTTGTCTCTCTGATTACGTGTCTCCCAGGTTCCCCCGCAAATATACACATACTCATCTGAGGAATATTGACCTCACTGAGACGTAATTATTTTGCCCACCTGGACGGTTTTGCGGTTCAGGTGGGTCACAAACACTGAATATCCTTCTCCCCTATCTCTCTGGCTCTCTCTTTAATTTCCTACTACACCTTACTACTCTATCCTTACTGCTACCTGAAGTGACATATCAGACGTAGGTTCATAAATTGTAAAAATCTTTCATATCCATTCTTAGTTGTAATTTCAGGTGTGGGGTACCGTCTCTCTCTGGACCTGTCCAATGGCTTATTCGGCACTAGGCAGAACACCGAAGCTGGTGTCTCATACCGTACAGGGATTGAACATTCCTAAGAAGCGAGCCACTCTACTCCGCTAATTAAAGAAAGGTAAGCCAAAGATTGTCTTCTTGCAGGAGACCCATTTTAAGACGCACCATGTTCCCAGGCTCACCGACTCCTACTTCACCGATGCACACCATTCCACGAATGACACCTCCAAATCTAAAGGGGTATCCATCCTGTTAAGCAAGGATGCCTCATTCGAAATCACAGACAAGCTGACAGATATATAGGAGGGAGATACATCTTTCTTAAGGGAACTCTCTCGGGTATACCCACCACATTGGCTAATGTGTATTTCCCCAACTCAGGACACCTAGCATTCTGCAGGGGACTAATGAGAGACTTACTGGGCTTCAGTGACGGCCGCCTAATTCTGGGTGGGGATTTTAACATTCCCCTAGACCCACTATTGGACACATCCACTGGGAAGACATTCATTACCTTCCGAATCCTAAAACAAATCAAGAAACTCTTACACTCCCTGGAACTTGTGGACACTTGGCGATATTTACACCCCGACGAGAAAGACTTTTCCTTTTTCTCAGTACCTCACAATCGCCATTCAAGGATTGACTACATATCCATTACACAACAAGACCTCCACACAGTTACAGAGGATAAAATAGGGATCCAGTCAATCTCAGACCACGCGCCTACTTAGACCTTGATCCAACTACAGACACCAGGGGATCCGCACAATAGAGACTAAATTCTTCCTTATTGATGGACCCAGTCCTGCTACCGCAAATACACGCAGCTTTGAAGGAATTCTTCGCCCTTAACACAACGCCCGACATGACACCACTGACTATATGGGAGGCCCACAAGTGCACCATAAGGGGGCTATTAATGAGATTAGGTGCCCAAAGAAAAAGAGAAAGGGACACTGAAACCCAAGCATTAACACAAAGAATCAGGTTCCTAGAATCACTCCACGAACAGTCCTTATCCGTCTGCTCTGCTACGGAACTCCTTGAGACCAGGAAAGCTCTCAAATAACTTCTAGACACCAAGACCAAATGTATCCTTTTTTTTAAGAAAAAGGTATACTATGAACATGGTGACAAAGCAGGGCACATGCTGGCAAGGGCATTAAAAGACTTAACAACCAGAAACACAATCCTGGGCATTCGAGACAAGGACGGTCACCTGGATAGGACAACTGACAAAATAGCTCAATATTTTCAGGAATATTACACCAACTTGTATAATCTACCCCCCTCACATAGACCTCCTGACCTCCACAGACATAGACTCCAGGTGATTCAGGATTTCCTTAAAGACTCCGACCTACCTTCACTACAACTTGACGACTCTTCTGAATTAGATATGCCCATAGACCAGTCAGAGATTAAGTTAGCCATAAAGGAATTAAAAACCAACAAAAGTCCCGGCCCAGATGGCTATACGGCCATATATTACAAGACATTTGCAGACACACTGACCCCCCGTCTGCAGACGGCCTTTAACTCCCTTGCAGATGGGCGGCCAGTTTCCCCTGACTTTTTATCAGCTTATATCACTGTATTACCTAAACCTGACAAGGACCCAGCACAATGCTCTAGTTATAGACCAATTTCGCTACTGAATCTAGACGTCAAAACTTATGGCGAAAATCATCTCCACAAGACTGAAACCCCTACTACATAAACTGATTGGCCCAGACCAGGCAGGTTTCATGCCTGGTAGAGAGGCCAGAGACAATGTCACCAAGGCTCTTAATTTGATTCATGTCGCCCATGAACGAAAGATCGAGGGTCTTCTCCTGTCCACTGATGCGGAGAAGGCCTTCGATCGAGTAGCCTGGGATTACATGTTTGAAACCTGTAAACACGCAGGATTAGGCCCGAAGATGCTCAACTGGATCTCATCCCTGTACCAACACCCGTCAGCTAAACTTAAAATTAATGGTACACTGTCTAACAAGGTAGATATAAAAAATGGAACCAGGCAGGGGTGCCCCCTATCCCCAATACTCTTCATCACACTAGAGCCATTCATAAGGAAAATCCTGGCAAACCGCGCAATACACGGATTCCGGGTGGCTGGAAGGGAATACAAGTTGGCAGCTTATGCCGACTACCTTGCGTTCTTTTTGACAGACCCCCACATCTCCATTCCCTCCCTCATGAAGGAATTCACCTCCTATAGCTATGTCTCTAACCTTAAGATCCACTACACCAAGTTGGAAGCGCTGAATATTACGCTCCCTGACACTACTTTGAAAGCCACCATGGACAATAGCTCCTTTAAGTGGGTCACCAAAGCGGTCAAGTACCTGGGGGTCTGGCTGACACCCAGGATTAATGATACCTTTGCGCACAACTTTGTACCACTGCTCAAATCGATTGATGAGGACTTATGCCGTTGGCACGCCAAACTCTTTTCCTGGTTTGGCAGGGCAACCATATGCAAAATGGTCGTCTTGCCAAAAGTGCTATATCTATTACGCACTCTGCCCATTAAAATTCCACAAAGCTTTTTTAGATCACTCCAGGCTACTCAAATGAGATTCATTTGGGCACACAAAACACCTCGTATTAAAATCTCATTACTCACAAGAGCCAAGGCACTGGGAGGCATGGGCGTGCCAGACTACAAAAAATAATATTATGCCACACATATTGCAAGAATCTTAAGCCCCATACACGCGCGCGGATTATCCGAGGACCAGGTCCGTCGGACCATGTCCGTCATACTTTGTCTGATGTTGGTTTTGCGTACACACGGTCAGACAAAGTTGTCGGAAAATCCGATCATTCTGAACGTGGTGACGTTTGTTGCCTAAGACGGGACTACGTAGAGGCTAGTAGCCAATAGCTTTGGTCTTGTAATGTGATCTGAGCATGAGTAGCACTTTGTCCGGTCGGACAACCGTACACACGATCGGATTTGGTGTGATCGGACCGTGTTGTCGGCAAATCTATCCAGCAGGAGATAGGACTTTGTCCGTCGGACACACGGTCTGATTTTTCAACAACATTGTCCGATCGGACAGAATCCATGCAAAAATCCGACCGTGTGTATGGGGCTTTAGACTGGCACTGCCATGCAGAACTGAAAGACTGGGTGTCTCTTGAAAATGTTTCAAGCCCGATTCCCTTAAAATACTCACCTTGGATCCTACCAAGCAAGTACCCAGCCGGACTGAGGAATCACCCCCTGATAGGGACCACCTTGGGTATCTTCCATCTCCTCGCTAAACAAAAAAAGCCCTTTTTTTTCTCACTGGGTCCCTTGACCCCATTGCTAGATAACCCAGATTTCCCACCAGGCATAGGAAATAGACAACTACAACTAAATGATAAACGCTCACCACTTCTTGCTTCCCACTGCCTTAATGGTGGGGCTATTAAAGATTTCTCGGATCTTAAGATAGATAACAATATACCATCCTTGCCTCTCTGGACATATTTCCAGATCCGCACATACATTTACAAACCCACACGGAGAAAGCACTTTACCAGGGCCCTCTCGGTTATGGAGTCGGTGTGCCTAAAAGGGGAACAGGTACCCAAAACTACCTCAATGGCCTATGAATGGCTGCAGCATATGGATACGCTCGCACGGGACAGGTTCAGAGAGAGATGGTCAGATGCCCTAAACATGGATATCACAAACGCTCAATGGGAGAGAGCTTGCATAATGGCACACAAATGCTCGATTAGCACAAGGTCACAGGAAACGGCATATAAAATCCTCACTCACTGGTATGCTACCCCAGTGAAGATTCACAAATGGTACCCTCAATCTGATGACACTTGTTGGCGATGCGGTGAGAGAAGGGGCACTCTATTCCACATTTGGTGGCAGTGTGAAAAGCTGGCACCATTCTGGAATACAGTGACCGAGCTGATCTATAGAATCACGGAGACTAGACTTGTTCTGAATGCAGCAAATTGCCTACTGCACATCTCCAATTTCTCCATGCAGAAATATAAAAATTGCCTCTCCAAACACTTACTGAATGCAGCCAATTCACTCATTCTGCTACATTGGAAAGCCACTTCAGTGCCTACGGCGAAGGAGTGGCTACACAAAATCTCCCATTTTTGTGAAATGGAAGATACTAAAGCCCAATCTGAGGAAAATGCTGAGCGTTCTCAAAACATGGTCTCCCTGGTTCAGCTTTAGACTCTCCCAAGAATAAACAACATTAACTGAGTAGGACTTGAGGTCCAATTACCCACAGAAATACTATACGGTCAACAGGATGAAAACAACACGGGTCTTTTGTACTGTTAGTCTCAAAGGAGACTCCTAGAGTGTTGATTTGACTCTGATTGTCTTTACTAGAACCTTACGCAACAATATATATAGGATATTCCCCTCTCTTCTTTCCCGATTTCTCACATCCTCCTTTCTGTAATTCTGTTCTTTATCTAAATCTCATCTACTCCCTGAGTACAAGAGTACAATTCCCACTCTCTGTTGGGTTGCGGCTACGGCTTCCATGCCTTACCAAGCAGGCTCTATTTGATTTACGTCAGCCAGATAGTTTGAGCTTTTATCTATGAACAAATGTTACCATTGGATGTAACTTGACATTCCACACAAGTTCAATGTTTGTGTTCTTCCATGATACTGTACTCATGTTGAATTATCTGTATTTTGCTTAATTTTCAATAAATCTTTTATGCAAAAAAAAAGTTTAGTCAACCTGCCCGGGAGACCTATTATCAGTGGGTTGGACTCCATTACTTTGAGAGTCGGTAAATACATCGATGGCTTTTTACAGCCTCTGGTATCAGGTACTCCATCCTTTATTAAAGATTCTGCCCAGGTGATACGGAGTTTGGAAAATCTTGAGTGGAAGGAGGGCTACATCATGGCCACTGCTGATGTGGCTTCCCTTTACACCATTATTTCTCACCTGGATGGACTAGAGGCTGTTAAGTTATTTCTAACCAGAGATGTTGAGTTGATTCCCCTTCAGAGAGAATTTATTCTAGATTTACTGAGGTATGCAATGACCCATAATTACTTCTGGTTTGGAGGCACTCATTACCTCCAGAACAGAGGGGTCGCTAGGGGCGCAAAATTTGTGCCCAGCATGGCCAATTTGTTCATGGCCAAATGGGAGGAGGATGTCGTCTATGCCAACAGGAGACCCGAGTTGGTCTTCTGGGGTCGATATATAGACGACATACTCCTCCTGTGGGATGGCGACATGACATCACTTGGTGAGTTTATGCAATACCTCAATGATAACAGATTGGGTATTGTATTACAATATGAGCGCAGCACCAACAAAATAAATTTTTTGGATCTAAACATACAGATTAAAGATGGGGCTTTTAATATGACCACTTTCTTTAAGAGTACAGACAGAAATGGCTATATTGGGCAGGGGAGTTGCCATCATCCCTCTTGGTTGAAGTATGTGCCCAAGAGCCAATTCCTTCGTCTACGACGAAACTGTACTCTCAAGGAGGATTTCCTTGTACAGGCCGCCAACTTGAAGGAAAAATTTGTTGAGAAGGGGTATTCGCCAAGTGATCTAAATATGGTTATAGACCAAGTGGCAAGTATGGATCGTGGTTCCGTTCTCCTCAAGAGGAAGGAACCTGTATCTAACAAGATGGATTACAATTTTTCAATGGTTACTACCTATTCCCAACAACATTTTGACACAACAAAATTCTCACTAAACATTGGGGGGTTTTGAAAAACAATAAGATTTTGGGTCCAGTGCTCCCTGAGAAGCCACAGGTTATTTTCAGAGGGGTTCCCCCTTTGAAACTTTAAATAGCACCTAATATTGTAGACGCTCCAAACAGAGTGTCATACTTTCAAAAGTCCAAAGGCTATTACCCTTGTCGTTACTGTAATGTTTGCATTGTCAATAAGGATAAGAGTAAAAAAATATGTCACTTTAAATCCCACACCACAGGCAGGGTTTTTGACATAAATACCTTTATCACTTGTACTTCACTAAATGTGGTATATCTTTTGATTTACCCATGCGGCCTACAGTACGTGGGCCGCACGACATGCGCTATTATGCATGTCAGGGTAAATGAACATATCACCAATATTAAAAAGGGGTTTCCGAAACACACTGTTTCGCGACATTATCTAGAGTTCCATAATCAAAATCCTAAAGGAACCACTTTCATAGCCATTGACAGATTTAATCTCCACTGGCGTGGTAGTATGTCTAAACGTGAGATTTCCAAACTTGAACCCGCTGGATATATGATTTAAAATGTTACACCCCTTTCGGCATTAATGTCGATTGGGATGTGAATTGGTTCATTAATAACAGCTAAGTAATCTGTACCTTTATTTTATTTTCATTTTATTTTATTCAATTTGTATGGGCAACCACTAGTGGGCAGTGCTTGTTCATACGTATCTTAAATAATGTTCTTAGATCATATTAATTCTTTATATGATTATTATTATGCAATTTAGCAAATACATTAGATAGCGTTTGATCAAAATTATATGATTTGAGAGCCTCCTTTTTTCCCTCTCTTTCCTACAAACGGTTATCTCCATCTATGTACAATATTAGTTTGTGTATTCATTTTTATAGTTTTTTTAATCAAATATTATTTTTAATAAGTCATGCAGGATTTAGGTTGTATGTAATGTACTGGCGTTCCAAATTTTTATCGTGCCTGTTATATATTAGTTTTGCCTGTTGTAATATGAGTTCCGCCCGCTTCGTTTGTTATATAAACAAAGCCGGGTTTTATTTCCGGAGTATGAATGGCAGGTGTGCACTGGGCATGTGTGAACTTTTTTCTTTGTGTCAATTCCGGCCGGCCGTGTTCAGCCGCTTGCCGAATATGACGCATCAAGTTCTTGGTTTCTAGCTGTGTGCGCCTGGACCGCACGCCATACTGCGTGTGTGCGGCCCGCGGTGAAGGCATTCCGCACGCCGGGCATGACGCGGTGCTCGCTGTGGATCCGGCGCACGCTTCTGTGAACCGCTGTCATGAAGGTTCTGCCAGTAACCGGCGCCATGAAGATCCTGCCAGTAATCAGCGCCTCAGCATCCCTGGTACCCGTTAGCTGGCGCCATTGCGCATGCGCGACGCGCGCGTGCGCGGACGAGTGCGCGCCCCCATTGGCGCCAATGAGGCTATTTAAATCCGTCTGTCACAGACGGTCCCCGCTGTCTGCCCTACAGCGTTCTGTGTCTGAGAAAGCTGATCTGAAGTCTGTTTACCTGTGTTTGACCCGGCTACCCTTGACCTTCCGCTTTCCTCCTGCAAACGACCTTGGCTTGTCTGTGACCATTCTCCTGTCTTACCCATCTGTACTGCGCTGCCAGCCTGATACCCAACCCAGTCTGCCTGACCATCCAGTCTGCATACAGTTCCAAGTCTGCCTGTTGTTCCAGTCTGCATACAGTTCCAAGTCTGCCTGTTGTTCCAGTCTGCATACAGTTCCAAATCTGCCTGTTGTTCCAGTCTGCATACAGTCCCAGTCTGCCTGTTGTTCCAGTCTGCATACAGTTCCAGCCTGCCTGCTGTTCCAGTCTGCATACAGTTCCAGTCTGCTTGTTGTTCCAGTCTGCATACAGTTTCAGCCTGCCTGTTGTTCCAGTCTGCATACAGTTCCAGCCTGCCTGTTGTTCCAGTCTGCATACAGTTCCAGCCTGCCTGTTCCAGTCTGCATACAGTTCCAGCCTGCCTGTTGTTCCAGTCTGCATACAGTTCCAGTCTGCCTGTTGTTCCAGTCTGCATACAGTTCCAGTCTGCCTGTTGCTATCAACTTACCTCATCCACTGAGCTGATCCAGGGATCTCTCGTTACCGGTCTTACTAGTCCTGCCAGGCACCTGTGCCCCTTCTGACTCCTGGTCCTACTGTCACATTACCAGGGGACCGGCGAGTGGGAGCCGCAAGGGAGGCTCTTCTCTGCTAATCAGACTCATCGCTACCGTGACAACCGCACGCCGCATTGCGCATGCGCGGCCAGATTAATTTGCCGTTTTTTTAACTGCACGGTGAGGCTTTAGTGCGCATCCGCGATCGGCGCAATCAGCTGTTACTGTTTTGAAATAAGTCACGCTGTCAATCATTAGACAGTGTGACACAGGATGTTGTACTATTTATTTGGGCGTGTTTGCATCAATAGCCACGCCTCTGATGATATCCCCATAGGATAAAACATGTCAGGCTGGCTGATGCAAGTACGCTGTGAACCGCAGAGTTTCTTATATGCTTTGATGTCCCTTCTGTCCTGTAAGTAGACTACGAATAAATGTTATGTTTTTACCTACGGGCTTCACTATTGTGGCTTTTCCTTTCTCCTCATTTGACGCTGGTTTTGTTGGAGATGATATAGCACAATACATTGATCTGTCACTGTGAATTTTTTTGCCATCCACTGGTATTTTTGATGAACCTGGATAGTGTCCTACCAATTGCATCAAATTCAACTATTGACTGGTTGCATTATATGATCACATCGCTCGTTTTTTACATCGTTCTGGTAAGCAGATTGATAGCACGTGGGTGTGGTGTGCTTTCTTTTATGCACTGAAGCTTGGTGGAGGATTCGTATCATTTCATCTATTATATCATCTGCAATTTGATTGATGGACTATCACACATAATTTCAATTCACTTTGGTTTATATATAATTTTTTTGAGCGCTACACTTTGGACCTTAATACATTTAGCTTCCACAGAAGAAAAGGACATGTTTTCCTCTGTGTGGGGTAAACATATACAGACACCAAAGCATGCTGTATATGTTTAGCTCTCACGGAAGGAAAGGACACATTTTCCTTTGTGTGGGATAATCGTATACTGACCCTAAAGCGGACTGTATACGTTTACCTCCCACTGAATGCGTATGTGGGTAATAGATACCCCAAAATAAATTGTACTGAGAGAGACAACAGAGCAAAATTCTAAAAAATTACTAAATCTTATTGAAAGAATTTAATTTTTTTACAGAAAGGTAAACTGGAAAAATGCAAAGTCAATGGATGATATTACACAAATTGATCCTCCATCAGGTGAAACGAAGAATTCTGCAAACTTGATTTTGAATTGTGATGACCTGTGCAGTGGAAAAATATTTGTTGTAATTGTAATAAAGAGAACCAGACTGGGAATCTTTTTGACCCTCACATGCTTGCCGTCAAGGGCTCCAATACAATTGAGAAATTGTGTCTTCTCCCAGAACACTTCTGCAATGGCTTCCCACATCTCCTTATTTGGCACAGGCATCGAACACACATAACTCACTTACACTACAAGTCACTTCTGAATCAAGACGCATCAGCGGCGTATGTCCCCAAACCTGTGCCTGACATACCACACCTCCTACTAACCGCCACCCCTCCTACTGACCCCCTACACCTCCTACTAAACACCAAACAGCCACCTACAGCCAATCCGAGTCTAGTCGCATCATCACCGCAACGATTCAGATCCTCGGCATACAAGTCTCACTGTTATCATTCATTGGCTCAATGATTCGGATCCTCAGGAAACACAAACTGTTACTCACACCTACAGCCGATCCGAGTCTAGTCGCATCATTGGCTCAACGATTCGGATCCTCTGCAAATACAAACTGTTACTCACACCTACAGCCGATCCGAGTCTAGTCGCATCATTGGCTCAACGATTCGGATCCTCTGCAAATACAAACTGTTACTCACACCTACAGCCGATCCAAGTCTAGTCGCATCATCGGTGGACCGATTCGGATCCTCAGCAATACAAACCCCATTGTTACTCACACTCCAGCCCGGCCGAATCTAGTCACATAGGCGATATGAACGCAGCGGCACAACGATTTGGATCCTCGGCCTTACATTATCAAGCATAAACATACACGTCTCACTCCATCGATTTGTACGTTGTTGCGGTCGGTAATTCCTACATGCTCAAATTTCGCTACCTTTGTTTTCGCATTCCTGATAAGGCTGCTTACTTGCAGTCATTGCAAGCATTTCTGCAAGTGGCTTAAATCGGCCACTAACCACCTCCAGTGAAAAATTAGCTGCTCACCTATTCTCTGTCGCTTCTCCCTTTAGGTAAGTAGAGTTCCAGTTGGTCCATCCTGCACCAGGTTTGGACGTTAGTCCCTCAGGTTAAGAAAAAAAAACTGTGCTCATTCACACACTGACGATAGGGCTCACACCTTCACCAAGGGGCCATCAATGCCCCTAACAGCTCTTTGCAATCCCCCCTTGTTAAAACAATTTCCTATGTCACCTTACTACAGGTGCCCGGTCCACCCAGTTCTCTACCCCAACCAGGACTTCACAAGCTAGTGCATCAAGTCAGGTGCATAGTACAAGGGATCTCACACCTACAGCCTATCCGAGTCTTGTTGCATCATCGGTATAAACTATTCGGATCCTCGGTACTACAAACCCCCCATCCACACCTCCTACGAACACCAAACCTCCTACTAACACCACCGTTAATCTCACCAACAGCCCGATCCAAGTCTAGTCGAATCAATGGCGCAACAATTCCTATCCTCAGCACTACAAACCTCACTGTTACTCCCACCTACAGCCTATCCGAATCTTGTTGCATCATCGGCACACCGATTTGGATCATCGGCACTACAAAACGCAGACAACCCGATCCAAGTCTAGTCGCATCATTGGCGCAGTGATTTTGATCCTCTGCACTGCAAATCCCACTGTTACTCACACCAACAGCCCGATCCGAGTCTAGTCGCATCATCGGGACTATGATTTGAATTCTCATCGCTACAAACTTCACCATTACTCTCGGGCGGCATTAAGCAGCTAAATACATCATGACTAGGCTGCATGCATGTCGGGTAGCTCGGGTTCTACCTATCCTCCATAAGCCCCGTGTCGTCACATGTAGGGGAGTGGCCAGGGCGGTGGAGGAGCTTGGATACATGCTTGTTTGTACAAGCTCCTGACTCATACAAGTTAGGAAGTCATTTGGAGAGGAATCCTATGCTTAATGCTTTTAGAGTTTGGTGTGCTGGAAGCACCTAAAATGTGTGAGTACCCTGATGTTATGTTTTCTAAAAAAAAATGTAACTAGCGATAATGCACTATCCAGCCTCTTTCTTGTTTTAAAATTGAGGACAACTTCTCTTAATTTTCCTGTGGGATCCTGCTGAGCCAGTTTCACTTAGAGCCCATGAGTGGTTCAACTGCTTATGTGGACCAAATTAAAAGCAGGATTCCACCCTAAAGTGGAACTTCCGCTTTTTGGAACCCTCCCCCCTCCGGTGTCACATTTGGCACCTTTTATTTTTTATGAATTCACATCTTACGTATGATCCACATATGTTTGTATTAATTTTTTAAATCACATTTACTGCAAATATTTATTTATTTATATGAATGGGTATTGCACTGAGTCACTTTAAGTATCTTTACTTGCAAGTCACATCTTCGTATTTCATTTACACATAATAAGTTTTTTCACTTATTACGCATACATCTCTTATTCGGTAATTCATTGGATATTTTATCCATAAATATCGTTCATTGATATATTATATATATATAGAGGCACAGCTCCCAATACTTACCTTGAACAGCTCCACCATCCCTCATTTGCTATTACATTTGTAGCTGCTGGCTTTTAAAAAAAAATACATTTTCAGGTATAATCCCTCTTTAAGTGTGCGGGCACACTGTTGAAGGTGAGCGCATTCACACCAAGCGAGTTCAGCGTCACTGGCCCCCGGCTGTCAGGTACCATGCAGACACCATCATCCTGCACCTCGTAGTGTCCAAAAACGCAACAGTCCGGTCCCGGGCTAGATATCAAGCTATTGCTCAGTGGCCATTCTAGACCAGTCGCTATCTCATCTGCCCGACCTGTCGGAGTCTAGGCCATTGCTACCTTTCCTTACCAACCCTCTGAGTGGTAGCCAATTCACCAGACACATTAGGATCCTTTTGCTTAACTTAGGCCTTGACCCCGGCCGATAATCTGGATATTCCTTCCGGGTCTGAATAGCGTCAGCAGCATCAAGAAACGGGGTCCTGGACCACGTCATCAAGAATATGGGCAGGTGGAAATCCGCTTGCTTTGCTCGATACATCCCCAATCCACAAGCAGAAATGTCACAAGCCTTCAGCAAGCTTGCCCTGTAGGATATTAGCTGAAATAAATAATTACCTCACACACATTTAAATAAAAATAAGCTTATATAATACTATCATAATAACATTATATACAACAAAATACACATATTTGTCACAAGAAGATGTTCCTCTAGTGACGCGCTCATTCTCATTGTCCATTCTTGTAAGCCGTGGTCTAAATCTCTCCAGCAGGTCATCAGATTAAGGAAAGGACAAATTTCTTAGGCTAATTACATTGTGTGTGTACATATTTGCAAAGTATCCCAAAGAGATGCTGGGATATTAAGTGATTAGTCCAGAAGCAACGATGGCTGCTTCTCTCCTCCTCCAGCTGACTCCATCTTCTCAGCCTACGTAATACAAGCAGCAGGATGGCCTCATCATAATGACAGGATCCATAATGAATGCGGACAGTTCTCAGATGCTCTCACTCCTCTCAAAATTGTATTAAACAACACTTATATATAACGCTGATGTATTTAAGCGTATCTAAATGTGCATAAACATTTGTGGAAAAGGTGCCTAAAAGTTTATATTTTTTTTTAATGCCACGTTTTCCTGCCAGCAGTACTGGCGTTCAGAGTGATTTTTTTTAATGCCCAGTGTGCAGGAGGCCTAACAGATAATCGTATGACTTATTGTTTGCATTTTGTTGCATAATACTAATATCAAATACAAAAGTGCAAAATGCACGATTCTGGAAAACCTTCCTGTTTGCGTACCTATCATGCGTGGTGTTTGTCTATCGATTTTTAGCGGACGCATACTGTACTGATTAAACAGTTGTGGTTCACTGGGTTATTGTCCAAGCAAATTTTTCGTGTTTGTCCCTTCAGATATTGTCGGATGGACTGTCGTGATGGGCTTTCGAAAGCTGTGTACTAACGATCAGACTATTGTGCGATCAATCCAACAGCAATTTATCCAATTATCTAATCGTGTGTACGAGGCATTAGACTTTGTGTACACAGACACATTAATTACTTCCAAAATAAAAGACTGTCCCTATGATCCCCAGCACACACAAATATGTAAACCTGTTAGTAAAACTTTAATAGAGAAAAGATCCACATCTACAAGCACTATTCATACATTGTAGTATTCATGTGTGCAAACATTATAGAAAGAAGGAAGGAAATTAGAGAAGAAACCACTAGATGGTGCAGTGGTATTGTTTTTAATCTGGTGTCAATGAATGCATGAATGAAAGTATGTACAGTATCACACAAAAGTGAGTACACCCCTCATATTTTTGTAAATTTTTTTTATATCTTTTCATGTGACAACACTGAAGAAATTACACTTTTGCTACAATGTAAAGTAGTGAGTGTACAGCTTGTATAACAGTGTAAATTTGCTGTCCCCTCAAAATAACTTAAAGTGGAGTTCCACCCACTTTTACAACTCTTCAGCATCCCTCACTAAACTGTGCACTGTAAACAAATTGGATATTTTTTTTATTTTTTTTTCAGCACAGACTGTATATCTGCTGTATTCATTTTTCACTTCCTCCTCCCTGGCCGCGGCCTATCGCATCATTTCCTGTTTGCAATGCCTCCTGGGAAGGGGCAGCAACTTCCTCTCAAACTGCCGTTGCTATGGAAACCTGACCTGAAACCTATTACACTGCTTATGCTGCACTGAGCATGTACGAGATCTGCAAGGATGAGATCCAGGAAGAAATACAGTCTGGCTTCAGATGCCCACACTTAAGATGGCCACGCCTGCTGCAAGTTTATAAAATAACAAACTACTGCTACAAACTAACAAAACAGACCTTCGTTTACAGACTAACTTTACTAGAATACATTAAGCTTGTGTATTATAGGGGTATTTTTATTTAAAAAGTATAATTTCGGCCGGAACACCGCTTTAAAGAGGAAGTAAAGCCTCTTAAAAAAAAAAAAAAAGACACCCTGCAAGGCAAAGGCATAATGAGCTAGTATGCATAGCATACTAGCTCATTATGAAAGACTTACCTGAAAACGAAGCCCCCGAAGCGGTCCTTATCCACGATCTTCTGCGCCACCATACAGGGCCGGAGTGACTTCCGGGTCTCGCCGCTCCAGCGCTTTGATTCGCTGGAGAGGCGATGACGTCACTCCCACGCATGCGCAGGAAAGCGGCATATCGCCGTGAACCCGGCATGTGCAGTGCGCCTGCGCGCCGCTGTCTACGGCGCATGCTTTTTCATTTCTAAATATCTCCTAAACCATGTAGGTTTAGGAGATATTTATTGGACCTACAGGTAAGCCTTAATCTAGGCTTACCTGTAGGCCAAAGTGCTTTGGAAGGGTTTACTTCCACTTTAACACACCATTAATGTCAAAACCGCTGGCAATAAAAGTGAGTACACCCTAAGTGAAAATGTCCAAATTGGGCCCAAAGTGTCAATATTTTGTAATCATAGAGCCAGCGGCGAGGAGAGCAATAATTGGCCACAGGCAGGATGCCTGTGGCCAATTATAGCTCAGGGGGTTTAGCACACGCCCCACACTATATAATGACTATATGTGAATCATTTCTGTGTGGGGAAAGTGTAGGGAAAGAGGAAAAATAGGCAGGGATAGTGTATTCTTCTCAGACTTTGCTTGTGGGGAAAGTGTAGGGATAGAGGAAAAATAGGCAGGGATAGTGTGTTCTTCTCAGTGCTGTTCTCTACCAATCCAGCCATCTGCAGGAGTTAGTGTGTGTGTGTGCTGTGTGAGTATAGCACAGCAGTAGCACACTAAACCACCTTACACTGTATCTGCCCTGTTGTCACCTAAGACAGACATCTGCAGGAGTTAGTGTGTTTTGTGTGCCTCCAGCATATCATACCCCAACAGTCCATACATACATACATACAGTATATACCTACAGTACCTGTATTGTTTGCACCGCCTGTATACTGCGGTTCAGAGTATATAGGGTTTTAGGTATAGGGTTTTATTTTGGGTGCAGGGTTCCCCTTAATATCCATACAAGACCGATAGGGTGTGGTAATAGGCTTGGGTAGGGGCGGGGGATGGGGTAGCCATGCCATTTTTCTCAAAGATTTTCATCCATATTGCCTGGACAAGACATGACATTAAAGCCGCAAGCAGTTTTAAATGGCTTCTTTTTTCCTTTACAAATGTCATTTTGTGCAGGGACAGTTCTAAACACGGGGAACACATGTCACTTCACAGGCATACTTTAAAAACCCCCAAGGAATATTTCACTTTTTTTTTTTCACTTTATGCATCATTAAAATCACTGCTCCAGAAAAAACGTCAGTTTTTAAAACTTCTTTTTGCATTGATACATGTCCCCTGGGGCAGGACCCGGGTCCCCAAACCTTTTTTATAACAATAACATGCATATTGGCCATTATAATTAGCACTTTAGATTTCGAACGTTCGCGTCCATTGTAACAAATAGGGTTCTAACGTTCGTGCAAACTTTCGGTCCGTTCGCAGGTTCTGGTGCGAACCGAACCCGGGGGTGTTTGGCTCATCCCTACTCATCAGACCACAGCACATGGTTCCAGTAATCCATGTCCTTAGTCTGCTTGTCTTCAGCAAACTGTAGGCTTTCTTGTGCATCATCTTTAGAAGAGGCTTCCTTGTGGGACAACAGCCATGCAGACCAATTTGATTCAGTGTGTGCGGCGTCTGGTCTAAGCACTGACAGGCTGACCCCCCCCCCCCCCCCCCCACCCCTTCATCCTCTGCAGCAATGTTGGCAGCACTCATATGTCTATTTCCCAAAGACAACCTCTGGATATGGCGCTGAGCACGTGCACTCAACCCCTTTGATTGACCATGGTGAGGCCTGTTCTGAGTGGAACCTGTATTGTTTAACCGCTGTATGGTCTTGGCCACAGTGCTGCAGCTCAGTTTCAGGGTCTTGGCAATCTTCTTATAGCCTAGACCCTCTTTATGTACAACATTTTTTTTTTAGATCCTCAGAGAGTTCTTTGCCATGAGGTGCAATGTTGAACTTCCAGTAAGAGAGAGTGAGAGTTGATAACACCAAATTTAACACGCCTGCACCCCATTCACACCTGAGACCTTGTAACATTAACCAGTCACATGACACAGGGGAGGGAAAATGGCTAATTGTGCCCAATTTGGACATTTTCACTTAGGGGTGTACTCACTTTTGTTGCCAGCAGTTTAGACATTAATGGCTGTGTGTTGAGTTATTTTGAGGGGACAGCAAATGTACACTGTTATACATGCTGTACATGCACTACTTTACATTGTAGCAAAGTGTATTCTCTTCAGTGTTGTCACATGAAAAGATATAATAAAATATTTACAAAAATGTAAGGGGTGTACTCACTTTTGTAATATACTGTATATACTTTCATGTTATTCTTTCATACTATACTCTTGGCATTCTTATGAAACAATTTAGCAAGCAATACATTTAAGATTTGAAAAAAAAATCCAAGTTTTTTTTTATAGGTGGTATGTGGTGGAAAGAGACTAACTGTAGCTGGTTGCAGGTACAGAAGTGAAAAAAACCCAGAATACAGTCCTGTGTGTTTTGCCCTCTGGTTTGAAATGGGGGGGGGGGGGGGGGGTTGTATGTGACAGTGCGAGCCTCTGCCACTGTGAAATGTAAGGGACAGTGACACAGGGTTCACACATAGGCAGAGTGCAGGACTCGAGTGTCAGTTCTGTCTTCCTCTGGGTTTTGTAATTCCTGGATCAGGATCTGGAACTCGAGGGCTTCAAAGTGTACAGGCCTTGCCAAAGACCAGCAGGGTGTGTGTTCAGATGCACACAGCCCTTATAATGGAGGCTTGGACAGCTCAGGGCTCCACTCCAGAGACAGGAGGTCTCTACATAGAAGTCAGGAGGACTCCACCCTTCCCTAGGAGTCAGGGAGGCTGCACAAGATTGTCAATGTCTGCACAGTGCAGGTGATGACAGAAGAGCAGGAAGCTGCAATAGAGAAAGGCTGTCAGGAGAATCCCTATTGTTCTGTTCTCACTACACGTTTGCCCCTGGCGTGTATGTAGCTCAACATACAGTTTAAACCTTGAATCCTACAATAACCAGACTGTCTGTAACTTTAGATCTTTATTAGGATGAACAGGTGGTGGTCATATAAGTATAGGATGTATACACGCCGTGAAACTAGAAATAAACAGACAAATGAACATATAAGAATTAAATGAACATAACAAATGTCTACTAGGTATATAAGTAAACAGTCTTTAGCATACCAGCAATGCTACCTTAGAAGGATTTGGAATTCCTCTGAACATGTGGTGCAGGTTTAGCTGACTCCATTGCAGTCTCTCCTCATGGAAAGGATGAAAGAGTTGTAATAGGAAGTGGGCTAGTTCCTAGTGATATGACAGGAAATGTCTATTAACCATAGAACACTACCCATCAATAGTCTTTTGTTAAGAGTGGCATCTAGTGGGCAATGTTGATATTGCAAGTCCAGAAGATATTATTTTTTCTTTATAGGCTGAAGGCATGACACTTATCCAGAGGCCAGGAATGGGCTCATGCAGCAAGGTGCTGCGACTGAGGGTTGAGTGAGCTGAGAGAACCAGGAGAGCTAGGCAATACAGTCAGAGGGACTGGTAAGAAGAGCAGCAGTGCTGCTCGCAAGCGAACCAGGTGGCTAGGCATTTCTAATTGAGTGTTCATGTTGATGGTGGAAACCCCTGTGTGGGCAGATGATTTCTGTGTGAAATGCCCTAGAACTTAAAATAATTGAAAACACATCTACCACGTGAGCATAATCACCCCAACAAAACAGCATGTATGATATGGGGAGCCTAGGACCACCAACCAGCCATTTGTAAAAGTTAAACACTCTTGGTTTTTGCTTTCCTGATTTTGAAGGAAAAATAAACAGCCCATAATTCTGGTACATCAAAAACAATATTATGGCTCACCACCAGTATACTCTTCCTACACCTGGATTAAGGTTCTTGTCCACTGCAGGGTACAGGAAAAGCCGAAGGGACTAAGCAAACAGTCCCAGTCACAAGACAGTCTGCACTTCATCACAGCTGTGAACTACTTCACCTCACAGACCTGTGCTGAGCCTCCAAATTCCAATTACCAATCCTGAGAGAAACTGTAAATCAGTCCTCTCCTCTCAAACGGGACTACCCTGGAACTCCTCACCCTGCATGGGTGAGAATCCCAGAGTACTCAAAAAAGTGTTCATATATCTCCCATCCAGGAAACATTCCTGGTGTCCTTTAC
Organism: Lithobates sylvaticus; assembly: GCA_028564925.1. NCBI lineage: Eukaryota > Metazoa > Chordata > Amphibia > Anura > Ranidae > Lithobates > Lithobates sylvaticus. The sequence goes on along the minus strand of CM053027.1, from coordinate 195,118,926 downwards.
AATACACAGTGCCGATCCTGACCTCCCTGGGGCCCTAAGCAAAATTCTGCTGAGGGGCCCTCTACCTGACCCGTGATGCTGTGAGCTATGGAAACCATTTGCCATTGCCACACAGTCACACCTGACACTTCAGCGCTCCCAATACAATCCTCCCTCCTTTAAACAAAACAGTCAAAGAATAAGTACAACAATATAGAACAGACATTATATATTTATCTTTACATATCTGAGTGTGGATCCCCCACTTACATCAGGGTCCCCAGAGAGCCTCCCCTTACACCAGGGTCCCCAGAGAGCCTCCCCTTACACCAGGGTCCCCAGAGAGCCTCCCCTTACACCAGGGTCCCCAGAGAGCCTCCCCTTACACCAGGGTCCCCAGAGAGCCTCCCCTTACACCAGGGTCCCCAGAGAGCCTTCCCCTTACACCAGGGTCCCCAGAGAGCCTTCCCCTTACACCAGGGTCCCCAGAGAGCCTTCCCCTTACACCAGGGTCCCCAGAGAGCACCCCCCTTACATCAGGGTCCCCAGAGAGCCTTCCCCTTACACCAGGGTCCCCAGAGAGCACCCCCCTTACATCAGGGTCCCCAGAGAGCACCGGGGGGGGACAGGAGGGGGGGGACAGGAGTTTAGAGGCTGCGAAGGGGGGAACAGGAGGTCAGAGGCTAGAGTTGCCACCTCATCCTTTTAAACCCGAACACATATTAATTACACAGGTTCTGTGGCTGATTAAGGTGGTAATTAAACTCACTTGTTGCAAGGGGGGTGCAGGAGGTCAGAGGCTGCAGGGGGGGGGGGGGCAGGAGGTCAGAGGCTTGGAGGGGGGCAGGAGGTCAGAGGCTGCGAGGGGGAGGGGGCCCAGGAGGTCAGAGACTGTGGAGGGGACGTTTTATTTTTTAAAAATAGCGCCACTCGGCGCCAACGTGTCACTGCGCATGGGCCCGCTGCCGCCCCTGTGATGGCAGCGGCGCCTGAAAAAAAGATGGCCGCGGGGCCGACATGCAACTGCGCATGCGCCAGCGTTGTTGCCGCTGCTCGGCAATTTTCGGAAAGGCGGGCGCATGCGCAGTTGCCTTATTTTTTATATGGTCAGGCTCCCGCACCTCTTTGCAAGAATTCATAGATGAATTAAACAGCAATACTAACAATGTCACATTGACAAGTGAGATAAGTACATCAAGTATAAATTTCTTGGACGTCAATATCTTCAGAGAAAATAACAAACTATACACGAAAGTGTTTTTTAAACCCACTGACTCTAACAGTTATCTCCCTACTCAAAGTGGCCATCACCCCATGTGGCTAAGAAATATCCCCAAAGGACAAATTACCAGGATCCGAAGGAATTGCACTAAGGACATTGATTTTTTCAACCAATCGGCAGTTATAAAAAAGAAATTCGAGGACAAAGGATACAAGGGGACACACTTGGACAAAATCATTAATGATATTTCCTTGATCCCAAGAACTTCCTTTTTAGAAGACAGACCCTCCATACCTACAACAACGAACACTAAAGAATGGAGCTTCATCTCAGGCTTTCACGAACAATTCAAAGAAGTTGAGGCTATATTTCTAACCCATTGGCACATTCTTCTTATGGATAAGATTCTCAAACCATCATTACCTGAAAAACCTGGATTTATCTATAGGAGAGCTCCGTCTTTTGCGGATAAAGTTGTGAGAAAAGTCCTAGATCCCCCGACAAAGCATGCTTCATTTTGGGACAACGATGGCTTTTATTCGTGCAGAAGATGTAAACCATGCAGGGAGGTCAAACATCCATTAAGAGCCGTTGAAACATTTAGGTCCACCTCTAATAAGAGAGAATTTAAAATAAGAGATTTTATCACCTGTAACACACCATATGTAGTGTATGCAATTCAATGCCCATGTGATCTTATTTATATCGGTCGCACTAAAAGGCTCCTAAGGATCAGGATTGCTGAACACATTGCCAACATCAAACTAGGTTACAAAGACCACAATGTGTCACTCCATTTTAAAATATACCACAACCAGGATCCTTCTGGTCTGAAATTTTGGGGTATTGATCATCTCAGGCCAGCATGGAGGGGCTCGAACCAGGTGCGTGAACTTTCAAAAAAAGAAACCGAATGGATTTATTTGGTAGACACTCCCTCGCCCAAAGGGTTAAACGTGGACTTAGATATCAATTGTTTTATCAGTGACTATTAATTGTTTTTTATATTCTGATCACACACGTCTTGGTAATGTCCGTATAAGGTTATTTCTATTACATAACCTCATCTGCCGCATATATCTATTATAGTTATTGCAATTTCCTTTTAATGTATATTTTTTATATATTTTTTACATATTTTTATATGTGGAATTGTATATTTATACATTTTATGGATATTTAATTTTTATATATTTATCTGGCCTTTACTCTTCGGTCTCTTTTATGATATGATATTTTATTGATGGTTTCCCCTTAGACCACACATATGCATTTTTATGCATCCCATATATATTTTATCATATTATTTATTTCATATTTATATACATATACATCGCTATGAAGAAGCGTGTTTTTATGTATATTTATTTTAGGCATGTATTATTCTTTTACATATTTGTATATATATATATATATATATATATATATATATATATATATATATATATATATATAATACATCATTAACGCATATTTTAATACACAGACTCCGTTTTAGAGATCATTCCTATTCCCCCCTTTTTTATCTTCCTTCACAAAACTAAGATGGATTTAATATTAATTTATTTATTACCCATTCTGCTCTATTACACATGTTCCGTTTATTAATTAATTAATTATCTAATGGATTATACATGTTCCAACCATCTAATGGATTATTCACCCATTTTCCTTGTCCAGCGATCATAGATCGCGCAATATATGGTCTATGTATTTTATAATGCACCTACTACTTATACTTGACTATGTACACCTTTTTTAACAATTATTTGCTATGTGTATGCACTCATTATTGATTTGCTACACCTGTGTTGTTAGCCCCGGGGTTCCTATGTGCAGATGCCCATCATGTAATAACAATACTCTCAGCTGTTGTTTTTATCTAATTTTCCTGCTTTTATTAACATCATCATCATTCCTCAGATTAAGATGCCAACATTATTGAATAATTATTGAGCACTTGGATGGTGGTGTATGTTTTTGTTGCCCGTCACAGGGCTGCACAGTATCATGGCATCCGATTGCCATGGTAACGTTGTCCGGTTTCTGCGATCCCTGATTGGCTAAACTGCCAGTGAATGGGATTACTTAAGCCAGCCAGAGCGCCGTGTAGCCACGCCCTCTGTTGAAGTCAGGAAGTGACGAAACGCGTAAGCGCGTGGCTAACACGACGTTCGTCCGGAAGTCACGTGTGCGCTCCACCGCCGCTAACCACCATCCAGGAAGTGAAGCTTGTGTCAGCAGAGATACACAGGCCGCTCCAGGAGGGATTGTTTGCTGCCACTGTGGACGATTGGAGAACTACCTCCACCATTACACGCAAGTGACACTGTTTATACGCTGTTTGAAAGAAATTTAAATGTACGCTGAATACTATAGGGGATTTTAATGGGATATGCTTTTAAAGAATCTAATAAATGGAATTACACTATGTATGCTACTTTTTCCATTTTTTTATGACATACCTTTGAGAGCTGAGTTATCTTTGAAACCCTGATGGTATTTAAAACCCTGGTGGTACCTAAGCTGAGGAAGTGATCTGATTGGCACTGATTCTGGATGTTTGACGTTTCCTGTGCAGTAGATACCGAGATGATGCTATATATCTTAAGGCCTGTTTAATTTATTCTTCTGGTGAGTTTAACCCCCTGAGGGGAGCGTGCCTCACGTGGTGGAATGTTATGAAGGGATTAAAGAGGTGCTTGGATAGACATCTGGAATACCTAACCACTTGAAAAGTCACCCATTATTTGAACTGTGCACTCTAATTCTGAGATACACTTAAAGGACTACCTCCGCTACAATATTTCTTCACTTTATGTATGACCTGTGGACTTTATCACAGAAAGAACTCATTTTCTTCTTTTTATGTCATTGCTTTAGCGCTGTTTTAGTATTGTATTTTACAGGAACCACTGTTTTATATTTTACTATCTCCTTTATATATATATATATATATATTGTAATGTGTATGTATATGCAGCACCCTCTACCTAAAGCACTTTTGAATTGATGGGGCCCAGGCCCGATACAGAAGTACTATACAGATTTACCTGCAGGGGCTGCCTGTGGGTGGGATACCCAAACTCACCTGAATGATCACGTATTCCAGGCTCATCCCTGGACCAGTGTTGTCAACCGCCCGTAGATTTACGGGCAGCCCTCAAAAACAGGGCACTTTTCTCCTTCCCGTAAAAGCCTGTAGCAGGAGAAAAGTGCCAGTAAAAAATGTTGGTGACCGGCGCAGTTCACTAAACCGCCAAGACGATCTGATCTTGAGCCGAGTCGAACCACGAATCCTGCCTCTGCCCGCCGCGCGTTATTGATGTCAGTGCATTTTTCCATGCCGCACCACCGCCAGATTTTAAAAAGGCAGCAGGAGCCGAGCTAGCAGATGGAGGAGCCTCTTGGCCTGGACAGAGCAGATAGCAGCACAGACTTGAAGGAAGGACTGTGCAGCGGAGTCGGATCCCTGCCCTGAGCCTGCCCAGTACAGTGCCCTGGTGTCGGATGGTGAGTGGCTTTGCAGATTGCGCAAGGAGGTCAGGCACACTGATCATACCACCCATCACTTTTATATCACACCGATCACCACTCATCACTATCTTATGGGAATTTTATAGGACTGATCATCACCGTTATGTTAGTGGACTTTTATAGGACTGATTACATTTTATTCTAGGGTTGATCACAGTTGTAATTTAGGACTGATCATTGCTATCTATGACACTGATCATCACTGCTATATTAGACTGATCATCATGTAGAACTTATTACTTTGGACTTATTACTTTGATAGGACTGATCGCTTTTTTTAGTCTAGGGATGATCACTTTTATATGATGATCACTATTATATTCTAGGACTTATCATTGCTATTGATGACACTGATCCTCACTTCTATATTAGACAGATCATCATGCTATATGGTATAGGACTGATCACTTTTTAGTCTAGGGATGATCAGTGCCATCGATGACACCGATCGTCTCTCCTTGTATTTTCAGTCTGATATGATTCGTGTTTTCTAGAGATGACTTTTCTATTCCCGGGGCTGATCTCTGCTATATGTTATTGAATTTCTGATTGGTTCTGTGTGCTCCAGGGCTGATCCCTTGATCTTAGAGGGCTGATCTCTTCTATTTCATAGATTTCAGAGCAGGTGATCACTTGTGTGCTGTAGGCTTGATCAGTCTTGTATTCTAGGACTGATCAATTCTACCATTCCGGGGCTGATTCCCTCTATTTAACAGATTCCAGTGCTGATCACTTCTGGATTCTAAAGCTGATCACTTGTGTGCTGCAGGGTTGATCATGTCTCATCCCTAATGATCTTAGAGGGCTGATCTCTTCTATTTCATAGATCCCAGTGCTGATCACATGTGTGCCGTAAGATTGATCAGTCTTGTATTGTCAGGGAGACTCAGAGGTCGGGACTCAGACAGTGCTCTGCTCAGTATACTCACCCGAGTCGGGGGGGGTTGGATAATGAAAGAGACAGTTAGACAGGGGCCAGGGCCCGGCCCAAGGGAGTATATGAGAGTGGGTAAGTCTCAGAGAGAGAGAGACAGGCCGCAGCCAACAATCTCTTCTCAGGACCGGACGGTGGAGGAGGACTGCATGGTGCACTGCAGCAGCACAGTGAAAGTGGCACAGGAGGAGGACACTGACTGATGTGGAGAGGTATGATAATCTGAAGGGGGGCAGAGGAGGAAACTACCATGTCTGCAGCCTCTAACCATCTCCTGTTACAGTATCCTGTCCGCAGTCTCTGACCATCTCTTGTATCGTGTCCGCAGTCTCTGACCATCTCTTGTATCATGTCCACAGTCCCTGACCACCTCCTGTAGTATCTACGCAATCTATGAACATCTCCTGTACTATGTCTGCATTCTCTGACCATCTCCTGTATCCTGTCTGCAGCCTCTGACCAACTCCTGTATCCTGTCTGCAGCCTCTGACCCTCTCCTGTATCCTGTCCGCAGCCTCTGACCATCTCCTGTATCCTGTCTGCAGCCTCTGACCATCTCCTGTATCTTATCTGCAGTCTCTGAGGGGATGTCTGGAAAGGAGTCAAGAGTGGGATGGGGGTCACAGGAGAAGTTAAACATGTGTGGACTGTGGAGAGGAGGCTATAGAAAAAAAACAGAGCCGCCAAGCTGAAGCCATCTGACTGAGCCCTGCACAGTGCACCTTAGAGGAGGTCAGTGACAGCGCCACCAGGCAAGTCTGAGGGGGGGGGGGGCACTGATGTAAAGGGGGAGTAAATACCATAATGCAAGGGGACACTGATATAAAGGTTCCCCCTCATATTAGTAACCCCCCTTACCTTAGTGTATTCACTCTGCAGAAGGTGGTCTATGGTCACCAGAGTGCCCCCCACATCAGAGTTCCTGGCGTCCCCCTTTACATCAGAGTCTGCAGGATTAAGTCTGTGCACCCTGATGTAAGTGGGAACTCTGATGTAAAGAGAACACAGTGGACTCTGATATAAGGTGGTCTCTGGTCACCAGAGCACCCCTCTACATTAGCATTCCACCACAGATCATGATTTGCAGTGTTCCCCTTCACATAAGAGTTCCCTTTTTTTAGGACCCGGCGCATCACGGATCGCGGTAAATGACTCAGCTATTTAAAAAGCTGGAGCTCCCGAACCTGAAGGGAAGACCGGGTGAAGATGGAGGCACCGACAGCGGTGACCATGCACCACTGGTAGGCTTTGATTTAAAGGATAATGTCATCTTTAACCACTTCAATACCAGGCACTTTTACCCCCTTTCTGCCCAGGTAAATTTTCAGCGCTGTCATACTTTGAATGACAATTGCGTGGTTATGAAATACTGTACCCAAATGAAATTTTTATAATTTTGTTCACACAAATAGGGCTTATTCTGCTACATTTCTTTGGTGAAAATAACCCAAATCAGTGTTTATTATATAGACTGTAGGAAAGAGTCCACAAACTATGATAAATATCTGAACATTGATCAATCCTGATGTACTGATGGCATATCTCATTTCTTGAGGCCCAAAAATGTCAGGACAGAACAGATATCCCCCAAATGATCTCTTTTTGGAAAGTAGACAGTCCAAGGTATTTAGGAAGAGGCATGGCGAGTTTTTTGAAGTTGTCATTTTTTGTCATAAATTTTGGGAAAAAAGAAATTTAAAAAATGTTTTTTTTTTTTTTTACATACTGTCACTAGTGCAGTACAGCATCATATAACAGGTGTGGCGGTGATCAGCGACACTGACTGGTGACAATACAAAAAACAAATATATATATATTTTCTTTTTTTTTTTGTTCTTTTTTTAACATTTTTTTTTTTTTTTTGACTAGAGCAATATACTGTTACCATAGTAACATTGTACTACTCTGGGGAAGTGATCATTATTATTATAATTTTTTTCACAGTATGTTTGCATATAGCAATGGATTTCATTGCTATAGGCAAGCATTTTACTGAATAAAATTGATTCATTCCATTTGTTTTGTTGTGATTAGCTGTGATTGGCCAGAGCTAATCACATAGTACAGATGGGCTATGATTGGCCCAGTCTGTACCAGGTAATCACACTGACCAATCACAATTGTATACAATGGATGGCTTGAAAGGAAGTCAACCATTGTTTACAATGGTCATGTGACCTGCTGTGATTGGTTACAGTGGTCACATGATACCGGCAGCAGGACGGTACAGTGATCAGTCATCAGCTGTGTCAGGTGGATGCAGCCAGTGACAGATCGCGCTGCTGCACAGTCCAATCTGAGAGAACGTCATATGACATCTACCTTGATCAAGAAGAGGTTCCTGCCAGCATCATCTTGCCATACGCCGGCACGAAAACCAGTTATAAAAAATAATAAATGCAAATTTTTTGCAGTTAAAAAAATGTGCATTTACTATTTTTTTTAGTAGGAGCCTGTAAATTTTTACCTGTGATCAGCAGATTGTAATGCAATGCAGGGCTCCTGCAGACTGTCAGTGTAAGCTGGCTGCTCATATCTCGTATGGGCAGGCAGTTACACAATGATGGGAACAATCAATGAACTACCTAGAGTGCTCAACTGCGCTCTGGTAGTTCATTTAGAATTACAAGCCATCAGCCGCAAAGGCTGTCAATCCCTGTAGTTCATTCATTCACATAACTTTGTGAATGAATGACGTGGCCATGTGGGCAGCGTGTGCAGGGAGAAGATTCCCAGCCCACTGTCATGGGGGAGGGAGCAGGAGCGGGAAGCAGTAACATATTCCACCCTAAAAACTGGTGGAACATGTAACTGGTGGAACATGGTGGAACAGGGAAGTCTTTGATAATGTTCTAGCATGTGATACAGACTAGCACAATATGACATTAACTTGCAGGGACAGTTTTTATTGTCTTATTTTTTATTTTTTTAAGACTTTACTACCGCTTTAAATTTCACAAGACTTCTCACACACAAAGACAAGGTCCTTGGAAAGTGTAGTTCCTTGAGACATACTTGTGTCAAAAGGAACTGAGCTCCCAGCAGTTTCACACTTCTGCCGATGATGTCACTGGAAGTAACAAAAAGCCATTTCCTGCTACATAAACAAGGTAAAAGAAAAATTAAGTTGGCACAGAAGAAGGTTTGGGGGTAAATTTGGGTAATACTTTGGCATTTACTTTAACATACACCTCTTGTAGCCATCTGCCAATATGCACCTGTCATGGGACTCTCTGGCAATGTGCTGCTCTTTCGGCACTCTTTCGGCATGCAGAGATTGTACAGTAAAAGCAATACTAATATGTATTTAAAAAACATGGCCAGTGTACATATTCTGACACGTTATTAGTTTAGTAATACAGTAGTACCTTGGATTACGAGCACAATCCGTTCCAGAACCATGCTTGTAATCCAAAGCACTCGTATATCAAAGTGAGCTTCCCCATAGGAATCAATGGAAACGCAGATAATTTGTTCCAGTGTCACTGTTAGTGTATGCCTTACTGCATGTGGCCAGAGGTGGGGGGCGCCGGAGACACTCGGAAACACTCAGACACTCCGAGATGCTTGGAGGCACTCGGGAATCGGTGTCCTGATGAGAAATGTCCCCCATCGGATAGTGTCCACCCTATACTGCGCTTGCGCAGTACGGAGGACAAAGGAGACGCCGAAAGTCTCCGAAGATGAACAGCTGATCGTCAGCTCTACACGGGGCTTGAACACTTAATAGTACATTCTGCCCTGAGTACAGGTTCAAGCCCCACCATCCAAGTGGACAGAGTCAGAATATAAATATGCAGAGCGAAGCGAGGCTGTGCCCGAAGCACGGCGAGCGAAGCGGGCCCGCAAGGGGCCCTGTTACAAAGTGGTCTTTTACAACATCGGGAGCATGTGACAGAATGTACTATTAAGTGCGCAGGCGCCGTTCATCTTCGGAGACTTTTGGCGTCTCCTTTGTCCTCCGTACTGCACAAGCGCTGCGCCTGTGCAGTATAGGGCAGACACTATCCGATGGGGGGACCTTTCTCATCAGAACACTGGCTCCCCCCCAACTCTGGCCACATGCGCTACTGCACACCCCAGAGACTTGAATCCTGCTCGTCTTTCGAGGCAACGCTCGCAAATCGAGTCAGGACAGCTTGTATTGAGAAACGCTTGTAAACTGCGTTACTTGCAATCCAAGGTTTTACTGTATGCTCTTTGGCTAGCTTCTTAGAAAAATAACCAAATGGCAAATCATATATATTAAAGTGGAACTTCACTCTCTTAATCAACATTGACTAATTGTATCCCTATGCTGCTAGCATTAGCAAATAGATAGGAAAGCATATATGGTATTTTCTTGTTGTAAACTTTTGGCAATTCTTCAGATACTTTCTGGTTTCCAGGCCTAGGAAAATGATAGTATACATCTCAGGAGTCTTCAGGAGGGGAGGAGGGGTTTTCTCAGCTAAGCAAGCCCTCCTGTCTGCATGCCTCAGCTAAGGGCAGATGGGTTCAAGGAAGTAAATGCTACTCAAGATGGCCACGGTGATGATTTCTCATCAAAATAAAGCATGGAGACATGGATGAACGGGTGAGTTTGCTTTGAATATTAAAAATGGATTTAATTGTGTTTTTGGTTTGTGGTGCTCAGATGCAGTGTAGATCTGCTTTAAGGTAGCTACCAGAAAGCCCAGAGTTGCTCATTTGACTTCTCTGTTAACAGTAATATGAAGAAAGGCACCTCTTAACTCCTAACACACTGCTGTAAGATGGACACAAGATCACCAAAAGGAAAATATTGCCCACTCTGATGAATCACAATTATTGTTGCAGCATGCAGTTGGTGCATGGATTTTCTTTGTCTATCTCAGATGAAGTATAATTGAGTTTGCTGCACATATTTTGCCTAAGGATTATGGTGCCAAAGGCTGGTTGTCCCTTTTCCCCATTTTTCGAAGTCGGGAGGTATAGTAGGCATTTGAAAAAACTGCCTGGGGAAGTTCATACTGCCACATCTTCACACAACGGTTGAGTCCATATAATTCTAGTTACCACATTTTAGATGCATAGGTATACATATGCTGGGCTGGCAAGCATTATAAAATATGGTGTTGCTGATTAGCCAAATTGGTGTATTCTGAACAGACCTGGAAAGGTGAAGAAAATGGTGTAAGAAGATTGATTGACCTTCTCAGCCACTACCTTCGAATGGGATTCTGGTAAACTTTAAATGGGTAGGTTCATCAAATCTGATGCTAGTATTTCAGTTTGTTGAACCTATGAAGTTGTTCTCATATTAGAGGCTGCAGTACTGCAGCTCCATTCTTCCTACTCATTCTGTCCCCAGAGCAGCAGGGATCTGTGACCTTGATCCCTGCCTGTCCCTGTGCCACCAGCACAGTCTCTATATTGCTATTACAAGATATGTAGTGAAATTGTTTCAGTTATACAGCAAATAAGGACTTTTATAATCAGCTACAATTAAAAAAAATGTATTGGGTTATTAAACATACAGTGTGTTCAGGTAAAATAATGATCCTATGAACTTCAGAGATAAATTATATTTCGTATTGTATCTGTGAGGTTTAACCAAGGGTTTGCTGAAAGCTGAAATTATCAATGTGCAGTATTTTATTGTAACAGAAAATACATTTTCCATGGAGATCTTGTTACATCTATCATCTACTAGTGTCAGTGTCAAGACAACAGCTACCTCTCATTCACTTCCATATGCCATCTGTTATCTTTTCCTTACTTTCTATAAAGCACATTTATATAGTATACTTTCATCTCTCATGTATATTATCCAAGCCAATGTTATACAACGGTAAAGCTCCAAAAACACACTTTTAAAGCACTGATGGTGCAATAACACATAAAACTGGTATCTATCACAATTAAATATTCAAATCATATTACAGTTATTTAAATACAGCTAAACAGTATTCTAAACAATGCAATATATAAATATAGATTATGATGCAACCTCTTGTGACAAAATTGTTTCTAATCACAAGAAAAAAAATAAAACTAAAATACACACACAGACCTTATTCCCCTCTGAGATAAAAACAGCAATCCAAAACACAGGAAAAAAAGTTACGCTAAACTCATATAATTAAAAAAAAAAAGTGTATTGTTAGATAAGCAAGAATCTACAGTTGTGCTCATCAGTTTACATACCCTGGCAGAATTTATGATATTTTTTTTCAGAGAATATGAATGATAACACAAAAACATTTCTTTCACTCATGGTTAGTTTTTGGCTGAAGCCATTTATTATCAATCAACTGTGTTTACTCTTTTTATATCATAATGGCAACAGAAACTACCCAAATGACCCTGATCAAAAGTTTACCCCTGGTGATTTTGGACTGATAACATGCACACAAGTTGACACAAAGGGGTTTCAATGGCTATTAAAGGTAACCTTCCTCACCTGTGATCTGTTTGCTTGTAATTAGTGTGTGTGAATAAAAGGTCAATGAGTTTCTGGACTCCTGACAGACTTTTGCATCTTTCATCTAGTGCTGCACTGAGGTTTCTGGATTCTGAGTCATGGGGAAAGCAAAAGAATTGTCAAAGGATCTGCAGGAAAAGGTAGTTGAACTGTATGTAGCGGTACCCCCATGGGGGCTGCTGGTTTGTTCTATTTCCGATTGGCTATCCCAGTTACTCAGGGCTACCCTTACCTCTGACACCTCTGGTTCCATGCTTTCAGTAAAAGGTCACACACACAATTGTGATTGAATAATGTAATTAGTTTACTGAAAAGAGATTTATTTAAATGGAGAAACACCTCTCAAATTCACTTATACAAAACAAACAATTGTAATTGTAGCGCCACAACCCCTAGGGGCGGCTATGTTTTTTTGGGCTGGCCGATCACCTCCTCCACCTTGTAGCTTGTCGTTCTTGTCTAGGGGTTCCCAGGGTTAGTACCCAGTAACTGCAGAGACTGACACTTAAATTCCTTTTGTTTTGTTTTCATGAAACATTGAACAAAACACAGTCTCTCAATTAGGAATAGAGGGTAAGGGTATAGAAGCTCAGGCACTTGGAACTTGCTGACACTTAAAAATAAGAGCTGCTGGGCCTCTCTAATCCTGAGATGGCACCGGAACACTTTAGAATCCTCCTTCAGTTACTGCGCCTCGAACTAGCCAGTTCCGAGGCTCAGAAACGGATGGACTAAACCGGAACCCAGCTAACGCTGCTATCCACCTGTGTCCAGTGGCATCCAACTTGGCTGTGGTCAAGACGTAAGTCAGAGGGTTGTTGTCTGTCTTGACAGTAAATTTGGCTCCATACAAATAATCTCTTAACTCATCAACCACCGTCCACTTGAGGGCCAGAAACTCTAGCTTATGTACAGGGTAGTTCTTTTCAGATGGGTAAGGCTTCTGCTCACATATGCTATGGGTCTCAACTTCCCCACCTGGTGTTGATACAACACTCCTCCAAGACCATCTCTACTTGCATTCACATCTAGCTCATAGGGTAAGACTGGGATCGGCATAAGCCAAAACTGGAGCTTCTGTAAGTTTTTTCTTCAATCTCCAAAATGCCTCCTCACATAAAGGAGTCCACTGAATGCACAGATTCTCCTTTCTTGCGAATACCGCTCCTTATGGGCTTCACTCCTTCTTTTTCCCCCGTAACCTCATGCAATAACTCGTTGAGTGGCCGGGCAATCGTGGCAAAATTCTCCACAAATCTTCGGTAGTATGAAACCCCAAGAATGATCTCAGCTCAGTCAGCGTTCTCGGCCGAGGCCATGTAGTGACAGCATCCAACTTCTGCGGATCGGTGGCAACTCCTGCCGAGACCCCATGACCCAAGTATGTAACAGAAGTCCAGTAAAACTGGCATTTCTCTAGTGACAACTTCAGCCCCTCCTCAGAGGCGAGAGAACACCTTCTCCAATTGGGCCTCATGTTCTTCCAAAGAGTTTTCCTGAACTCGATAATGTCTTCAAGGTACACCAGCACCTCCACAAGATTCATATTCAAACCTTGGGGCATCCGACTGAACTCATAGAAACTCAACGGCATATAAACGCTGTATTTTACCGGTCTTCTGAATGCATGCAAATTTGATAGTACCCACTCTTCAAATCCAACACACTGAACCACTTAGCACCAGTGAGGCACTGCAAAGTATCTTCAATGCGAGAGTGGTATATTGGTCTGGGATGGTGTGTCGATTCAACATGCGATAGTCAATACACATGCGGAGAGACCCATTCTTCTTCCTCACTACCACGATAGGAGAGGCATAAGGACTCCTAGATTCTTGAATTACCCCTGACCTTTTTAACTCAGCAAGCTGTTCTCTTAAATCTTCCAGGTCACTAAGCGGTACCCTCTGGGTTCGCTCACGGAAAGGCTTGTCCTCCTGAAGATGAATTCTGTGTTTAGTGCTTCTTGCGCATCCCACATCAAAATCATCTTTGGCAAACAGCTTCTCCCATCTCTTCAGCTGAGTCTTCACCCTTGCTTGCCAGGATAAAGGCAAATTGTCTGAACAGTACTGGAGCTCTTTCTGTAAACGCTGGCTATTCTCCGCACCCTTAACTTCTTCCGGAAGTACAGGAGTGGCAGCACTCACCTGCCACACCAACATCTGAGCCCCCAATGTAATTGGCTGGTCAGTCACATTCTTCAACTGGATGGACACTCTTCTCCCTGTCTTATGCAAGTCCCGGGTGGGAACCAACTCAGGAACCATCTCCAATCCTATTGCTTGGGCTCTCGTCCGTCTCCAATACTACAAATGGACCTGGCTGATCCCACGTTAGTTTAACTGTGGCCTTCATTTGAGCAACCTCTCCCGGCCATAGGGTCCTTTTTCTGGCCTACAATTTCCACAGTCGCCCCACTTCTCCTTTCGGGCTTTCTTCTCTCTTACCACCCGCTAGCAAGCTTGCCACAACTGTGGGTGAATCTTGTGAGTAGTGTACCCCTCTTCATCTAACACTGAGGACAGTAGTCTTCTTACTAGATCCGTGTTTGTTCCCACCAGTATGGAATTCCGCCCAGCCCCTGGGGGTTTGGGACACACGACAGCCAACGTGTCGAAAGTCTCTTCTTTCCCGACACCTGCTGGCCTAAAATAGATCTGAATGGGGATGTAACCATCCTAAGGACATCTGGTGGTCCTAATCCCCCAACTCTCAAGCTCCTCCAACTTACGTATGGGAATGTGACCTAAGTGTTTGTCATAAAAGTCTCGTTATAACAGCGTAACTTGGGCCCCTGCATCCAGTAAAGCCTTAGTATAGACTCCCTCAATTTGTACTGGTACAAGCGGGGAAGGCCCCACTAGTCTTACAGGGAAACTCTGAATTCCCCTTAGTGTGGTTAGGGTCATCCCTGCTCTTTTTCTTGGTGACCCGAAGATTTCGGTCATTAGTCCTGGGCGATATGTTGGAGTTTCCTTGAGGGGTGCCCACTGGGCAGGCCTTCTCATGAGTACTCTGAAAGGACCCAGCTGTAGTCCTAGAGACTGGCGAAGCATTGACTTTCTGCGCCCGGTTCCCTGACCCCGGTGTTGCTCGTTTTCCTGAGGTTTCGATGCTCTCTCATCTTCTTTGGCCTTTCTCTGGCCATTTTCTCTTCCTGCTTCTTGTAGCTATGCTTTTCAGCTGGCTCCTTCTCTGAGACCCCTGGGAGTTTCCCGCCAGCTGATCCTTCAACAAAGTCTTCAACATTTTCACCAACTCTCCTAACAACTCAGCATTCAGATCCTTTTTTGGGCATTGTGCCCTGAAATGACCAGGGTCCCCGCACTGATAGCACCTCCGAACGCCCATCCGCTCGTTCGGATTCTTAGTTTTTGCCCCATCACTCGTAACAGAGCTTGTTGCAATTGAGCTTTAGCTTGAGTTCCATCCTTGACTGGCTTGACCCAGATATGCTTTGGAGTGGAGTGCACCATAGGGTTTTTGGGGTGTTCCCCCCAGTCGTACTCCTCACCACTTTTGTCCTCCACCCCTTCCACAGATACTGACTGTGCAGCAACCCTCTCACTCTTCTGAGGGATGCCGGTGCTCAGCCGAGCCTCTTCACCCTTTTATTATAGGATGGTTTCTTCTTCTCTCACTAATCCCATCAATTCTGGGTAAGAGGGAGGCTTGTTGGTGCCCTTTAGAAGTTATCAGAGAGCAATGGGATGGTTTGGTCTAGCCCCTTATACTGTCTGTTCTAATCTGACTCTTTAGGATCAACACCCTTCTTCATAATGATCTGATGCAAGATTTGGTCTATGCGAACAATGTAGGCTAACAACTTCTCTCCCTTCTTCTGATGAGTATGCTTAAACTGATACATCAGGTCAGATAACTGTTCTACCCTTCCATACACAGCATAAAAGGCCTTGATGTAATCCCTGGCATCACAGTCTGGTTTTCCTCTTCTAAAGCTTCTGATGACATCAGCTGCTGGACGCAACAAGCTCTCACTGATTCGTCGTCTTCCTAGTCACTGGTGATTTCTCTTCTGATTCTTGTATTGGAATCACCTGCCCATCAAGACCTTCTGCCAAGCTCACCACCCCCTTTCTGAACTCTGCTGGGGTGTATTCCTTCCATTCTAAGAGGACATAGGTAAAATCTCCCTGCACATCCTGCTGCAAATCCAACAGATAACATCCTTGTTCTGGTACCGCTTTCTTTATTAGCTGCCGCACCTTTTTGTCGAACAACTGATCTCCTGGCAGGCTGAGAACGGTGGTTTTCTCCAATGAACCCCCATATTCTTGACTCCATCGAGTGGCCGTTGCTGAGTCCATAATTTCTTCTGTTATGGACTACTCCCATGAACCATTCGGTTGGTGGGACCTCCGTGTGTAGCGGTACCCCCATGGGGGCTGCAGGTTTGTTCTATTTCCCATTGGCTATCCCGGTTACTCAGGGCTACACTTACCTCTGACACCTTGGGTTCCATGCTTCAGTAAAGGTCACACACACAATTGTGATTGAATAATGTAATTAGTTTACTGAAATAAGATTTAGTTAAATGGAGAAACACCTCTCAAATTCACTTATACAAAACAAAAAGTTGCAATAAAGATATTATTAAATGTTCACTCTAGCACACACTGAATAAATGGTGCGTGCCCACGCATCTCCAAGTGGGACTGATGCTCAGGGTGGTAATACCTTGACACTGAGCACTTTCCCACTTCCAGTACGGCCGTGCAGACATACTAAACCCGCAGCAAACTATGCAATGTTATTAAAGCAATACAACACAATTGCTCAAGAGCTCCCCCTTCTGTGTAATGCAGTCCTTTGCATGTAGCAGAAACACAAGGCCTTACAGTCAGTGGTATAGTCTCTTGTCTTCTTTCTTCAGCTAGCCATAATACTGCAGTATTTGTATTCCAGAGGGTTAGCAGATGGTAAAGTAACATAAAGTAGTAGATAACAGCAACTCCAGTTATGCAACACACTTATAACTTCCTTCTTTGAGAATGCTCCCAGATCGTTAAGGCCTGGTTGAACACAGTCTATTTAAATGAGACCATTCCATGGAACTGCAGGTCTCAGCAACACAAAATAGTCTATAGTGTGTTAAGTGCTTTATGTAAATTCTGGGCAACAGCCCGCTCACCATACCAGGCCAGGACAATGGTACTGCTGCGTCTCTGTGATCTCAGTCCCAATTCCAGGGGCTCCGACACACCGCACCACTTCGTCAGATGAAAGATGGTTCTTGTCAGGCTCCTTCAGGCTTCCTGGATCCTCCGACCCAGTCACACGCTGTTCCAGCACTCTGTGTCCGACACCTCTCCAGTGGCATCCACTTAATTTCGTGCCAAACAGGCCGCGCTCTGTCTCACACAGGTCCCTGCAGGCAGGTCACGTGTCCCAGGAAGAAGAGAGCTTGCATGTGAAGGCCCTCTGGGTAGGTAAGTGAGGCACTGTGGGTAAGTCTTTTGCAGATGAACTCTGAGGTCACTTCCTGTTTATCTTTTTGTCCATGCTCTTCTGTGTCCATTAACAGTCTATCTTCACACATGTAAGTTGACCAATAGAGGGAGCCATTTGCTTAAGAGACAATACAGTGCAAGTTCATATGAAAACTCCCTGCATTGCATTCTAAATTTGACAAAACATGGCTACATGTATGAAACAGGAAAGGGATATAAAAAGATAGCCAAGGATTTGAGAATGCCAGTCAGCAGTGTTCAAACTCTAATCAAGAAGTGGAAAATGAGGGGTTCTGTTGAAACCAAACCATGGTCAGGTAGACCAACTAAAATTTCAGCCACAACTGCCAGAAAAATTGTTCGGGGTGCAAAGAAAAACCCACAAATATATTCAGGTGAAATACAGGACTCTGAAAACATTTGGTGTAGCTGTTTCAAGATGCACAATAAGGAGGCACTCGAAGAAAGATGGGATGCATGGTCGAGTCACCAGAAGAAAGCCATTACTATGCAAATACCACAAAGTATCAGGCTTACAAAATGACAAACAGCACAGAGATAAGCCTCAAACCTTCTGGCACAAAGTCATTTGGAGTGATGAGACCACAATTTAGCTTTTTGGCCACAATCATAAACGCTACATTTGGAGAGGGGTCAACAAGGCCTATGATGAAATGTATAGCCATTAGAGATGGGCCCGGTGCTCGATTCGAACCCACGTTCGAATCGAGCACCGGGCGTTCGCCCGCTCGGCGAGCCCAGAACTATTTGGGCCGTTCGCATCACATTCGTGTGATGCGAGCGGCCCGCAATGCATTGCGGCCGGCGCAGTGCATTGCTGGCTGATGATTGGCCAAGCATGCACTGTGACCCCGCATGCTTGGCCAATCACAGCGCCGGCATCGAGGAGAGCAATAATTGGCTACAGGCAGGATGCCTGTAGCCAATTAAAGCTCAGGGGCTTTAGTACACGCCCTACTCTATAAAGGGCACATGTGTTCCGGCTTTTAGAAGAGTGAATAGGCAGTCTGCTGATTGATTTCTTCTTTGCTAAACCATTGCTGCTGATTCATTCAATACTGATCATTGCTGCTGATTGCACTGCTGAGTGTGACATCTGCTGCTGGGGATTAGTCTGGTGTGTGCGTGCTGTTAGTACAGCATTGCAGTAGCACCAATCGCAGTGCTGTTAGAACAGCATTGCACCCCAACTATCTGTCCCAACCTTCTGTCCCATCCCAGGCAGGGATTTATAGGAGCCATATTGTGTTTGTGTCAGCACACATAGGACCTATATTTTTTTGTCAGCACACATAGGACCTATAGTGTGTTTGTGTCAGCACACATAGGACCTATAGTGTGTTTGTGTCAGCACACATAGGACCTATAGTGTGTTGTGAGCACACATAGGAGCTAATTTTTTTTGTCAGCACACATAGGAGATATAGTGTGTTGTCAGCACACATAGGACCTATAGTGTGTTTGTGTCAGCACACATAGGACCTATAGTGTGTTTGTGTCAGCACACATAGGACCTATAGTGTGTTGTGAGCACACATAGGAGCTAAAAAAAATTGTCAGCACACATAGGAGATATAGTGTGTTGTCAGCACACATAGGACCTATAGTGTGTTTGTGTCAGCACACATAGGACCTATAGTGTGTTTGTGTCAGCACACATAGGACCTATAGTGTGTTGTGAGCACACATAGGAGCTACATTTTTTTGTCAGCACACATAGGAGATATAGTGTGTTGTCAGCACACATAGGAGCTATAGTGTGTTTGTGTCAGCACACATAGGACCTATAGTGTGTTTGTGTCAGCACACATAGGACCTATAGTGTGTTGTGAGCACACATAGGAGCTAAAAAAAATTATTGGAGATTTGGGACTATCTATGGTACATACAAAAAAGAAAATAATTTCATAGAGGTATGATAAAATATCTTGTTTTATTAGCATAAAAATAAAGAAAAAAGAAAAAAGTATACACTATTAGACTCTATGTACATCAGAATGTGAATTATAGGGTTCAAAGGTGCTACATACAATTCCTAGTGGAACACCTATATTGTCATACATTCAAAATACATAGGTCATAATACTTGTCCAAACGCTCGACATGTTTCGCCTATAGAGGCTTCATCAGGAGACAAGGATAAGATATATTTGTAGATGGACGAGGATTTTTGAAAGTTATTCCGTATTCTATGGTATGTATACAAAACAACATATTAGTTAATGTACATAAAAAGAAAAAACAGTTTAACAATCATTGAGGCGTTGTATATGCTGCATAGGATATGCGATGACCAGGATGTCTAGTGAAGTCTGATTACATATGCATGACTCCCTACCTCCAATGTCATAGGGGTTCTGAACATGGTCAGGCTTCTGAATAGAGGTGCCGATGGTTGCACTGGAGCACCCCCCAGGGGACCCACACAGGGACGTACCCAGCGAACACCACCAGAAAACGTGGCTGGGAAATTGTCGGGGGAGATTGAGATCCTGTTCTTTTTCCAAGAAATGTTTATAGGGCCTGTGGGGTACAAATGTACTTATTGACCACAATTGTATTCACATAAACCATAATCATGCATGCGGTAGGCAAATAGTGCGACCATGCCCAATATTAATTGTCGGACTATACCTACCTCTACGGAAGCTTGTAAAAATGTGTATTTATGAGAGGCTCGGGTCGGTCAGCCCCCTAGACAGCAAGAACCGAATGGGGGAAGACGGGCGGGAACTTCTGGATCAACTTCTGAAAGATAGCAAAGCAAACAAAAAAGAGACCCCAATAAAGATGCATGGGAACCATATCCAATACATTTTACGGATCCCCACAAAATGGAGGGGGGGTGTGTAGTCCCCTACCTTATCATGAGGTATATATGGCATCAGAGCATATCAAATTTGATGGCTGGTCAACCCATATACTGCCCCTCAACAGGGGCTAGGTAAGATATCCAATGCCTATAAAAAGGACATTAAGAACAATTGTAATGATTTCCTATAATCGAGATTAAGGTGGGCAAAATGTCCACCGATTAAAGAGTTTAGTTAAGTCAAACTACCTGTTTTGGATCGTTCCCAGAGCGTCCCGAGCCTCACGTCCACCTCAGTCTGACACAGCGTCAGACTGGGTTTAAATGGTCTCCCCCCGTGGCGCCAAATGCGCACGGCGTGTGACGTCACGCCGTGCTGACGTCACGCGGACGTAGTGCGGAGGTCAGACGGCGCCTAGCCCAGCACAGGTGACCGGAGTGTTCTTGTGAGGAACTCCTTCCGGTACACAGTTCAAGTGGGGCTAACCTGACATGCCCTGCTGACAGCAGCCCAAACTGCGCTGCCAGCTATTAGGGCATGACAGTGTCCCTCTGGATGGAAAACTCAAACCCAGTGGCCGGGTCAAGGCTGGCGACCGATCCCCGACCCGGAAGCGTGGCGGGCAGAAAACCACCCTAGGGTGGACATAATCAACCACGCCACGCCACCGGAACGGTCCGTACAATTCCCCAAAACCCTGGGGTGATCGCTGTATGGGGCACCCCCCATGCATTGTCCCCTGAGGCCCGCGCCAGCGCAAGGTCCATCGGGACCGATGAAAACTTATAGGTAAAGAGAAAGAAAATAATAAAAATAAAAAATAAAAAGAGAAGAGAAAAAAGGAAAAATGAAAACGGAATAAATTCATTTCATTTTTCCTTTTTTCTCTTCTCTTTTTATTTTTTATTTTTATTATTTTCTTTCTCTTTACCTATAAGTTTTCATCGGTCCCGATGGACCTTGCGCTGGCGCGGGCCTCAGGGGACAATGCATGGGGGGTGCCCCATACAGCGATCACCCCAGGGTTTTGGGGAATTGTACGGACCGTTCCGGTGGCGTGGCGTGGTTGATTATGTCCACCCTAGGGTGGTTTTCTATAGTGTGTTTGTGTCAGCACACATAGGACCTATAGTGTGTTGTGAGCACACATAGGAGCTACATTTTTTTGTCAGCACACATAGGAGATATAGTGTGTTGTCAGCACACATAGGAGCTATAGTGTGTTTGTGTCAGCACACATAGGACCTATAGTGTGTTGTGAGCACACATAGGAGCTACATTTTTTTGTCAGCACACATAGGACCTATAGTGTGTTGCGAGCACACATAGGAGCTAAATTTTTTTGTCAGCACACATAGGAGATACAGTGTGTTGTCAGCACACATAGGAGCTATAGTGTGTTTGTGTCAGCACACATAGGACCTATAGTGTGTTGTGAGCACACATAGGAGCTACATTTTTTTGTCAGCACACATAGGAGCTATAGTGTGTTTGTGTCAGCACACATAGGACCTATAGTGTGTTTGTGTCAGCACACATAGGACATATAGTGTGTTTGTGTCAGCACACATAGGACCTATAGTGTGTTTGTGTCAGCACACATAGGACCTATAGTGTGTTGTGAGCACACATAGGAACTAATTTTTTTTGTCAGCACACATAGGAGATATAGTGTGTTGTCAGCACACATAGGAGCTATAGTGTGTTTGTGTCAGCACACATAGGACCTATAGTGTGTTTGTGTCAGCACACATAGGACCTATAGTGTGTTGTGAGCACACATAGGAGCTAAAAAATGTTGTCAGCACACATAGGAGATATAGTGTGTTGTCAGCACACATAGGAGCCATAGTGTGTTTGTGTCAGCACACATAGGGCCTATAGTGTGTTTGTGTCAGCACACATAGGACCTATAGTGTGTTGTCAGCACACATAGGAGCAAATTTTTTTTGTCAGCACACATAGGACCTATAGTGTGTTTGTGTCAGCACACATAGGACCTATAGTGTGTTTGTGTCAGCACACATAGGACCTATAGTGTGTTTGTGTCAGCACACATAGGACCTATAGTGTGTTTGTGTCAGCACACATAGGACCTATAGTGTGTTGTGAGCACACATAGGAACTATTTTTTTTGTCAGCACACATAGGAGCTATAGTGTGTTGTCAGCACACATAGGAGCTATAGTGTGTTGTCAGCACACAAAGGAGCTATAGTGTGTTTGTGTCAGCACACATAGGAGCTATAGTGTGTTTGTGTCAGCACACATAGGAGCTATATTTTTTTGTCAGCACACATAGGAGATATAGTGTGTTGTCAGCACACATAGGAGCTATAGTGTGTTTGTGTCAGTACACATAGGACCTATAGTGTGTTTGTGTCAGCACACATAGGACCTATAGTGTGTTGTGAGCACACATAGGGGCTAATTTTTTTGTCAGCACACATAGGAGCTATAGTGTGTTGTCAGCACACATAGGAGCTATATTTTTTTTGTCAGCACACATAGGAGCTATAGTGTGTTGTCAGCACACATAGGAGCTATAGTGTGTTGTCAGCACACATAGGAGCTATAGTGTGTTGTCAGCACACATAGGAGCTATAGTGTGTTGTCAGCACACATAGGAGCTATAGTGTGTTTGTGTCAGCACACATAGGAGCTAGTGTGTGTGTGTGTGTCAGCACACATAGGAGCTAGTGTGTGTGTATGTGTCAGCACACATAGGAGCTAGTGTGTGTGTGTCAGCACACATAGGAGCTAGTGTGTGTGTGTGTCAGCCCAGTTCTTGTCATCTAAGGCAGCCTCTATCTGCCATAGGGCCCTGTTGCTGTCATCTAAGGCATCCATCTGCAGGAGTTAGTGTGTGTGCTGGGTGACTCCAGCACAATATACACTACCCACTACAATGGCTGGAGGACCGCCAAGGAGAGGCAGACAGTCCCGAGGCAAGAACACAGGGCAAGCAGGCTCTGTTTCTAGAGACAACAGTGCTGGTCGTGGACGTGGTCGTGCATCGTCATCAGCATGTGGCCATGGGACACGCCTGTCTTTGTTTTCGGCAGGTGGACATGTTGAGCCGCATCATGCCGAAGGCTTGGTAGAATGGATGACCAAGCCCTCCTCATCCTCTCTCACCCAGGCTCAGGGTACTGGCAGAGCAGCTGCCAACGCGTACTCAATGGCATCATCAGGCACCCCTTCCCTAGACCCACCATGTCCTCCTGAGGAGTCCCCCGAACTGTTTGAGCACAGTGTTGGGTACATGCTCCAGGAGGATGCCCAACGATTTGAAGGCTCGGATGATGATACCCAGCTTGAGGAAGGCAGTAGTGTGCGCGCAGAGAGAGGGGATGCTGAAGGACAGCAATCTGGCAGTCATGTTCCACCAGCTGCAGCTTACTGCCAGGTTTCCTCTAGTGGTGAAGAGGGAGGGGATGATGAGGTCACTGACTCCACGTGGGTGCCTGAAGGGAGAGAGGAGGAGGAGGAGGAGGAGGAGGAGGAGCAGGAGGAGGATGCAACGGCACATGTCCAACGAGGCAGGATGCCCTCCGGAGGCCAGCTAGAGGCCAGCACACCAGCTGAATCACACCGCAGAGCTCCGCCTGTGCAGGGCGCTGCCTCTGCACGTTATCACAAAAGTTCTTTGGTGTGGGCCTTTTTTGAGACGAGTGCATCAGATCGCACCACTGCTATTTGCAATATTTGTCTCAAGCGTATCTCGTGTGGCCAAAACATCAGCCGCTTGGGCACCACAAGCATGACCAGACATATGTCGACCTGCCATGCAGCTCGTTGGCAAGCGCACATTAAAGACCCACATCAAAGAACAAAGCGGACCTCTCCTTGCTCCCCATCAGCTGGGATCTCCATCCCCACTATATCTTCAGTCCTCTCTGAAAGCTGCTCTGAGAGGACTGAAGGTGTAGAATTAGGTGTGTCACAACCAAGTACTTGCAGTACACCGATGTCCGATTGTAGCAGGCAAATTTCCCTGCCCCAGCTGCTGGACCGTCGAAAGAAGTATACTCCCAGCCATCCACATGCCCAGCGGTTGAATGCTAGCTTGGCTAAATTGCTAGCACTTCAACTGCTGCCTTTTCAGTTGGTAGACTCGGCCCCCTTCCGTGAGTTTGTTCAATGTGCGGTTCCTCAGTGGCAGGTTCCCAAACGCCACTTTTTCTCACGGAAGGCGATTCCGTCTCTCTACCGGCATGTGGAAGGCAATGTCCATGCCTCGCTGGACAGGGCGGTCAGCGGTAAGGTGCATATTACCGCTGACTCATGGTCCAGCAGGCATGGACAGGGACGTTATCTGTCTTTCACGCCCCATTGGGTCACTCTATTGGCAGCTGGGAGGGATGCAGGACAAGGTGCAGTAGTGTTGGAGGTTGCTCCGCCACCACGCCTCCAAAATGCTACTACTGGTTGTGACACACCTCTCTCCTCCACCCCCTCCTCTTCTTCTTCCTCCATGGCCTCTTCGAGTACTCTGTCCTCGGAACCAACAGTGCTCCGTAGGCGTACAAGGGGCTATGCGAGTACGCAGGCAAAAAGATGCCATGCCGTGCTTGCGCTGGTGTGTTTGGGGGACAGGAGCCACACTGGGGCAGAGGTTCTGGCAGCTCTGCACGGGCAGGCCGAGAGGTGTTTGACGCCACGCCAGCTTAAGCCAGGAATGGTGGTTTCTGACAATGGCACCAACCTCCTCTCCGCCCTGCGACAGGGGCAGCTCACCCATGTGCCCTGTATGGCTCATGTCCTCAACCTGGTGGTGCAGCGGTTCTTGGGCAGGTACCCAGGCTTACAGGATGTCCTGAGGCAGGCCAGGAAAGTCTGTGTGCGTTTCCGCCGATCGTATAATGCCAGTGCTCGGCTGGCTGAGCTGCAAAAGGAGCTGAACCTGCCCAAGAACCGCCTAATATGTGACATGCCCACCAGGTGGAACTCAACGTTGGCCATGCTGCAGCGACTGCACACGCAGCAGAGGGCCATCAATGAGTACCTTTGCGACTACGGCACCAGGACAGGGTCAGGGGAGCTTGGCTTTTTTTCCCCACGCCAGTGGAGCAATATTCAGGGATGCATGCACTGTCCTCTCACCATTTGAGGAGGCCACGAGGATGGTGAGCAGTGACAGTGCATGCATCAGTGACACTGTACCTCTTGTCCACCTGTTGGAGCATACGCTGCGTGGGATAATGGACAGGGCACTTGAGGCAGAACAGAGGCAGGAAGAGGAGGACTTCCTTGCCTCTCAAGGCCCCCTTTATCCAGACAGTGTTCCTTCTGTCCCACCCATCACACAGGAAGAGGATGAGGAGGAGGAGGAGGAGGATTGTGTGAGCATGGAGGTGGAGCCTGGCACTCAGCATCAGCAGCAGCAGTCTTTTAGAGATGATGTACAGTCCCAACAAGCCAGTGGACTTGTATGTGGCTGGGAGGAGGTGGCTGGCGATCATGTCGTCCTCAGTGACCCAGAAGACTCCGGACCGAATGCCTCAGCTAACCTACGTTGCATGGCCTCCCTGATCCTGCAAAGCCTGCGGAAGGATCCTCGTATTCTTCGGATCAAGGAGCGGGACCATTACTGGCTGGCCACTCTCCTTGATCCACGGTACAAGGATAAGGTTGCGGACCTTATCTTGTCGTCGCAGAGGGAGCAGAGGATGAGACATCTCAGGGAGGCCTTGCAGAAAGGTCTGTGCAACGCGTTCCCAGAAACTGGGAGGTTACAAACTCCTGGTCCTGGACGACGAGTTGCTGAGGCTTCGGTCAGTAGCAGAAGGAGCGGTGGGGAAGGTGGACGTCTGACCGATGCGTTCAGACAATTTTTTAGTCCGCAGCCCCAAGGTATGATCGGTTCCAGCAACCATCGCCAGCGTCTGATATACATGGTGCAGGAATACCTAGGGGCAAGGTCAGACTTGGACACCTTTCCCACCGAAAATCCTCTGGCTTACTGGGTCTTGAGGATGGATCACTGGCCAGAGCTTGCACAGTATGCAATTGAGCTACTGGCCTGTCCTGCATCCAGCGTTCTTTCCGAACGCACATTCAGTGCTGCTGGAGGATTTGTCACCGATCACAGGGTGCGCCTGTCCACCGACTCGGTTGATCGACTGACCTTCATAAAAATGAATCAGTCTTGGATCACCACCAGCTACCAGGCACCTGAAGCGGATATAACTGAATAATTTATAATATCACCTTCAAGACTGCCTATGCTGATGCTGAGTGACTGTCCTGTTATGTTCACTGACTATCCTCTTCCTCCTCCTCAATGATCCATTCCTTGATAGCTTGGAAGAACATTTTTGTTTCTGGGTGCCACCACACCAGTGCCTAAGGCACAATTTTTCAGCCCCTGTATAACAGGGGCGTGTAATTACAATTTTTTTAAAAAATGCTTCGCAACATGTCTGACTGCTGTGCTCCAAGTACAGTATCTGTGAGGGGTTGCAGTGTTGTGGCACCAGCACCGTTGCCTAAGGCACAATTTTTCAGCCCCTGTTTAACAGGGGCGTGTAATTACAATTTTTGATGCAATGCTTCGCAACATGTCTGACTGCTGTGCTCCAAGTACAGTATCTGTGAGGGTTTGCAGTGTTGTGGCACCAGCACCAGTGCCTAAGGCACAATTTTTCAGCCCCTGTTGGGGCGTGTAATTACAATTTTTAGGCAATGCTTTGCAACAGGTCTCATTGCTGTGCTCAGAGTACAGTATCTGTGAGGGGTTGCAGTGTTGTGGCACCAGCACCAATGCCTAAGGCACAATTTTTCAGCCCCTGTTTAACAGGGGCGTGTAATTACATTTTTTTAAGCAATGCTTCGCAACACGTCTGACTGCTGTGCTCCAAGTACAGTATCTGTGAGGGGTTGCAGTGTTGTGGCACCAGCACCAGTGCCTAAGGCACAATTTTTCAGCCCCTGTATAACAGGGGAGTGTAATTACAATTTTTGATGCAATGCTTTGCAACAGGTCTCATTGCTGTGCTCAGAGTACAGTATCTGTGATGGGTTGCAGTGTTGTGGCACCAGCACCAGTGCCTAAGGCCCAATTTTTCAGTCCCTGTTTAACAGGGGCGTGTAATTACAAATCTTGATCTAATAGTTCACAGCAGGGCCCATTCCTGCGCCCACCAAGAGTAACAGTGAGGGCTTACAGTCTTGTGGCAACACCGTCCACCACCACCACCACCACCAAAGGCCCAATTTTTCTGCCCTGTTCAACAGGTGCATGCAATTACAAATCTTGATCTAATAACTCACAGCAGGGCCCATTTCTGCGCCCACCAAGAGTAACTGTGAGGGCTTACAGTCTTGTGGCAACACCGTCCACCACCACCACCAAAGGCCCAATTTTTCTGCCCTGTTCAACAGGTGCATGCAATTACAAATCTTGATCTAATAACTCACAGCAAGGCCCATTCCTGCGCCCACCAAGAGTAACTGTGAGGGCTTACAGTCTTGTGGCAAAACCGTCCACCACCACCACCACCAAAGGCCCAATTTTTCTGCCCTGTTCAACAGGTGCATGCAATTACAAATCTTGATCTAATAACTTACAGCAGGGCCCCTTCCTGTGCCCACCAAGAGTAACTGTGAGGGCTTACAGTGTTGTGGCTACACCAACATCTAATGGGGCAAATTTCTGCAGAGTATATACGGCAGGCCCCTACTTTCAAACATCCAACTTACAAATGACTCCTACTTGCAAACGGAAGGAGAAAACAGGAAGTGAGAGGAAATCTACCCCTAGGAAGGGAAATTCGATCCTGTTAGATTTAATTTGGGAAAAAGGTATCTTCTCTCTACTGATGCTTTATCACCAATCCTTGTTTCAATTAAAACCCCACTTTTCCAAAAACATTTGTCATTGGGACGGAAAGTGAGGTGAAATGTTCTGAACAGATGTGAAAAGACAGCAAATGTTACAGGGGTGATAACCCCTCCCTATGTTCTCCAAAAAGCTTAAAAATAGATTTTTTTGGGATGGAGCTATACTTCATAATGTACCTGTTCAGATTCTACTTAAGAACAAACCTACAGTCCCTCTCTTGTTTGCACCGCCTATATACTGCTGTTCAGAGTATATAGGGTTGTAGGTATAGGGTTTTATTTTGGGTGCGGGGTCCCCCTTAATATCCATACAAGACCCAAAGGGGCTGGGGGGGGGGGATGATGGGGTAGCCATGCCATTTTTCTCAAGGATTTTCAGCCATATGGCCAGGATAAGACATGACATTAAAGCCGCAAGTGGTTTTAAATGGCTTCTTTTTTTCCTTTACAAATGTCATTTTGTGCAAGGACAGTTCTAAACATGGGAAACACATGCCACTTCACAGGCATACTTTAGACACCCCCCAGGTACCATATTTAAAGGAATATTTCACATTTTTTTTTCACTTTATGCATCATTAAAATGACTGCTCCCGAAAAAACGTTAGTTTTTAAAAGTTCTTTTTGCATTGATATATGTCCCCTGGGGCAGGACCCGGGTCCCCAAACCTGTTTTATGACATTAACATGCATATTGGCCGTTGTAATTAGCAATTTTGATTTCGAACGTTCGCGTCCATTGTAACGAATAGGGTTCGAAAATTCGCGCGAACTTTCGGTCCGTTCGAAGGTTCTGGTGCGAACCGAACCCGGGGGTGTTCGGCTCATCCCCAATAGCCATTCCTACTGTTAAAAACGGTGGTGGATCGCTGATGTTTTGGGGATTTGTGGGCTACAAAGGCACAGGAAATGTGGTCAAATTGATGGCAAGATGAATGCAGTATGTAGAAAAAAATGTGAAAACCTCTAGTTTGGGATTTTTAAGGCAATGAATTAATAATTTAGAAAAAGTTACTATATATAAGACATTTTTATTTTTAATATATGAGAATAAAAAATAAGTAGAAAAGTTCAACATGTTGCATAATTATACAAAAACTAAAAACAATGCATGATGTATTAGATTGAGTTGGAAGTGGTATTTCCCAACTACTTGCTGAACTACCACCAGTGAAAACCAGATGGTGAAGAGTAGAGGGATATCCAACGCGTTTCGAATAATAAATGCATAAGCAAAATCTTCATCAGGGATTTATACCACTTTTTAAAGTACAAAATGTTGCATTTTAGAATTCATATAAGTACCATATATAGTACATATTTTCAATAACTGCAAACATATGACATGAACACTTACATTCTAAATAAATGTTTAAGTAACTTTTGGCAGAAGCATTCCCCATATCTTGGTGGAAAAAGTCCAATATTTGCACAAATTGCCCTTCACCCTGTACAGGACTGCTAGATGTGATCCAAAAATATGGCACCCAAAGCAGAAAGGGACACCGTAGGCTATTTAAAGACAGATAAAGAAAAATTTATCAAATGGGTTGTATGTATGCCACACTAAAGCACTATCTGTTGGGGTGTAAAAACATCCCTCTAGGGAGCAGATTTGCAAACCCTAAACTTAAAAGGGGCTACTTACTGTTGTTATGGGCAGTTTGCTTACGAAATCCAAGTGTTAGGGTGGTAGAACTTTCACCGCCTGTATTGGCGTGGCTCCACCGATTTTGATACCTCCTGGTATTGTGTGGAGGAGAGGAATGGCACCAGCTGCAGTCCACGGCATCTCCATATACTGCGCAGGCATGCCGCAATGACGTCAGATGAATCGCCGGTGCGTCCCGCGTTGCCGAGTCATATCCGGTCTGTCGGATGACAGCATCTGGAGACCAGATTGGCGGCCATATTGGAGAAAAACGCTGCCAACACAAAAGCATCCTCTGGTGATTGGGTTACCAATACAGCCAGAGGAGGACAAAGGGCCCTGATATGAAATATGAGGGCCTTTGTGTGCCGGGTACAGGTGTGAGAGTTTGCAAATAATTTACACCAAATAGGAAATGCCTCTGCCATTACAAACCAAAATATTAAATGTTCATAATATATGCAATTCCCTCAATAGACTGTTGCATATATTCCAATCCGAATGGAGTGAAAAAATGCAAACAGAAAATAGAGAGGGAAGGAACCTAAATATTACAAAAAAAGAAAAGAAACCCAAAAGGTGCAGCATCGATATTTCAGCTCCCAAAGTACAAGGACAAGGAAATTCCACCACGGAGCTATGAGGAAGAAAAGCCACTCCAAATAATAGCTACAGAAACCCCATCCATGGTGAAAAAATTTATTTAGATTAAAATTGAAAAGAGGAACCACCTATTTATGAACACCCCTCACTAAAAAACTAAATTATATAAATGGGGGAACATGATCCCTATATGTTCATTGAATCATCTTACCAAGGGGTCTCCTCGGTTAGTCTGTTTTTCCTGAGCTAAAACCACCCAGAAAGGGCCTAAAGCTCTCCACCTCATTGAGGCCCGGAGGAGTTGTAGCCTTAGGATATCTGATCCAGCGCATTTTGCCCTGGAGCAGAATCTTGTTCCAGTCGCCTCCTCTGGTAGGAATATGTATTCTGTCAAAAACTGTAAAGTTAACATTAGGAACTTTGTATTTGTGTCTCCTGGCAATACGTCTGCCGAGAGGTAAGTACAGATTGCCTATTCACATACTGTGCATGTGTTTCTCAATGCGTTTGCCCAATTCCTGACGTGTCTTGCTTACATAGAAGGCACCACATTGACACTGCATGAGGTAAGTCACACCCTGCCTTTTGCAAAATGCCTAAGGCAGAAACGTTCCCCATTGGGCAGTGTAAATGGGGTCCTCTTGCCAATAACTGCACATTGAGAACAGGATCCGCAAGGATAGGTACCCCAAGTCTTGCAGGAGTCCATCCTTGAGTTACCTATGTATTTACTCTGTGTCAGCATTCCACCAATAGATCCAGCTTTTTTGTATGTTATTTGTGGATTTCTAGTTACTAGAAATTTTTCCAAGAATTGGATCTTCAGTCAAAATAGACCAATATTTTGTAAGGATTTTCCTAGTGGTATTATCCTCCTTTTTCTTGCCTTTGGACTTAAAGATGAGATCCTGTCTTTTGGTGTTCTTGACAAAATTAAATGCTTTTTTCAGAGTGGACTTGGTGTATCCCCTTGACAATAATCTAGTGGTGAGCTCATCGGATTCCCTCTGAAAATCTTCAGCTGTAGTACAATTTTGTTTTATTCGTAGTACGGTATTGGTGAACAGTATCGATTTTTGTTCAGAGGATCAGGATGAAAACTATCTGCATGCAATAATGTATTGCCTGCAGTTCCTTTCTAAAAAGTTTACAGGTGAGCCCACCACTTTGATTCTTAAGAAAAATAATATCCAAAAAGTCGACTCTACATGAATCATAGATCATTGTAAAAAACAAGTTTAAAATGTTCTGGTTCATCAAATTAAGGCAGTCTCTCAGGCTATTTTCTGGACCATTCCAAATAATCAATATATCGTCTATGTACCTCTACCACATTAAAATATAAAACATAGACGATTGTTCTCTCGATAGAAAGTCTTTCTCCCACTCCCCCAGGTACAGATTGGCATATGAGGGGGCACAACAGGTCCCCATAGCCACACCCTGCACCTGGAGGTAGTGGGAGCCTTTAAAAAGAAAGACATTATGTCTCAGGATGAAGTCCAACATTTGTAAAACAAATTGGTTGAACTTCCATTCCTGTGTTGCCCTCTGTCGGAGTATTTGTCCCACAGCTGCAACACCTAAATCATGTGGAATGCTGTTGTATAATGATTCAACATCAATTGTTACCAATATGGCCAAATTCGGGATCTCCAAATTTTCTAGGATCTGCAATAAATTAATGGTATCTTTGGTCTAGGATGGCAATTCCATCACGTGTGGCCTAAGATGTTGGTCTATGATCTGGCCGATTCCCTCTGAGATACATCCATTGCCGGAAATAATTGGTCTTCCTGGTGGATTATGTATATCCTTATGCACTTTGGGTAGTGCATATAGTGTGGGTAAACAGGGATGTTTAGTTTGAATAAACTCCCATGTATTTCTCGTGATGAATCCCTCATTAAGTGCTTCGTCCACGAGCGAATACAATTCCTGATTGAATCTATCGACCAAACAAGAGGACATTTTTTTTTTTCAAAACTCTTTATTCCAAATTTTTCATTACATAATAATTTACATTATACATTTTTATATACTTTTACATTTCTTTATATAATACAAATTATAATTACATTTACTCTTTCCTTTCATTCCTTCCTCACTCACCCTCTATGGTCACTTAATGCTATATTTTCAGATATTCCTCTATCCACTGTTAGCCATGTTCTATTCCATTTTGCCCATATTTTTTCATACCTTCGCCCGTTTCCCCTTTGTTCGTACATTATTTTTTCATAGGGTAGGACCTGGTTTACTGCTCTCACCCATTGGGTTACTGTCGGGGGATATGGCTGAATCCATTTTTCTATTATTTGTTTTCTTGCCAAAAACAGTACCTCCCTTAAGAAGGTGTTATTATCTCTATTATCTCTCTCTTCCCTCAATATCCCCAACAAACATAATTCCATCGTAGCTATAAAAGATTTATTCAGGACTTTTCCTATTTTCCTAGCTACTTGTTGCCAATATTTTCCTATTTTACCACAGTACCACATTACATGAAGGAAGTCTGCTCCCCCTGCCCACATCTAGTACATCTTGGTTCAGTCATCCTCCCCATTTTGTGCAATCTATTTGGACCCAAGTACGTCTGATGTATTATATTCATCTGTATTATCCTATTATTCATTGCAGGGGATACCTTCCAGTGGGAATTTCAGGCTTCATCCCATTCATGATCGCTCATGTCTGGGATAGCCTCCTGCCACTTATCCCTTATTTTCAATGGTTCTCCTTCTATTTTCTTCTGTAACAGGTGTGTGTAAATCTTTGCTATCAGTCCCTTAGGTCCCTGTGATCTCAGGATGCCTATAAGGGGATATTTAGATATTTTTAATTCCTCTCTTCTAAACTGTGTCTGTAGCACCTGCCTCAGCTGAAGGTATCTGTAAAACTGTTTACTCAATAAATTATATTGTTTACATAGGTTTTCATAGGTTAGTATCACATTTTTGTCATATAGCTGACCAAAAGTTGTTATCTTATTCTGCTTCCAAAATTTACTATCCTCAAAGGCTTCCAGTTGTTCAAATTTTGGATTGTTCCAAAGCGCAGTTTCTGTTGGGATTCCATCAAATCCCGTCAGTTTCTTAGCCTCTCTCCATACTGTCCTTGCCACTTTCAAAAGGGGAATTTTTACTCCCACTCTCCTCAGATCTTTTAATTCTAATCCCGTCATTAAATCATCTATTTGCATTTTACTAAGGAGATATTCCTCTATCCTTGTTATTTTTTCCTGTCCTACCCATGATCTTAGATGTTTCAATTGCCCTGCCAAATAATATAAATATAAATCCGGGAGGGCCAGTCCAGCTTCTGTCTTTGTAGTTTATCAAATTTTAATTTACATCTTCCATATGCCCAAATGAACCGAGTCATCTGCGAGTTTAATTTTTTAAATATCTGTTTTGGTATTTTTACTGGGGAGTGTGCAAATACATATAAACACTTGGGTAATATAATAGATTTTATCAGGTGAATTCTGCCTGCCATTGATATTGGTAGCTTTATCCATATTTCCAATTTTCTCTTCACATGTTCTACTAGTGGGAGTATATTAGCTTCCATCTCGTCTTCATGTTTCAACGTAATATTTACCCCTAAATATTTAAAAACTTCAACTATTTTTAATGGGGTCTGAGCTCTCCTTTCATTACCTGTTCCCAGAGGCATC
Source organism: Lithobates sylvaticus (assembly GCA_028564925.1). Taxonomy (NCBI): domain Eukaryota; kingdom Metazoa; phylum Chordata; class Amphibia; order Anura; family Ranidae; genus Lithobates; species Lithobates sylvaticus. The sequence continues at coordinate 195,084,724 of CM053027.1, read as the reverse complement.
AGTGCGGATTTTTGCCAATTTATTTTTAACCCTGAGAACCTCCCGTATGTTTCTATTATTCTCATTGCTTCCATCAGAGAAGCTTGCGCATCTCCCATGTATAATATAATATCGTCCGCATATAAGCCTATGTGTTCGGTTTTTTTCTCCTACTTTAATCCCTTTATATTTATCTGATTGTCTGAATCTGTTTGCCAGTGCCTCAATTGCCAGAGCAAACAGTTGCAGTGACATTGGACAGCCCTGTCTTGTTCCTCTATATAGTTTTATTGTAGGGGATAATATACCGTTTATTAGCAAATTGGAGCATGGTTGTTTGTAGATTATTCTCACCCATTTTCTAAATTTTTCCCCAAATCCTTTTCAGGACTGTCTGCAGAAATTCCCATTCTATAGAATCAAATGCCTTGGCTGTATCCAACGATGCCAAGGCACTTGTTTCCGGGATAAACTCTCTCATTTGTGTCATATATTGCGTCCTTCTAATATTAATTGATGTGGATTTCCCTGGCATAAAACCAGTTTGATCCTCTGCTATTATAGACAAGATTACCTGATTGAGCCTTTTGGCAAGCACTTTTGCCAGTACTTTATAATCTATATTTAATAATGATATTGGCCTATACGATCCACACTCAGTTCTGTCTTTGTCTGGTTTTGGTATCAATATGACTGTAGCATCATACATGGAAACAGGCATTTCTTCCCTTTGGAACGCCTCTCCATACATTTTCGTCATAACTGGTACCATAATTTCTGCATATCGCTGGTACATTTCCAGTGGTATGCCATCTGGTCCTGGAGACTTACCCTTTCCCAGAGAGAAGATAGCTTCTCGTACTTCCTCTTCCTCTATATCCCTCTCTAACTCCTCTTTTTGTTCCTCTGTTAATTTAAGGAAGTCCTTCAGGTATTCCTCTATATCTTCTCGAGTACAGGTCAGTGTTGATGTATACATGTTAATATAGCATTTTTGGAATGTCTCAAGTATCTCATCTAATGTGTTTACCACCTCTCTTTTTTCGTTTTTCACCTCTGATATTGCTAGTGATGGTGTTTGTCTTTTTATCATAAAGTTCAGCATCTTATTATATTGTTGTCCTTGTTCAAAGTTTTTTTGTGCTTATTGGAGTTTCTTACACTTAGCGTTAATTATTAGTTGGTTCTTATATTGCCGTGATGAGGCTGCCCATCTTATTTGGTTTATATTTGAGGGGTCCTCTATAAACCTATTTTCTGCCTGTGTGCATAATTGTTCCATTTCCTCCTCTTCCTGCCTATTAGTACGTTTAATGTATGATATTGTTGATCTTGTTATCCCCCTCAAGTATGCCTTAAATGTATCCCAGAGTACTCCATCTATTTTCCTGTTGCCATGTACTTCTAGGAACATTCCCATTTGCTCTGGAATTCTATCATTTAATCCTATCTGGGTTAACCATTGAGCCTGTATCCTATACCCCGGTCTTATTCTTTTTGGGCCGATTTTTAGCTCAAAGGTTAATCCAGAATGGTCAGACACCCCTCTTGTCATATACGCCACAGACCGAACCATTGGCAGGATCTTTTCGTTCCCCATTACCATATCTATTCTCGACATGCACCCTCTCCCAGGTGCATTCCAGGAATAGGCCCGGGTCCCCGGGTTTCTAATCCTCCACAAGTCAGCCCATCCTACTTCATTCATAAATTTCTCCAACACCTTCGACCCTTCCCCTCCTTTATGCTTATTTCTTCCGAACCTATCTAATTTTGGGTCTAAACACATATTGAAATCTCCCATACATATGACATATGCCTCTGGGTATTCTGACATAAATATCACTGCCTCTTTCAATACTCGCATTGTAGCTGGGGGGGGGTTATAAATCCCCATGATTACAACAGGCAGTGCATGCACCAACGCAAAGACAAAGACATATCTTCCATCGGGATCTCTTTTTTCTCTAATGCACTCCCATGTTACCCCTCGATGGACCAAGAGAGAAACCCCTCTTGAATATGTAGTATGACATGAGTGGCTTGACCATTGTATCCAAGATTTTTCTAGGTATTTCAATCTCTCTTTAGTCATATGTGTTTCTTGGATACAAATGATCTTTGCCTGCACCTTGGTAATTTCTGAGAAAACCTGTGTTCGTTTTAATTGCGTTCCCATACCTCTCACATTCCATGACAAAAATGTGTGCTGATTACTCATATTCGATATATTTTATTTTAGCCATTGTTCCCCCGAGAAATAAAAGAAGAGGAAAAAATAAATCCTATGTCCCTTTTTCCTTTCCGTGACCATTCTCTTTTCTACCTCACTCCTCTCATTCATCCATTCCGTTCCATTCATCCATAACATTTTTTTTAGGGCATTACCAATATATTGCATTTTTGCTCTTATATAGGTAATTTATTTCAATTTCAGCCTGTCTGCTCCTGCCCTTTGTCCGCTTAATCAGGAATATAAGGGGCGAGGGGGGGGGGGCCGCCAAGGTGGGGGGAGGAGAAGGCATCCCCTCCCTTCACCCTCTCCCTCCCTTTTAAAAGGAAAAAAAAAAAGAGAAAAAAAAAACGTTACACCGCAGAAAGGAAAAAAAAAAAAAAGGAATCACCGCACACAAAAAAAAAAAAAACGTTACACCGCAGAAGGAAAAAAAAAAAATTATATAAAAAAAAAAAAAATTATGTTTTTCTTGCTCTCTCCCTTCCCACCCCTCCCTCCCTCCCCCTCCCCTCCCTTCCTCCTTCCTTGTGCTCATTCCCTCTCCCTCCCCATCCCTCCCCCTACCCCCATTTATTTGTGTTTATAGTGTTTATACTGTGTCTCTTGCCTTATCCTAACCTTCCCTTGTTATTGTATGTAAAAAAAAAAAAAAAAAAAAAAAAACATAAAAAAAAGGGGGCACTCTTCCCTCTCTTCCCCTTGTAGCAAGTGCTTTATTTCAATGTGTTTCTCTGTGGTTTTAGCTCCATTTTCCTATTTATACACACCCCATCACCCTCAACTTTACCCCTCCTCCTCCCTATCCCTCCCGCTCCTCTATCAAAAAAAATAAAAAAAATAAAAAAAACCCACACATAAACATTTATATTTTACCTTTTCCCATTTTTCCCCTCAGAAAAAAAAAAGAAAAGAAGAGAAGGAAAAGGGGGAGACAAAGAAAAAGACGAAAAGGGCAGAGAACAAGAAAAAAGAAAATAAGAAAGAAAGAAAAAACCAAACCTATAAACTATTAAAACTTCTTCCCTTTAACCCAAAAAAAAAAAAAGGGGGAAATAAAAACAAATATAAAGTAGGGAGAGTGTCCCTCTCATCCCCCCCCCTCCTCCCCCCCCCCAAGTCCCAATCTTCTTGGTGTCTCTTATCCTTTCAGGACTCCTCTATTTCTCCTATCGAGGCATAGGCCTGGTTATTTCCAGCCAGTCTTTAGCTTGTTCAGGTGTACTGAAGAACAAAGTCTTTCCCCCTTCCTCCACTCTCAATCGGGCTGGATATGCCATAGAATATTCAACTCCTGCCTCTCTCATTTTTCGTTTTATTTCATAAAATGTTGCCCGTTGTTTTTGCAGCTCCAGAGAGAAGTCTGGAAATATTGATATTTTGCTATTTTCATAGCGAATCTCTCCTTTTTGTCTTGCTTTCCGCAGAACTGTGTCTCTGTCTCTGCAATTTAATAGTCGTGCCAACAAGGGTCTAGGGGGAAACCCTGGTTTAGGTGTTACTGCCGGGACCCTATGCGCTCTCTCCACTGCGTATGCTGCTGATACCTCCATATCTGGGAATACATTTTTCAGCCATTTTTCTATAAAGTCACCAGGATTAAACCCTTCTGCCTTCTCTGGTAAACCGACTATTCTTAAGTTATTGCGGCGCATACGGTTCTCAAAATCATCAGATTTTTGATGCCACAGGGTAATCTGTTTTTCAATCGTGACTATCTTTTTTGGCATAGGGGTAACAGTATCTTCCAATAAAGCAGTCCTATTTTCCACTTCCATCATTCTCTCTCTTATACTCTGCATATCATGCCTGATCAGTCCTATATCATTTATAATCTCATCCATTTTACCTGTTAGGGCTGTATTACTCGAATGGATGGCCTCCATTATCTGGGAGTTCATCTGTTCCAGGGTCAGTTTGGGATGTTTCTCCTGCTTTTCTGTTGATTTCCCGGACTGCGGCTGGGGCGTGTTAAGCTTCTGGATTTCCAGCGCTGATGGTCCACCACTCCGTGTCTGTGGGGGGCTACGCCCGCCGTCTTGCTTATCCGTTCGAGCAAATTCTTTAAGACGATCGGCCGCCGACTGCTTACTATTGCTCATCGCACCAAGCGATCGTTTTCACGGGTTTCACGAGATTAAAGTCTCAGTAGCAGAGGCCGATCAGGGTTCCGTAGGAGGCTCGGGCATCACCAAGCGTTCGTTTTCGCGGACTTAGGGTCTCGGTAGCAGGGATTATTCAGGATACTGTCGGAGACTCAGGCTGATCTCAAACCTCCCGCAGTTCACATCCGAACGCCGCGTCCGACCGTCACATCCGGTCGCGTCGGCGGAAGCGGAAGTCAGGCCCCGAACAAGAGGACATTTTTAGATAGCATTTAGTATTGTTTAGAATTTTGAAACACATATTTTCATATTTTTCATTGTCCATTAGGACAATGTTGCCCCCCTTATCTGATGCCTTAATGGTTATCTTGGTGTTATTTTTTAACCACTTGACTACAGGGTACTTACACCCCCTTCTTGCCCAAGCCATTTTTCAGCTTTCAGAGCTGTCGCCCTTTGAAGGACAATTGCGCGGTCATGCTACACTGTACCCAAACTCATTTTGTTTTACTAAAAAAATAAAGAGACCAAAAATGTAGAAAAAACATTTTTTTTTTACTTAGTTTCTGTCAGTAAATTTTGTAACTAAGTAATTTTTCTCCTTCACGGATGTGCGCTGATGAGGTGGCACTGATGGGCACTGATAGGCTGAACTGGTGGGAATTGACGAGGTGGCACTTATGGACAGTGATTAGGTGGCACTAATATGCCGCACTAATGGGCACTGGTGGGCACTGATGGGCAGCACAGATAGCCAGCATTGACTGGCATTGCTAATAGGCACTGATTGGTGGCACTGGTGGGCAGTGATTTGGTGACACTGTTGACACTCTAATGTAATCAGGGCACTGATGATCAGTGCCCTGATTACATGTGTAGATGTCCCCCTGCGTGGAGTTGCCACTAATCGGCTCTCCTTGCCACACACTCTGTCAATGTGAGGCGAGGACTGCCGATTACCGGCATCTCCGTGTTTACATGATCGGCTGTGATTAGACACAGCTGATCACATGGTTAAAGAGCCGTGGACGCGCTCTTTACAAAGATCGGGGTCACGCCATGTCCTAGCAACACGGCGCCGCCCCCGATTGCCACATTGCGCGGGCGCGCTAGAGCAGCCGTTCTGGGATGCCATCATATGATAGTGTCCCAGAACGAGAGCCACACTGCCCCCGCTGTCATTTGATGGTAGGCGGGCGGCAACTAGTTACAGATCTAAGTGCCTGTTGATGTTCAGGACTCAGCTTTGGTGAGTGGTATTATTTTTCAATGCCTCTTTCTTCTTAGTAGTTTGTCTTACGATGAGCGCTATAGCTGGATTTTGATTTAAAGGAGGGAATCTATGTGATTTCCTCTTAAATTTCTTAACTGGATTGTCATTTATCCCCTCCTCATCTTCCTCACCGTCCAGATCATCCTCCCACATACCATCTAGAGTATTTTGTAATATTTAGGTTCCTTCCCTCTCTAATTTCTGTTTGCATTTTTTTTCACTCCATTCGGATTGGAATATATGCAACAGTCTATTGAGGGAATGGCATATATTATAAACATTTAATATTTTGGTTTGTAATGGCAGAGGCATTTCCTATTTGGTGTAAATTTTGTCATCTTTTTGCAAGCTCTCACACCATTACCCGGCACACAAAGGCCCTTATAATTCATATGGGGGCCGTTTGTCCTCCTCTGGCTGTATTGGTAACCCAATCACCAGAGGATGCTTTTGTGTTGGCGGTGTTTTTCTACAATATGGCCGCCAATCGGGTCTCTGGATGTTGACGTCATTGTGGCACGCCTGTACAGTATATGGATATGCCGGGGACTGCAGCTGGCGCCATTCCTCTCCTCCACACGATACCAGGAGGTATCAAAACCGGTGGAGCCATGCCAATACAGGCAGCAGAAGTTCTACTACTCTGGAACACTTGGATTTTGTAAGCAAACTGCCCCTTAAGCCCCATACACACGGTCGGAAAATCCGACCACCAAATCCATCGGATTTGGTCCGATGGATTTAGCCTGACACTGGTGTTGCATACACACGGTCGGACAATGTTGTCGGAAAATCCGATCATTCTGAACGTGGTGACATTTGTTGCCTACGACGGGACTACGTAGAGGCTAGTAGCCAATAGCTTTGGTCTTGTAATGTGATCTGAGCATGCGTGGCACTTTGTCCGTCGGAATTCACTACACACGATCGGAATTGGTGTGATCGGACTTTGTTGTCGGAAAATTTATAGAGCAGGAGATACAACTTTGTCCGTCGGACATTCCGATGGAAAATGTCCGATGGTGCCTACACACGGTCGGAATTTCCGACAACATTGTCCGATAGGACAGAATCCATCGGAAAATCCGACCGTGTGTATGGGGCTTAACAGTAAATAGCCCCTTTTAAGTTTAGGGTTTGCAAATCTGCTCCCTAGGGATGTTTTTACACCCCAACAGATGGAGCTTTAGTGTGGGTAATGTATGTGTATACATATCACCCATTGGATTAATTTTTCATATTCTGTCTTTAAATAGCCTACGGTGTCCCTTTCTGCTTTGGGTGCCATATTTTTGGATCACATCCAGCAGTCCTGTACTTGAACTTTTCTACTTATTTTTTATTCTCATATGTTAAAAATAAAATTTCTTATATATAGAAACTTTTTCTAAATTATTATTTCATTGCCTTAAAAATCCCAAACTAGAGGTTTTCACATTTTTTCTGGTATCATAGGGATGATGACAATCACACACCTAAGGCACATGAGCCGTCTCATTTTTCCACATGAATGCAGTATTCTATCAAAAAATACTGGAGGAACTTTTGCATTCATCAGCCAGGAAGCTGAGCATGGGACGTACTTGGACATTCCAACATGACAATGATCCAAAACACAAGGCCAAGTCAACCTGTCATTGGCTACAGCAGAATAAAGTGAAGGTTCTGGAGTGGCCATCTCAGTCTCCTGACCTCAATATCATTGAGCCACTCTAGGGAGCTCTCAAACGTGCAGTTTATTCAAGACAGCCCAAGAATTTACAGAAAATGGAGGCTTTTTGCCAAGAGGAATGGGCAACTTTACCATCTGAGAAGTTAAAGAGCCTCATCCACAAATACCACAAAAGACTTCAAGCTTTCATTGATGTTAAAGGGGACAATACACGGTATTAAGAACTGGTGTATGTAAACTTTTGATCAGGGTCATTTGGGTAGTTTGTTACCATTATGATTTAAAAAGTGTAAACACAGTTGATTCATAATAAATGGCTTCAGCCAAACACTAACCATGAGTAAGAGAAAAGTTTTTGTGTTATCATATTCTCTGAAAAATGACCAAGAAATCATAAATTCTGCCAGGGTATGTTATGAGCACAACTGTATATGTATATTCTCTAACTCATATTTGTTACCCCACATGGGTCAGTTGAGAGGGTCCCTTAAAGAGGAAGTAAAGCCTCCTTGGAAAAAAAAAAAACGGAACCTGCAAGGCAAAGGCATAATGAGCTAGTATGCATAGCATACTAGCTCATTATGAATAACTTACCTGAGAACGAAGCCCCCGAAGCGATCCTCGTCCACGTCCTCCACCGCCGCCATCACTACCAGAGTGACTTCCGGGTCTCGCTGCTCCAGTGCTGTAATTTGCTGGAGTCGCGAAGATGTCACTCCCGCGCATGCGCACAAGAGCGGCATATCACCGCATTCTCCGGCATGCTCAGTGCGCCTGCGCGCTGCTGTCTACGGTGCATGCGCCGTAGATAGCGGTGCCTTTTCTTTTCTAAATATCTCCTAAACCATGTAGGTTTAGGAGATATTTATTGGACCTACAGGTAAGCCTTAATCTAGGCTTACCTGTAGGTCAAAGTGGTTTGTAAGGGTTTACAACCACTTTAATCAAGTCCACAGCGTATTGTTGTCAGGAAGACAGGTCTTGGGTAGTGGTCTTCCATTTCGGGCAGTAGACCTGCGGACTGCTGGAGTTGTCTTCCTCTTTGTGTACTTTGGGTTTTCAGTATTGGGGTTGATATATGGATGTAGGATACATCTCTCCAGAAGGTTCAATAAAAGCTTATGTGCCCAAGGGTTAAGGAACAAGTTTACCAAGCGTCCATCTTCATTTGATGCTCACGAGCTCCCCTTTTAGTGGCCATGGAATAACAGCAGAGACATCAGAGTATCAGTTAGATGCAGATATTCCATTTAGCAGCCATGTCATACCTACACTGATGATTATGGGGCAGACTGGCAGAAACACATAAATAGTACCTATTATTTCTAGGGTCATTGCTTTCAGAAATATATGGTTCTAGAAAACCTTAGATAATTTTGTGCATGTTATACGTTTTGAAAACGTACCTGATTACCAAGGGTACAAAACACAGGCATGGGCTAAAGGGTTAAAGGGGCCTTGTCTTATGGTACAAAATGCACATAATTCACTGACATAGTCAGCTTGTGTCAGGTGTGTGCAGGGTCTATGACCACACACACACACAAGTAAAGAAAACATTCAGTACTCACCCCACACACAGCATAAACAAGGAAATACAGGAAATGACTCACTCATGTGTCTGCTCTTGAAGATTGATCCAGCTCTGATAAGCTCAGAAATACCAAATCAAGGCCACATTTATGCTTCATCACTTTCACTGTGTAAATGAAGCGCTGTTCATTGTAAAATCACATCAGGGAACAAAATACAGGTGCATAAAAATACATTAAATGGGCTTTTGATGTGGTTTTGGAAAATGAATCACTGGAAAAGTAAGGCCCCATTCATACAGCTGCTGCTTGGAAGCAAATCGTATCTATTGTGCCCAGTAAAAAAGATTTTCGTTTTAAGAATGTTTGATTGATTTTCTAATCGTTAGAAAAGTTAAAGTGGAAATAAACTTCCATCGATTGCTTGTACCTATAGGTAAACCTATAATAAGGCTTACCTATAGGTACTGTAAATATCTCCTGATGGAACGGCCACCCATGCTGTTTCTTCAACGCACGCACAGGTGTGACGTCACGCGGCTCCGGCCAGTCACACAGCTGGAGTCCGTGGACCCTAAAAGGAAGACTGATGAATATGCATTTGGCCTCAAGCGGTGACAACAAGGGCTTTGCTTGCAGGTGTGTCTTTGACTCATGCTTTCTTAGGGGGTCTACCCCAGGCTGTCTGCTCCCCTCCGCTTTATGCTCTGGTGGTGGCTTTTTTGCCCAGCTCGTGGGCTGCGTTATGCACCAGGGAGGTTTCCTTGACCTCCTGCTGTCTCCGCCCATCTCTTGGATTGGGCGTTGCCATCTGCATTTCGGCGTCATGTTTTCCACACCCACATTGCGGCGTTTGTTGACCCTGCGCCCTTGTGGGCTGTGTGGAACATCCCGGAGTGGGTTTGGTGTGTGTTTCGCATACACACCTCCCCTCTGACGGCTGACGTCTTTGACGCCAGCTCGTCACCCTCCGTACATGACGCTGGGGGCCGGGCGTCTGGAGCCGCCGCGGGTATATCCGGTGGATTGGCGTGGGTGTACCTGGCATTCGGTTCTTTCTGGTCTGCACTGTGGTCACAGGTAGGGGAGTTTATCTATCATGCTTGGGGATGCTCAGTACGATTTTAAGTAATATATCAACTTATCTACATTCATTGTGTGAATGCTATTATCCGTGCACACACAATAGAGTGTTACTCAAACTCATTATCACTGCTTTCCTTCCCCCCTTTAGCCCCCGAGCACACATCAACCATCCTCCCTGGTTATATTTATTGTTTATTGTACATGGTATACATTTGTTATTCCCTTATACACAGATTAATATGGCACACGATAGGTTTACATCTTATATGCCAAGTTATACTTTTATATATATCTACCATCTATCCTTCCTAGGTGTTTTCCACTCCCTTTTGAAGCCATATGCTTTGTATGGGATCTCATTTATCATGCTTGGGGGTGTGACTATTATAACTTTAGGCAATATATTAATCCATCTACATCCAGTGTGTGGGTGCTATTATTCACGCACACACATTTGAGTTTGTTTATTTAAACTTACTATTATTACCTCTTCCTCCACCCTTTAGCCCCCCAGCATATACCAATTACTCTCCCCGGATACATTTTTTGCATATGGTATACATCTGCCACTCCTTTACATATGGATGGATATGGAACACAATAGGTTGCTATTTCAACACTCCAACTAATATTGCTATATATATACTTACCATCGCTGGCTTTTAGGTGTTTTCCATTTTCCTTGCTAAGCCCTGTGTTTCTCTATATTAATTCTCTCAGATGTATCTCTGGAAATATTCTAGACCTTTAACCGAATGCTTGCTCCAGTCCATGCCATTCTGTCCGGTATCCCCCGCTGCGGTATCCATTCACCATGTCCCCTCAGCTCCCGAGCTGGACATCTACTGCCGCCATCATGACATCAACGGTTGGTGACCTAGCCCAGTGACTTGGTGAGCATGGGGTCTCTTTTTTGCTGACCCCGTTTGCTACATACTATCTTCCCTCCTGCCCTTAGGATTCCCAACACCAACATATACCCATTTACTTACTATCTTTTGTTTCAGATTAAATAATTACGCATCTGCCCCTGAAGAGCGAGCACAGACTCGTGAAACGCGTAGGGCACCATCGATGCTCTTTATATACTCACATGGCTGGAAATTTCCCGTTGGGGCATCACGAATGCTCTTTACATGTTAATACTTGTTGGGTATCTCTGTTGTGTGGATTTTGGCTCACATATTGTTTTCATCATGTATGTACAACTTTCTACCTCATATTATGTAAATGTACCAACTGACTCAGCTATTCGTGATGAATTTTACTACTCTATGGACGTATATGAAATGTAATGTATTGTTATTTTTTTTACTTGTACTTCTGCTGTTGACTTGGCTATTATGCCTGGTAACGCACATTTATTGCTGTTCCCAACTGTTCATACAGCAGTATGTAATTAATAAATTGACTTTATCACATTTCTTTTTGAACTGGTGCCTAAATCTCTCCCACCTCACTCAAAGTCCCATGGCTAATTCTTCTCTTTCCATGTATTTTAGGGATGGAGTTGGTAGAGTGGTTATGACAGTCCTTATTTCCCTTCCTCTGTGTTTCACATAATGTGCTAGTATACGTATACTAGGACATTATGCCTTTACTCTGCGGGTCAGAGAAAAAAAAAAGCAGGGGTTTACTAGAGGTGAGAGAATCCCCAGGGAGCCAAGATTCTCATGCACATCGCTGGATTGCGAAGGGGATCAGGTAAGTATGAGGGAGGTTGCTGCACAGGGAAGGTTTTTACCTTATTGAAAACCTTGAGCCTTTAGAAAAACCTGTATTCGTTATTATATATATCTGTGCGGAGTGTCTGAAACTGCTATGCAGACTGCTAATGGTATAAAACCAATCCTGTCCCAATAAGTGCTAATCAAATGCAAAACAAAAAATAAATATATATATATATATATATATATATATATATATATATATATATATATATATATATATATATATATATATATATATATATTGTAGCAGAGCGTCCCAGAGAGAGCCAGGAGAAGTCCTGTTCGGGGTTTATACATCTCCCAGGCTCCTCTCATATACATTCAGAGGTCTCTGAGACATGATCCAGTTCGGATCTTAGTCCTCCTCTCCAGGCTAATTTAAGCTCACCTGAGCAAACAGCCTTTGCTCTCTGCCTGGGACATACAAACAGGGATGGTTTGTGAGGAGCCAAAAGGTTGGTAAAACCCTTTAAAAACTCTTTACAGAAGCTGACAAGCGGTAGGCTTGCTCAGCCTGATAGTTAGAGACGGTGTATGGTATAGTTAGAGCCGAGACACGGCTAGGACTTTTGTTTGTTTATTTCTGTTTTGATGTGTTTTCTGGAAGACTGTGCAGCACCTGTGTATGGACTTGTATTTAAATTAAATAAACCCAGCACTGTTTTCACTACCTCAAGTGGATTTGGTATCTGTGCCTTACTAAACAGCTCATCCCAGGGAGCTTTTTACCTGCTACCTGTCCCCCAGGTTACATATGGTGGATTTCAGCGGGCAGCTGTAGTAAGTTACTACTTAAAAGGCCAGTACCTAGAGTGACTAAACATGGAGGAAATCCTAAAACAATTGATGATATCCAACGCTGCACTTCAAGCTGCACAACAGCAAGCAACCGCTGAACAGCAGAAAACAAATGCTGCACTACAGCAAGCAAACGCTGTACAGCAGAAAACAAGCGCTGCACTCCACGCTGAACAGCAGAAAACAAACGCTGCACTCCACGCTGCACAACAGCAAGCAAACGCTGCACAACAGAAAGCTAATGCTGCAATCCACGCTGAACAGCAGAAAACAAACGCTGCACTCCACGCGGCACAACAGCAAGCAAACGCTGCACAACAGCAAGCTAATGCTATCGCACAGGAACAAACGCAGAGGCTGTTTGAACAGCTAGCCACTGATGCAAAAGCAGATAGGAAAACCTTGTCTGAGGTTGTGGAGACAATAGCACAGTGGTCACCTGCTAACGTTGATAATGTTGGAGACAAGCCCTCAGCCATCCATGTGGCTCGCTTTTTGTCTAAGATGACTACAGATGATGATCCAGAGGCCTTTCTGCTAACGTTTGAACGGACCGCTGAGAGGGAAGGTTGGCCTAAAACCCAGTGGGCAGGACTGGTCGCCCCGTTGCTTACTGGGGAATCGCAGAAGGCCTACTATGATTTGGAGTCAGCAGAAGCAGCAGACTATGAAAAGGTCAAACAGGAAATACTGGCACGACTTGGTGTCACTTTGGCAGTTCGAGCACAGCGGGTCCACAGCTGGTCCTTCCAAGACGAGAAGCCTCCAAGATCGCAGATGTTCGACCTAATTCACCTGGTGAGGAAATGGCTACAGCCGGAGTCCCTGTCTGGGCCACAAATAGTGGAGCGTGTGGTCATGGACCAGTTTCTGAGGTCACTACCCATTTCCCTGCAGGAGTGGGTGAGTCAAGGAGACCCCAATTCGGCAAACCACCTGGTGGAACTTGTTGAAAGGTACTTTGCTGCAAAGAACCTGGTCACCACCCCTACAGCCGCACGGACTTTCCGCCCAAAGCCACGGTCTCCCCAGGCAACCGGTAAGACTGTTCCAGGGGAAGTGGGTGGTAAGCATGGCAAGGAAATAGGGGGGAGGATTTTTGGTGCCAGGACTGAAGCTTGGCATCCCAAACAAGGGAAGCCAGTGCCTGTCAGCAAACCAAACTGGGGAAACGTCAGGTGTTTTCGTTGCCAAGAAATGGGACATGTTGCGGCAAATTGTCCATTGACAGATGAACCAATGCAGTGTGATTTATCTATTAGAAGGCAGTCTATGTTTGCAGCGGTTTCATGTACTGCAACCCCAAATATGAGAAAACCAATGTGCCAAATGACTGTGAATGATAAGCCTATTACAGCCTTGTTGGACTCTGGAAGTCTAGTGACTTTGGTTACAGCTGAAATGATTGAACCTGTGAATTATCATGCTAAAAATATTGCTGTGATCTGTATACATGGGAATACCCGGGAGTATCCTGTAACCACTGTTCAGTTTAAAACTGGTTTAGGTACAGTGACCCATCCGGTTGGACTTGTTCCCCACTTAGTGCATGAGGCCATCATTGGTAGGGACTTCCCTAAGTTTTGGGAACTGTGGGATCATCCCAACTCGGTCGCGGTACCTGACTCAGTCGCAGAGCCAGAATTCCTGGCCACTACTGACAATGTGGGTTCAGGGGACTCTTCTCAGGGCTCCCCGGCTTTTCCTCTATCGGTTATGGCAGGAGAGCTGGAGGACCCTGAGGAGGTCCCCACTACCAGTAGAGCCGGACAGCCGTCTGCTGACACCGAGCCTATGTTAGAGTTTGATGACCTTAATGTGCATAAGGAAAATTTTGGTACTGAGCAGAGAAAAGACCATACCCTTTCCAGGGCCTGGGAAAATGTAATAGTGATTAATGGTGTACCTGTCGAACCCGGGGACAGGCCCTGTTTTCCTTATTTCAGCAGCAATGAGGATTTACTGTATCGTGTATGTAAAATGAATGATGAAGTGGTTGAGCAGTTGGTGGTCCCTAAGCCATACAGACGGCTGGTGTTAGAACTTGCCCATGGGCACTTGCTAGGAGGCCATTTAGGGGTTGAAAAAAACTACTGAAAGGGTGTTGCGCAGGTTTTACTGGCCCGGGATACAGAAAGATGTTAAGAATTACTGTCAATCCTGTCCTGTGTGTCAGATGTCAGCCCCACTATCCCACTTCCGAAGTCCTTTAGTGCCCTTGCCTATCATTGAAGTGCCCTTTGAGAGGATTGCCATGGACCTTGTGGGCCCACTTCCCAAGTCTGCTCGGGGTCATCAGCATATCCTCGTAATCATGGATTATGCTACCCGTTACCCTGAAGCAGTTCCCTTACGTGCCGCGTCTGCTAAAAACATTGCCAAAGAACTGTTTATGGTGTTCAGTCGGGTTGGCATCCCGAAAGAAATCCTTACAGACCAGGGCACCCCGTTTATGTCGCGAATAACTAGGGAGCTCTGCAAGTTATTTAAAGTGACGCAGCTGCGAACCTCAGTGTATCATCCTCAAACGGATGGCTTAGTGGAACGCTTCAATAAGACGTTAAAGAGCATGTTAAAAAAGGTTGTGGACAAGGATGGGAAAAACTGGGACTTCCTGATACCATACTTGATGTTTGCCATCAGGGAGGTTCCCCAGTCCTCTACGGGGTACTCCCCATTTGAGTTGCTTTATGGGAGACACCCTCGGGGACTCTTAGACATAGCCAAAGAAACTTGGGAGGGAGAACAAACACCCCATAAAAGTGTCATTGAGCATATTGCCCAAATGCAGGAGAGGATTGCAGCAATCATGCCAGTGGTAAAAGAACACTTACTGCAGGCCCAGGCAGCCCAACAGAGAATATACAACAGGGGGGCCCAACTCCGTGTTTTCTCACCTGGTGACAGGGTCCTGGTGTTAGTTCCCACTGTTGAGAGCAAGTTCCTGGCTAAGTGGCAGGGTCCCTTTGAAGTAATTGAGAGAGTTGGGGAGGTCAACTACAAGGTTTATCAACCAGGAAAAAGGAAGCCCGAACAGGTTTACCATATAAACCTGTTAAAACCCTGGAAGGATAGAATGGCGTTAACTGCGAGGCCTCTCCCAGTAACACCTACGGGTACTGAGTCCCCTCTCATCCCTGAGGTCACGATTCCAGACACCCTCTCATATTCCCAAAAACAGGACACTAGAGAATTCCTGATAAGGAATAGAGAGAAGTTTTCAGAGTTACCTGGCACGACTTCAGCAGTTCAGCATGATATTGTTACTGAACCTGGGGTACGTGTCAAGCTCAAACATTACCGAATTCCTGAAGCGAGGAGAAAGGACATCAGCAAGGAAGTTAAAAAAATGTTGGAGCTAGATGTCATTGAGGAATCCAATAGTGACTGGTCTAGCCCCATCGTGTTAGTCCCAAAACCGGATGGCACGTGGAGGTTCTGTAACGACTTCAGGAAGCTTAATGCGGTGACAAAGTTTGACACATACCCAATGCCCAGAGTAGACGAACTTATAGACCGACTTGGCAAGGCTCGCTATCTTACCACTTTGGACTTGACAAAAGGGTATTGGCAAATACCCCTAACTGGTAGCGCCAAAGAGAAGACTGCGTTCGTGACCCCAGACGGTTCCTTTCAATATAAAAAAATGCCTTTTGGGTTGCAAAATGCCCCGGCAACATTTCAGAGGGCCATGGACAGGACCCTAAAACCCCACCGACGATATGCAGCAGCCTATCTAGATGACATAGTGGTACATAGTACTGATTGGGAGTCTCACTTGCCTCGTGTCCAGGCTGTTCTTGATTCCCTCTTCAAAGAAGGTTTTACGGCAAATCCAAAAAAATGTGCCATTGGTCTAGAGGAAGCCAAGTATTTGGGCTACACTATTGGCCGTGGTGTCATAAAACCACAAGTGAGTAAAATAGCCGCCATCCAGGAATGGCCACGCCCTGCAAACAAAAAGCAGGTCAGGGCCTTTCTTGGTATTGCGGGGTATTATAGAAGGTTTATCCCAAATTTTGCAACTATAGCTGCCCCTCTGACAGACCTTACGAAAGGGAAAGACTCTGTAATGGTGAAATGGTCCCCAGTAGCAGAGGAGTCTTTTCAGGTCCTGAAGAAGGCTCTGTGTGCACAGCCAGTACTGTACTCTCCCGATTTCTCCAGAGAGTTTGTGGTTCAGACGGATGCGTCTGATGTTGGTATCGGGGCGGTACTGTCACAGGTATACAATGGGGAAGAACACCCTGTCGTGTACCTAAGCAGAAAACTCAATGACCATGAGAAAAAGTATGCAGTCATTGGAAAAGAATGTTTAGCCATAAAATGGGCCGTGGAGGCACTCAGATACTATTTGTTAGGGCGCCAGTTTGACTTAATAACTGACCATGCTCCCCTGAAATGGATGGCCCAAAAGAAGGAGACTAATAGACGGGTGAACCGGTGGTTTTTGGCTCTACAGGATTACTCCTTCACCGTAAAACACAGGCCAGGTGTGGAGATGGGGAATGTAGATGCCCTGTCCCGTGTTCACTCCTGTTGGGCCACAGGTGTTCCAACCCTGGGGTTGAAACAAGGGGGGAGGATATGTAGCAGAGCGTCCCAGAGAGAGCCAGGAGAAGTCCTGTTCGGGGTTTATACATCTCCCAGGCTCCTCTCATATACATTCAGAGGTCTCTGAGACATGATCCAGTTCGGATCTTAGTCCTCCTCTCCAGGCTAATTTAAGCTCACCTGAGCAAACAGCCTTTGCTCTCTGCCTGGGACATACAAACAGGGATGGTTTGTGAGGAGCCAAAAGGTTGGTAAAACCCTTTAAAAACTCTTTACAGAAGCTGACAAGCGGTAGGCTTGCTCAGCCTGATAGTTAGAGACGGTGTATGGTATAGTTAGAGCCGAGACACGGCTAGGACTTTTGTTTGTTTATTTCTGTTTTGATGTGTTTTCTGGAAGACTGTGCAGCACCTGTGTATGGACTTGTATTTAAATTAAATAAACCCAGCACTGTTTTCACTACCTCAAGTGGATTTGGTATCTGTGCCTTACTAAACAGCTCATCCCAGGGAGCTTTTTACCTGCTACCTGTCCCCCAGGTTACAATATATATATATATATATATATACACAAGTATAAATGTAAATGGTGTCTGCTATAAATGACAAAAAGTGCTCGTGCTCCGTGGGTTCCAAACAATGTGGCGTGAATAATTCAATATGATTTATAACAGAAACAAAAGAAAAATTCATTTTTTTACAGAATTAACCAGAGCACTTTTTGCGATTCGGCACTGCGTCGCTTTAACTGACAATTGCGCGGTCGTGCGACGTTACACCCAAACAAAATTGACGTCCTTTTTTTCCCACAAATAGAGCTTTCTTTTGGTGGTATTTGATCGCCCCTGTGGTTTTTATTTTTTGCGCTATAAACAAAAGAAGAGCGACAATTTTGAAAAAAAACACAATATTTTTTACTTTTTGCTATAATAAATATCCCATTTTTTTAAAAAAAAAACTATTTTTTTCCTCAGTTTAGGCCGATACGTATTCTTCTACATATTTTTGGTAAAAAAAATCGCAATAAGCGTATATTGATCGGTTTGCGCAAAAGTTATAGCGTCTACAAAATAGGGGATAGATTTATTGCATTTTTTTTTTTTTTTTTACTAGTAATGGCGGCGATCTGCGATTTTTTTTTCGTGACTGCGATATATTGCGGCGGACACTTCGGACACTTTTGACACATTTTTGGGACCATTCACATTTACACAGCGATCGTTGCTATAAAATTGCATTGATTACTGTGTAAATGTGACTGGCAGGGAAGGGGTTAACACTAGGGGGCGGGGAGGGGTTAATGTTTTTCCTAAATGTGTGATTCTAACTGTGGGGGGAGGGGACTCAAGGGGAGGAGACCGATCATGTGTTCCTCCGTGCTGGGATCACATGATCGGTCTCCTGCTCGCTGACAGGACGTGGAGCTGTGTGTTTACACACACAGCTCCACGGTCCCGCACGGTCCCGTTGTTTTAACGGGCAATCGCGGGTGCCCGGCGGACATCGAGGCCGCCGGGCACCTGCACCGGGTCCCGAGCGACGCCGCCGGCGGCGCGCGCGCGCCCCCCAGGCGGCCGGGAATGGGAGGACTTCATATGACGCCCACCCAGGATGGTAGATCCACCTTGTGGGCGTCATATGACTATGGGCAGGTATTGAAGGGGTTAAGGGTGTTTAAGTGCCCAGTGGTCAAGTGGTTAAAGTGCCAAGTGACTTCATGCAGATTGTGCTCTCCTCCCCCGCCAGGTGTGCCTCCTCCCCCGACCGGTTTCGTCACTATCTTCGTGACTTCCTCTTGGATATTTTCCCAGAGGAAGTCACGAAGATAGTGACGAAACCGGTCGGATTTTGACTGACTGACGCACAGAAAGCAGGAGGTAGCCAGGGGAGGAGGTGCAGGAGAATCCGAAAATTGCACTACCGGGGCTGCAGATCCGGGAACAGGTGATCCTACCCCCCCCCCCCTCATTACTACAGCACTGCCGGCACTTTAAGAGCGTTTTTTTATCCAACTAAATGTGAGTTTGATGTATTACATGTTTTAAGAGTATTAAATATTATTGAAGCAGTGTTACACTATTGTGTGCCTTTATTACTCTCCCTATGGGATATGTGAGGAGAATATTGGAGAACTTGTCACCACAACAGGTGAGTGTGGGAGAACACAGCTACTGGTAAGCTAATCAATGTATGCCTGCCTCATTTCCAAGACATTTTTTTTTTTTAGGTGACGTGGATGTTGTGGAAGAAGAATCGCACTTTACCACAGAGAGTGCCCACGTACTCATCGTGGAGATAATGGTCTGCAATAGAGATCTAGATGACATAAAGCAAAACATCAATGATGTTTAACAAAAATTGAAGAACATCATTGATGTTTTAGGAAAAATATGAAAACGCACCAAGTAATTAACACACATTTGTGGCTGCTTCTGAACACATTTTCAACTTAAGAACTGTGTGAAATTTGGAACATGCACACATTGTGTCCACATGTGCTAGCTTCCATCATGGTGGATGAATGACCACGTTTTTTTGGGTGTGCAACCACTTTACGAACTACTAAAGTGGTTGTGGTGAAGGGGTTGCACCCCCCAAAAACGTCCATTCACCCCCATGATGGAAAATGGCACTTTTGAATATTCTAGCCATGTGTTTTACCATCTAATGACCATTTTGCGACCCAAATTGTGTGCATGTTCTAAATGTCCAGTTTCCAGGGGTGCCCCCCCATGTGATGAAGGCAAGATCAAACACACTTTGAACATATAGTCATGTCTGATCTTGTCTTCACTTTAGAAAGTTGATCTTTCCGAGTTCCTATGTTCTGTTTTGCTCCATGCCTGGTTTTACCAAATGCGGAATGTTTGTAAACAATGTTGTAAATAAACCAGATCTTGTCAGTTTTGGCAAGAAGTTTGTAAACGCACTTGTGAATGTGTTGCAAGTAAACTTTTTTAATTTTCTAAATGTGTGGCTTCCTTATTTCAAAACCAAAAAACATTATGTATGTCAAATGTAAAGGATTTGGGGGGCAATGGGTGTTATTTACTAAAGGCAAGTCCAGTTTGCACTGCAAGTTTCTTTTCCAGGGCACTTTTGCACTGCACTTGTAGAGCATAGTGGATTTGACTTATGTCAATGACACCCACAGTGATTTGTTGGAAAACACGTAGCACACCATTTTGGGTAATACACACATTTCTGTCATGGTGATGACAATGAGTATTTTGGGTGTCAGTTATGCACTAGAAACCTTCTCTAGACCAAAGATTAGGTATCAAACACACAACATGAGAAGATTCTTTTTGGGAAGAAGAGACTGTTACATCCTTTTGCCCAGAAAGTGCATTCCCACTGTCGAAGCTAAAGGGCAAAAATTTCTAGGTCAAATAAGCAATAATACGGAAATGACAAGAAATCATAGGTTGGTTTAAAAAATATATTTATTAAAAAATGCCTCTCACACATCGTCAGGCTGAGCAATGGCCCCCCTACCCACAAAGTAGTCCATATATTGCTCGCGGACCGCACGGGCAATTAGAGGGGGCAAGCCTGGACGTGCCGCTTGAAGGGCTGTGAGGTCAGCATTTGGAGGGCCCTCCACATCTGGGCCAACGGGCACCACGTAGTTGCTGTTGTGTCGTTTTAAAAAGTTGTGCAATATGCAACAGGCAAGAACTATGTGGTTCAGTTTGTATTCCGCCAAGTTAATAGCCGTCAAGAACAGGCGGAAGCGGCTGGCCAGGATGCTAAAGGTGTTCTCCACCACTCTTCGGGCTCTGGACAGCCTGTAGTTGAAGACCCTCTGGTCTGGGGTGAGGGTCCTCATCGGGAAGGGCCTCATCAGATGGGGAGTCAACGCAAACGCTTCATCTGCGACAAAGACGAAGGGGAGTCCTTCAGCATTCTCCTCTGGAGGTGGCAAGCACAGACTGCCACTTTGGAGACGCCAGTAGAACTCCGTGTGCGCAATGGCACCACCATCCGAGATCCGGCCGTTCATCCCCATGTCCACATACATAAACTCGTATGTCACCGACACCACCGCCAACATCACTACACTATTAAACCCCTTATAATTATAATAGTAGGACCCCGAGTTGGGCGGTGGGACGATGCGGACGTGTTTCCCATCAATTGCCCCTCCGCAGTTAGGAAAGTCCCAACGGCTGGCAAAGTGGGAGGCCACAGTCTGCCATTCCTGTGGCGTGGAAGGGAACTGTGGAGTGAAACAAGAAAAAAAAATTTGTCACTTTGCACATAAACATTGCAAGCAGATTAGACAATCAACATCTTGGAACAAGAGCATACTTTAACATTTTAGGCTGGAAAGTATTTGCACAGAAAAGTAGAGGGTCCCCTTCGCAGATGACTCACCCCACATCAATCCCCCCACTTCTGATGGGCCATTGGCAATAACTAGGGTTTTGGGGGGTGGGTTAGACAGGTAACCCTCCTGCACTTCATTGATTGCCAAATGGCTCAATAATGTGTGCTAGTTTGGCCAGACCCTCTGTACTTAACACTATTGGCAGCCCACAGGAAAGATAACATAACATTTCAAACACCCCCCCCCCCCCCCCCAAAAAAAAGAAAAGCACATTGTGACATTCTGAAATTACCAAGCAAGCTAATAGGGGGGAAAGAACACAAAAAAGAGGAACTGGAAAGTATGGAGCCAGCCCCTTGCACTACATGCTTTGCTGAATTCATCACTAAAGATGCCCACTATAAAGAGGTAGGTATATAGTGTGTATTGACCTTGGGAAAGCCAGCAGATAGAGGATTGGTACCATCTGACAGAGCAGTTGGGGGAGGGGGTTCCTAATGAGTCCCCCCCCCCCACCAAAAAAAAAAAAAAGGGGGCTCTACATGAAGTAAAACACACAGCAAACATTTGTGCATATTTTAGGGGGTGTTTGGGGGAAAACAATACTATGCAGCAGACAAAATACATTGCTTAAGTGACTAGGCCATAGGTGTCTATTGGGCCAGAAGAGCATGCTGGGGAGGTAAGTGAAGGGAAAAATGCATGAAGGAGAAAAGGGGCACAGCATATTAGAGCATATTGCAATCATGGTAATTAGGGAAGGAGGTCAAAAATACAAGACATTAGCAAACAGAGCATACATAGAATGGAATAGTAAAGTAGAAATGTTACCTTAATATAGTCCTCCTGCAGGACCTGGATGATGGCAGAACACGTCTCTGGAATAATGATTCCCAGGGCCTGGGGAGAGATACCTGAAGAGAACTTCAAATCCTGAAGGCTTCTCCCTGTCGCCAAGTACCTCAACGTAGCAACAAGCCTCTGCTCCGGAGTGATGGCTTGTCTAATGCAGGTATCCTGCCGGCTGATAAAAGGGGTCAGCAAAGCCAAAAGACGGTGAAACACGGGGTCCGTCATCCGGAGAAAGTTCCTGAAATCATCAGGATTATTCTCCCGGATCTCACGAAGCAAAGGCATGTGCGAGAACTGATCACGCTGAAGCAACCAATTCTTGGTCCACATACTCCTCGTCACTCTGTTCATGGACGGGTCTTGGGTCAAAGCAAAAAGCCCGACACCAATTCGGCGTACAGCACGAACTCGTCGACGAGTACGTACGGGAAACATCGCTCACAAACGGTCGGCTGGTCAGAACGGACAAACAGAAAGCACCGATAAACAGCAAGGCCTGAAAGAACGAAATGAATACCAGAAACGAGCAGACAATAAGCAGTGCAAATCAAAGCGTCCTATATCAAGATATAGGCCGCAATGACCAACAAATGCGAACTGACTACACGCACTAATAAACAGATACGCACGACAAGCACAAACTGAAGAGCAGTAACGATCTGAGAAGCGCGAATCGTAAGTCCCCAAACTTCGATTAACTCGCGATAAACACGGGATCAGCAGAAGGAGCCCAACGGGTGCCTGACGTGGTGCTGAACTTCCCTTTTCTTGTCTCGTGGAAGACGACTTGCGTCACGACGTTCTTGAAGACCGGAAATTCCGACAACGTTGTCCGACCGTGTGTACGCAACACCAACATCGGACAAAGTACGACGGACAGGATCCGGCCGACCTGGTCCTCGGATAATCCGCGCGTGTGTATGGGGCTTAACAGTGAGAGGTATCCACAGCAGCAAGCATGGGAGTAAAAGAAAGAATCAAGACCCCCAGCTGTTAGAAAGTATTTCAGGCTTAAAATTTAAGCCCTTAAAGGTGAGGGCACACCTGACCGGGGAGGAGAGCACAATCTGCATGAAGTCACTTGGCACTTTATTTACATTTTTTTTTACTATGGACTGTTCATTTCTGTTTTTATTTTTATTTTAAATCCAATAGACTTGATTGTTTCATATTGAATTATGCATGCCACATTGTTTGGAACCCACGGAGCACGAGCACTTTTTGTCATTTATAGTAGACACCATTTACATTTATACTTATATATATATATTTATTTGTTTTGCATTTGATTAGCACTTATTGGGACAGGATTGGTTTTATACCATTAGCAGTCTGCATAGCAGTTTCAGACACTCTGCAGAGCACAGCGCCACACATTTATATACACCTGTGCATCCGCACAGATATATATAATAACAAATACAGGTTTTTCTATCATTCACATTGTGGGAAGGTGTGGGGAGTGTCAGCAGCTATAGTATTTCGTTTTTAGTTTTCAGCAGCACACAAGGTTCCACCCATTCTTCTTGAGCCTTTAGAACCACTTTAAATTGATGTTCATTTTCAACCACGGTATTGAGAAAATTAGAATGAGTAGGATGAAAAAATGTTCTTAGATTAACTAATTTCTAACACTGAATGTGGTTTTCGTTCAGGAAAGTCCATTTGTTCCAAAATCAAATGTTAAAAGCAAGCAAGATGTTGAAGAACTTGCTAAGTCATCAAATGTACTGGGGATTTTCATAAAAATGTTAATATGAGAATTTGCTTGAAAAACTTCTAGTGTATGACCAGCCTAAAGACTAGAATATATTCTACAGGTTGTTCAAACTGGAGACCTGGTGCATACATAGTACAAATACTTTGCAAATGAAAACACAGAAACAGTGCCTTGAAAAAGTATTCGTACCCCTTGAAATCTTCCACATTTTGTCATGTTACAATCAAAAACGTGAATGTATTTTATTGGGATTTTAGGTGACAGACCAACACAAAGTGGCATATAATTGTGAAGTGGAAGGAAAATGATAAGTAGTTGTTAACAGTTGTTACAAATAAATATGTGAAAAATGTGGCGTGCATTTGTATTTAGCCCCCTTTACTCTGATACCCCTAACTAAAATCTAGTGGAACCAATTGCCTTCAAAAGTCACCTA
Organism: Lithobates sylvaticus; assembly: GCA_028564925.1. Taxonomy (NCBI): domain Eukaryota; kingdom Metazoa; phylum Chordata; class Amphibia; order Anura; family Ranidae; genus Lithobates; species Lithobates sylvaticus. Next base: position 195,060,422 of record CM053027.1, on the reverse strand, counting down.
ATTAGTAAATAGAATTCACCTGTGTGTAATTTAATCTCAGTATAAATACAGCTGTTCTGTGAAGCCCTCAGAGGTTTGTTAGAGAACCTTAGTGAACAAACAGCATCATGAAGGCCAAGGAACACACCAGACAGGTCAGGGATAAAGTTGTGGAGAAGTTTAAAGCAGGGTTAGGTTATAAAAAAAATATCCCAAGCTTTGAACATCTCACAGAGCACTTTTCATTCCATCATCCGAAAATGGAAAGAGTATGGCACAACTGCAAACCTACCAAGACATGGCGGTCCACCTAAACTGACAGGCCAGACAAGGCGAGCATGCATCAGAGAAGCAGCCAAGAGTTCCATGGTAACTCTGAAGGAGCTGCAAAGATCCACAGCTCAGGTGGGAGAATCTGTTCACAGGACAACTATTGCCATATACACATGATCTGATTTTCCGACAGGAAATTTTGGATGTGAGCTTGTTGGCTGAAAGTCTGACCGTGTGTATGCTCCATTGAACATTTGCTGTCGGACTTTCCGCCAACAAATGTTGGCTAGCAGGTTCTCAAATTTTCCATCAACAAAACTTTGTTGTCGGAAAGTCTGATCGCGTGTACACAAGTCCACGCACAAAAGTTCACGCATGCTCGGAATCAAGTACGTGCCGGAAGCGCTCGGTCTTGTAAAACTAGCGTTCGCAATGGAGATATCACATTCGATACGCAGCAAATTATGAAATCTAGAAATGCAGCGCATTCTCTTCTTCTTCATAATGCTATAGTAATGAAGTTGCTTTGCTGCTAATATTCACAGAGTTCTGACAAACTGATTTTTTATTCTTTATAGTGATCTCCTGAATAATATTTGTTTTTGTTGTTTTTTTTTCTCGATCTCCAGAATAATCTTTTTTTTTTTTTTTTCTAGTGATCTCCATAGTTTTTTGGGGTTTTTTTCGCTTTGGGGGTCAAGTTACCACAACACCATTATTATATTGTATTTTTTAACCTCAAATATACAACTATGTTGGTGTCCCTTGTTAATTTGACATTGTATTTTTGAAATGTACCTGCCTACTCACAAACTGTCCTTTTTGAAGTAAAACACATCGCCAAGTATTTGTCAAAAACAAAATGTAAAATTTAATAGGGAGCACAAGGTCAGAAAGAAATAAAGAGGAAGGCAACGCTGGAGAAACAGTTGGAATTGGTGAAGCCTTTGTACCCCAGGGCAGAAATCAAAATTGGTAACCTGAGGAGTCCATTTAATAGGGAGCACAATATGGTCCAGGACTCTGAGAGATCGGGAGCAGCAGCAGATGACATATATGTCCCAAGGCTGTGGTCTTACAACAGCCTGTGTTTTTTGCAGGACCAAATGAAACCCAGGCCATCACTCTCAACACTTCCTTCCATGCTTCCTTCCATGCTGCTCTCATGGGTTGGGTGGCTGTGGTGTTGGTGGTGTTGCTGGAGAAGTATGGTCCAACTCACACAGGTGGGTTTGAGTTGTTAGTTTGCCCCTCACCCCTTGTTTAGGGCCTTCCAAATTAGTTCTTCACAGATTGTGCATTGGCCCTCCCCCATGTTTTCTAGTTTGCTTGCAGTGGCAAGTCCAAATGCCTTGTGTACACCAGGGGTCGTGTTACATGCCGCAGTAGCCTGTTTGAGGAAAACAGCCACGGACTCCTCAAGATTCCTTGCCTTCCTGGTCCTTTTGGTTGGAGGGCGGAGGGGAGGAACATGGGATTCCATCAGGCTGCTTGCCACGGCCTCCTCCTGGCTGAGACTTTCCTGTGTATGAAAATGGTACATCGTTTTTGGTTTTTGGTCATCAAATCGCACACAATTTTGGTTGCAAATTGAATGTTAACAAATAGATAAGACTATCCTTCTGACCCCAGCATTTTACATTCTTGTCCCAATAATTTTTGGCTATTACTGTCTATAGATAAGTAAACCACTTTGTTAAATCAGAAATTAGTTATCAATAACATCTAGTTAACATCATTCAATTTTTGACAAGAAATATGTTCAACAATGCTATACCTGGGTCAAGCTGGGCTCCTCCACATGTTCTTCCTGGGTGGAAGGCCCAGGTTGGACTTCAGGAGCCTCAGCTGATGTGGAAGGAAGTGTTGAAGGAAGTGTTGATAGTGATGGCCTGAGTTCCGTCTGGTTGGACAAAAACTCCAGTCTGTCGTAGTACCACAGCCTGGGGACATATACGTCATCTGTTGCTGCTCCGGATCTCTGGGAATCCTGGACCTTCTTGCGCTCTATATTATATGTGCTCCTCAGGCTACCAATTTTGGCCTTCAAATAGTTGATGTCTGCCGTGGGATACACAGGCTTCACCAATTCCAACTGTTTATCCAGGACTGCCTTCCTCTTTTGCTGGTTTGAATAGTCCCTGCATTGGACTTGCCAGAGACATGGCAGCTCCCGGTTTTATCAATAAAGTTGGGCAGGAAGTCAGGGTCTGTGAATTTATCCACTATTTTATCACAACACAAGACAAACCCTAATGTCAGGCTAAACTCTCCTAATCTTGTCCCAATATAGGCCTCAATCTCTAAGCAGTATAGGCCACTAACCACTGATGCCCCAAGTTACAATTTTACCTTCATTTGACCAATGGGCGATTATGATCCTCCGTCCTCCACTCACAGATCGTACGTACGCCGCACGTGTGTTATGCTTTATAAACACTGCGCATGCTCCAAACTCCGCCCCTGTCCTTCTTTCTAGTGTATTCCCTGCCTCTTCTCTTTTGGGGCAGAGGGAGAGCACATGGCGGAGACACAGCAGGTGCCTGCAGAGAGCAGCATTGACAAGGAAAGCCCGGAGCAAGGCAGTTCCACATCCAGGAGGAGATGTAAGGCCTCAAATATGTCCCTATGTCCTTTGAAGAGATGGTGGAGATGGTGGACATCTTGAAGAGGACCGACTATGATGGGAATCCTGGACCGCACAGAAACCCAAATGTGAGAAAGGCCAAGATTATGACTAAAGTCAACTAAAGTTAAAGTCTGCACAGGACTTTTGGGGTACAACGATCCTGCTGCAAAAAAGTATTTGTTGTGTGTTCCTATTACTATTAGTACTTTCGTGCTAGTACATGTGCTTTTCTTTACTGATGTACAGTTTAAAATGCCAAGATTGAGGTTCGTGGGCACAGTATAATCGTTTGTATTAAACATTGTTTGTTCGACCACTAATACAACTTTTTTGGCAGATGCAGGTTAACTACATTTGTTCATGCCTATTTTGATTAAAAGAAGTGTATTACATTGTTGTCTAGATGTGTTTGAAACTAGAATGAAATGACAACTTGATTCAGTGTAAGGAGAGGACACTCAGCAGCTGTTTACACATCTGGACACAGGAGCACTAGTGTGGGACACCTTAACAAACTTTTTATGGTGTCCGTCGCAGGTGCTCCAGTGGATACTATGGGTCTCTCCATGTGTGAAACTTGCATAAAACAGGTAAGTATTACAGCTTTTGTAAGGGAATAAATCATGTCTTCAGCTTGGAACTCTGCCAAAACAGACAATTGGACGACACTTCCAAGCAATGTTTCATATTACTATTTCTAGCCTCAAATATCTGTCTGCGAAGTATACCATTTTTGTATTCACATAGGGGATAAAAGAATCGTTACATCGGAGGACACCAGGCCACTCTCCTTAAGAAGGGGAACTCAGCACACAACCTGATGATGTGGATGCAGAGGTTCAGGAAGTGGTCGAAATGGTGACCACAACAGGTCAGTGTCTGAGACCACAGCTTCAGGTAATAGATGTATGCCTGCATATTTATAATACGTGGTGTGTTTTTTTTATTTTTAGGTGATGTGGATGTTGCACAAGTAATCATCAGTGTGTAATCATGGTGTGCAATCAGGATTTAGAAAAGGTTAAGCAAAATATCAATGATGTTCAAAAAAGACTGACCAACATCATTGATGTTTTAGCCAAAATCTAAAACCCCCAAAAATTTGAATTTTGACGTTATTGTTTTACATTTTTTAAAAGTTAAAGTAATTGCAAAGCCAAATTTTGAAGATGCACACAGTGTGTCAACATTATGCTATCGGCCCTCATGGGATATCAATGTATGCGTTTTGTGGGTGCAACCCCTTCCTCGAAACTAAAGTAGGTGAGAGGAAGCGGTTGCACCCCCGAAACACATCCATTGATCCCCCATGATGGGAGCTAGCACATGTTGACACACTGTGGCTTATTTAAAAAAAGCAAAACCACTTTGCACTACAAGTGCAATGTAAGTGCACTTGAAAGTGCACTTGTAGGGCAAAGTGGATTGTCCTTTCTGAAATAAAGCCCAGTGTGTCAACATGTGCTAGCTCACATCATGGGGATCAATGGACGTGTTTCGGGGGTGCAACCCCTTGCTCTCACCTACTTTAGTTTCAAGGAAAAAACGTGTACACAAAACGTGTACATTGAAATCCCATGATGGCAGATAGCACATGTTGACACACTGTGTGTTTTGTGGCTTTAGAAAAATAGATGGGTATAAGGAAAAAGCAGAGACTGGTTGATATTACCAGACTCACCACCGAACTGGATAGGTTATACCACCTACACACACAGAATCACGCCCCAGATCTACTACATAAAATTAACAACCATAGACTGGAACTTGACAAAATCCTCTCCGAACAGACAGAGAAGGCCCTGAGATTGTCAAAAGCCAAATTCCTATTACACAGCAATTCGGCCTCGGCCATGTTTGCAAGAAAGCTCAATCAATCCCTCCAACCCCCCCACACATATAAATTAAGAAATCCCAACGGTAACTTAGTCTCTCACCCATCTGAAACACTACAGATATTTTCTAAAATGTTATACTGAACTACTCTTCCCTCCTTCCTTGCCCCCGACCCTGACCTTAAAACATGGTTAGATGATCTACCTCTCCCTACCCTTACACAAGAACACCTTCAGGAGTTGAACGCCCCTTGCTCAGACCCTGAAATAATTAAGGTTATCAAATCCTTAAAACCCTCCAAAACCCTAGGTCCTGATGGGTACTCAGCCCCACACTACAAGAAATTCCAAGGTAACTTACTCCCTTACCTAAAATCTCTCTTTAACCACGTTCTCAAAGGCAACGTTTTTCCAGATGACATGCTTCTAGTGAACATGTCCCTGATCCCAAAACCCAACAAAGACCACTCCCTTCCCCAAAACTACAGACCAATTTAGGTCATCAATACAGATCTGAAGATATTTGGTTGCATCTTAGCTGAAAAGCTCTCGAACATCATTAATTCCTAATCTCCCCTGACCAAACAGGTTTTATCCCGACCAGACAAATCACTGACAATATCAGACTGGCTTCCAGCATCATCCAAGATGCTGATCTACATTCCCGCAGAGTACTACTCCTAAGCCTCGACATCCACAAGGCTTTCAATAGCGTTCTATGGCCATACCTCAAACTTACCCTAGAGAAGTTTAGCTTCTCAGGGGCCTTTGTCCATGGATTCAGGGCACTCTACCATCATCCGCACACTCGGATTAGACTCCCGGGCTGTAATTCTGAATATTTCACATTAGGCAGGGGTACAAGACAAGGGTGCCCCTTGTGACCACTTTTATTTGCCCTGGCCATCGAACCCCTGGCTCGCCCAATCAGCCTAGACCCCAACATCAAGGGGTATACAAAAGGTGACCAGGAGTTCAAACTAAGTTTATACGTGGATGTTGTTCTCATGTTCTTGTCTGACCCTATAGTCTCCATTCCCAATCTTATATCCACCCTACATACTTTCCAGGGGTTAACCTCTCCAAATGCTCTGCCCTTTCGGTAAACTTCCCCCAACATATTACCTCCTCTATCCAATACAATTTTGGCTTTTCTACAGATGGACAGACGTTATGATATTTAGGGATCAAGTTAGCCCCTACGCTTCACAAACTATACCTCGCCAACTACCCGCCAGCATTTACTCGTATTAGACAACTGCTACATACCTGGAGCCCATTCCACATCACTTTTGTAGGCAGGATCCAGGCAGTGAAAATGTCTATTCTCCCCAAACTTTTTTTTTTTTCAGAGCCCTCCCCAACTATGTGTCAAGACAGACGATTGACCAAATACAACACGTTGTAAACAAATTTATCTGGCAAAATAAAAAACCCTTCAGAGGTTGCCCCGAGAAGGGGACCCACTTGCACATCTTCTGGAGCTGTATATCACTGAGGGATCTGTGGCAAAAGGTAACCGCTAAGGTAGCGGAGAGCACAGGTGTTCTAACCACTCACCCACCAGATGTGCTTATTCTTTGCAGAAATACCTGGTGCCACCCCCCCCCCCCCAAACAAAAACTATCCCACACACTCTTTAGTGCGGTCCATTGGTCAATCACCTTGTCTTGGCATACCCCTGGAGTCCCTTGGGATCAAGTCCTTAAGCATATGGCAGCTATTCAGCTCATGAAGAAAGTCTTCCACACTATCATGGATACCATGCATATCTATGATCTGAAATAGAAGTCCTGGTCCTCCTGATCATACTTTAATCTCATTCGCCATTCTAATACAGATTCCTCACATTTAGATGCATTGTTGCCAGCATTTCCCAGTATGGTTTCCCGTAACCTTTCCTGTTTTACCTCTCAGTATCTGAGTTTTTTTTTATTTCTTTGTTTATGGTTTATTTGTATTTTATCTGTTAACTTTGAAGCAGAAGTGTCACGGTACCGTGGAGGGGCCTTCAACATCCTCAACTTACCATGGGTTTCCTACTATAAGACACTCTCCCCACGTTACCTTGTAGGTGTGACAACTTAGTTGTAAATGGACCATTATGGTCCCAGATGGTTAGCCAATAACCTAACCTAGATTTGTGTACCTTATTTTCACTGTCATTACACACTGCTACACATTCTATGTTTTCTTATTCTCTGCATTTGAAACTTATTGTTCATGCTTGTATTTTTCCAATAAAATCGTTTGTATTAAAAAAAAAAAAAAAAAAATAGATGTAGGGAAAAGACACACATTTTAGGCATGATATCATGAGGGAAATCCACATTTTGAGTCCCAATTTGTGTGCATCTTCAAAATTTGGCTTCTACAGAGGTGAGATCACCCCATCTGATGAAGGCAAAATCAACAGTTTTGACATACTAATGTCTCATATGGCCTTCACTTTATCAAAGTTGAACTTTTTTCTTCTTTCAATGCCATTTTTTTTTTTTTTGAAAAGGAGTTGAAAAGGATGAATATTTTTATCATTAATGCATTAACAACAAAAACATTGTGTGTGTGTGTAGCAGACCCACAGCACAACATAATAGTTAGCTAAAGAAGAGATTGTCACTTCATGTATCAAATAAGATGCGTTTGCACTATTGAAGAAAATGGCCAAAAATAAAAGGCCATTGGAGAACCTAGGAGACAGATAAAAAACACAAGCAGTAAATTAAATGAAATCTGAGTTTAGTTTTTCCGAAAAATAATTTTTTTTAGGAGCTTCCAGATTCTCTGGTATATCAATTGCCCCCCTACCCACAAAAAACTCCACATAGCTTTGCCGTACTTCACGGGTGCTTTGGGGGGACAAGCCAGTTTCAAGCGCCCTCATTGTTTCTGCGGGTGAAAAGTGAACCTCAGTCGCAGCTGAGGTCAGATAGTTGGCTGCATTATTATGCAGAAAATGATGTAGAATGCAGCAGCTTAAAATTATGTGGTTCAGTTTGTATTTGGCCATGTTTATGGCCGTTTGGAAAAGCCAGAACCGGCTGGCCATTATGCCAAAGGCATTCTCGACCACTCCTCTGGCTCTGGCCAGCCATTGGGTAGAAACCCTCTGCTCTGGGGTTAGGGTCCTCATGAGGAACGGCCTCATCAAATGCTCCCCCCAGTGCAAAGGCCTCATCCGCAACAAAAACAAACGGGAGGCCGAAGCGTTATCTGCTGGAGGTGGCAACCCCAAGCTGCCATTCTGGAGACACCTGTAAAATTCTGTCTGGGCGATGACTTCTCCATCAGACAGACAGCCATTCTTCCCCACGTCCAGATAGAGAAACTCATACGTCGCTGACACCACCGCCAACATCACAATACTACTGTACCCCTTGTAGTTGTAGTATGACCCAGAGTTGGGGGGGGGGCGATACGGACGTGCTTTCCATCTATCGCACCACCGCAGTTGGAAAAGTCCCACTGCTGGTCGAATTGGGAGGTGACAGTCTGCCATTCCTGTGGGTTGGAAGAAAACTGTGTCAGGCCACCTGAGGCCAGGTGACAGATGATAGGTAGTGGACCCTATGGCTGACTGCTGCGGATGGGAGTCAGGGTGGTAAAGAAAGGCAAGGCCGCTGGAACACCAACGCGGATCCCACCGGGGTTAGAGCATAAGATTCCCTAGGGCGCTAAGAGTCTAAGAGCCAGCAGGTGTTCACCAGAGCCTCTAGTGGTGAGGATGGACTGGGCTGCAACTGGCTCCAGGTCACAACCCCTAGGGTCCCCTAGCTCACGCCCACAGTAGGCAACAGGAGGATAGGGATAGTAAGGGAATAAGCCAAGGTTGGGGGGACTAGCAGAAAAGGACAACAGAGTACACGCCAAAGGTTCAGGGTCACAGGCAAACAGGGATAGTCTGGGACACGACAAAAGGTCAAGGTCACGAGCAGACAGGAGGAATAGTCGAGAACACGCCAAGGTCAGTAACAGAGACAAACGTAGAGCACAAGGCAAGCAGGAAACAGGAAGCCAAACACACAATGTTGATCAGCAGGGCTGGCCTGCAGTGCACAGGTTAATACAGAGTTCTCTGATAGGAGCTGAGGTGGAGCCATGCTTAGAGGAGAGATTATAAAAGCAGTCAGGTGAGATTGGCTGGTCTCTAGAGATGAACACATGGTGAGAGGTAAGCTGACAAACTCTATTGCATAACCATGACACTGTGGAGTCAAACAAGAAAAAAAAATAGTACTTTTGCACATAACATTGCAAACAGATTAGACACAAACATTCTTGGCCAACATAAGTATAACATTTATTGAAATTAGTATTTAAAGACAAAAGTATAAGGTCCAATTTTGAGACTTTTGTAAACACACAGATCCACGTCCTGTCACTGGAGAGGAGACCAATGGTGTGTCCCTTGTACATAGGGACACCGATCGGTCCCCTCCCCCAGTCAGTCCCCTCCCCCCACAGTTAGAATCACTAACATAGGGAACACATTAACCTCTGCAGCGCCCCCTAGTGTTAACCCCTTCCCTGCCAGTCACATTTATACAGTAATCAATGCATTTTTATAGCACGGATCGCTGTATAAATGTGAATGGTCCCAAAAATGTCCGATATGTCCGCCGCAATGTCGCAGTCATGATAAAAATCGCAGATCACCGCCATTACTAGTAAAAAAATAATAATAATAAAAATGCTATAAATTTATCCCCTATTTTGTAAACGCTATAACTTTTGCGCAAACCAATCAATATACGCTTATTGCGATTTTTTTTTACCAAAAATATGTAGAAGAATACGTATCGGCCTAAACTAAGGAATAATTTGTTTAAAAAAAAAAAAAGAATTGGATATTATAATAAAAAGTAAAAAATATTATGTTTTTTCAAACTTGTCGCTCTTCTTTTGTTTATAGCGCAAGAAATAAAAACCGCAGAGGTGATCAAATACCACCAAAATAAAGCTCTATCTGAAAAAATGATAAAAATGTTATTTGGGTACAGCGTTGCATGACCACGCAATTGTCATTCAAAATGCGACAGCGCTGAAAGCTGAAAAATGGCCTGGTCAGGAAGGAGGTGTTCGTGCCTGGTAGGCAAGTAGTTAAACAGTACCATTTGAAAGTATTCAGGTAGGCACTGGCACTACATGCTTTGGTGAATTCATCCATAAATATAAACACAAAAGAAGTAGGTATAGTGTGTATGGGTTTGGCAAAGTCAGCAGATAGAGTATTGGTATCGGTTGACTTAGCGGTTGGGGGGAGGGAGGGTTCAAAATGAGTTTTGGCCCCCAAAAAAAGACTCTTGCACTCTGCCTGAACTTAAGGACAACAATAACATTTGGACACATTTTAGGGGGTGTTTAAGGTAAGCACTACAATGGAGCTGACAAATTACATTGTTAAGTGACTAGGCTAGGTGTGTATGGGCCCACGATAGCATGCTTGGGAGGTTAGTGAAGGCAAATATGCATGAAGGACAAAGAAGGAGCATTAAAAGCTTACAGCATGCATGAGGATAAAGAGGACATTCACATCATATTACAATCATGGTAATTATGGAATGATGAAATAAATACAATACATTAGCAAACATTTAAATACATAGAATGTGATGTTAAAGGATAAAACTTACTTTAATATAGTCCTTCTGCAGGACCTGATTGATAGCAGAACAGGTCTCTGGAATAATGATTCCCAGAGCCTGGGGGAGATCCCAGTTGTGAACTTGATATCCTGCAGACTTCTCCCTGTCGCCAAGTACCGCAAGGTGGCGACGAGCCTTTGCTTGGGAGTGATGGCTTGTCGCATGCAGGTGTCCTGCTTGGTCATATAGGGGGACAGAAAAGCCAACAGACAGTGAAAGACGGGGTCCGTCATCCAGAGATAATTCCTGAAATCGTCAGGATTATTATCCTGGAGCTCCCGCAACAAAGGCATATGAGAGAATTGGTCACGATTTAAGTAACCAATTCTTGGACCATGAACTCCTCCTCCCCCTGTTCATGGACTGGACTTGGGTCAAAGCAATAACTCCAACACCAAGCCTCTATGACGAATATGTAACCGCAACATGGCAAGAAAACGGTCAGCTGCTCAGAACGAACTGACAGAACGTACTGAAAATCAGAAAGGACCTGAGAAGAACGAGCTGAAAATCAGAGACGAGCGGACAAGAACGCACTGAAAAACAGAAGCGAACTCTAAATAGAACGCACTGAAAAACAGGAATGAACTGACAACACGCACTAAAGAACAGCTATGAACCGACAGGCACAAAATGAAAAGCAGAAACAAACTGAAAAGCACGAGGCTGAAAAGCGCAAATCGTCTCTTACCAAACTTCTACTGACACAAGATAAACACAAGATTAGCAGAAGGATCCCAAAGGGTGGGGCACTGGCTATTGAACTACCTTTTTATCGGCTCGTCTTACGTGTTGTACGTCACCACGTTACCACGTTTGGAATTGTTGGGCAACATTTGTGTGACCGTGTGTATGCAAGACAAGTTTGAGCCAACAACCTTCGAACAAAAATCCACGGTTTTGTTGACGGAAAGTCTGATCGTGTGTACGGGGCATTAGTCGTGCAATCCACAAATCTGGCCTTTATGGAAGAGTGGCAAGAAGAAAGCCATTGTTGAAAGAAAGCCATAAGAAGTCCCGTTTGCAGTTTGCGAGATGGTCCCGTTTGCCATGTGGAAGAAGGTGCTCTGGTCAGATGAGAACAAAATGGAACTTTTTGGCCTAGAAGCAAAATGCTGTGTGTGGCGGAAAACTAAGAATACACATCACCCTGAACACACCATCCCCACGTGACACATGGTGGTGGCAGCATCATATTGTGAGAATGCTTTTCTTCAGCAGGGACAGGGAAGCTGGTCAAAGTTGATGGGAAGATGGATGGAGCCAAATACAGGGCAATCTTATGCCGCGTACACACGAGTGGATTTTTCATTGAAAAAATCTTGGATGTTTTTTCCGATGGAATTCCGCTAAAGCTTGGCTTGCATACACACGGTCACCCAAAAGTTCGCTGAACTTTCGACCGTCAAGAACGCAGTGACTTACAACACTACGATGAGCCGAGAAAATGAAGTTCATTGCTTCCGAGCATGCGTCAAATTGTTTCCGAGCATGCGTAGGAATTTTGCGTGTTGGAATTGGTACAGACGTTAGGAATTTCCGATCAAAACTTTTTCCAACCGAAAAATTTAAAACTTTTGCTGGCGGGAATTCGGCCAGCAAAAGTCCGATAGAGCATACACATGGTCGCATTTTCTGACCAAAAGCCCTCATCAGTCTTTTGCTGGCCGAATTTCCGATCGTGTGTACGGGGCATTAGAAGAAAACCTGTTTAGAGTCTGCAAAACACTTGAGACTGGGGTGGAGGTTCACCTTCCAGCAGGACAACAACCCTAAACATACAGCCAGAGCTACAATGGAATGGTTTCAATCAAAGCATATTCATATGTTAGAATGGCCCAGTCAAAGTCCAGACCTAAAATGCTGTTCACTGATGCTCTCCATCCAATCTGACAGAGCTTGAGCTATTTTGCACAGAAAAATGGGCAAAAATGTCACTCTCTAGATGTGCAAAGCTGGCAGAGACATCCCCAAAAAGACTGGCAGCTGTAATAGCAATGAAAGGTGGTTCTACATGTCTCTGACATTGGGGGCTGAATACAAATGTACCCCACACTTTTCACAAAATTTGGAAAACCATTTCTCTTTTCTCTTCCACTTCACAATTATGTGCCACTTTGTGTTGGTCTATCACATAAAATCGCAATAAAATACATGTATGTTTTTGTTTGTAAACAAAATTTCAAGGGGTATGAATACTTTTTCAGGGCACTGTACATTGAAATGAGACTGGGAAGGCCAATTCTATTTATCTGTATCTATAGGTCTATTTGCAGCTACAGTATTGTAATGTTTTATTCAGTATTGTAATGTTTTATTCATTTTAGTATATACTATTACAGAGCGACGGAGTAGCAATATGCTTTCTTCTGGAGTGACACAAAAGGAGCTACAGTGAAGATGTTAAGTGCAGTAGATAAATATTTACTACTAGAGGCAATATCAAGTAGTGGTTCTTTTTCTCCTTGAGTGATGTATGAGTTGTATGAGCTACATTGTGAGAAATCAACGTAAGAGAGGAACTGTTACACAAAGAGTAGTCATTTTTTTTCTCCTTCAGAGTCATACAAAGTAGTTACAGTAGAATATATAGGCGGAGTAGATTAATTGTTCAAGTAATACCTACCATTATTAATTGGAGTTTAGGATTTAGCAAATGACATATGTAATATATGAATATGTATAATCGTTGGATTAATTTATTTTTTATGTATGTATAAATCCCCTTTACTGGCCAATCCCTTCACTGGGTTCCCCTACCCCACCTTATAAAATTCTAAATGCTAACCACAACGTACAAGGCCATCCACAACATCGCCCCCAGCTACATCACCAACCTCATCTGCAGATATCGCCCAAATCGTCCCCTCTACTCCTCCCAGGACCTCCTGCTCTCTAGCTCCCTTGTTACCTCCTCCAATGCTCGGACTTCTCCAGAGCCTCTCCCATCATCTAAAACTCCCTGCCCCGGAATGTCCAATCAGCCCCTAACATGTCCACCTTTAGGAGATCCCTGAAAACTCACTTATTCAGGGAAGCCTATCCCACACCCACCTAACAACAGTCCCAGAGCCACCCTCATCAAATCATTCCCCACATCTATTACCTTTTCTGCCACCACCCCCTCCCTTTAGAATGTAAGCTCTACGAGCATGGCCCTCCTGTCCCATCTGTATTGAACTGTACTATAATTGTTCTGTCCCCCCTTACATTGTAAAGCACTGTGTAAACTGTTGGGGCTGTATAAATCGTGTATAATAATAATGTAGATTTTTGTTCTCTTTTTTGTTGTATTTGAGATAACATTTTTGTTTCTGTAGTATGACTTCTATTAATGGAGCAGCTTGTGTTTTTTTATTTCTGCTGCACTTGGGCTTTAACCCCTTGGCGCCGGCTTCCACAGGCCCTTTAAGGGGTTTGCTATGCCGGGAGGCGGGGTGGGGCTTATGACCACATGACTGCCGTGATTGGCTGTCACATAATCAGAAAAGTCTCCAACCTCGGTATTCCAGCTGTGATGAAACTACAAATGCCATGGGAGCCACTGGAAGTCAAGCGGCTGACAGTCTTGCAATGCTTCATGGGACTTGTAGAACGACAGCTGGAGTGCCGAGGTTTCCTACCCCTGTACTAAGGCAACACTTACTGGAGCTACTAAGGCTCATTGAGTGTACAGTGATCTAAGGTGGTAGGTTTAGTAAGTAAAGTAAAACTTGATATTTCCCAAAAGGGTTAAAAACAATTACAAAAGGGTGGATGGGTAGAAGCACACCATATTAGTAAGTATGGCAGGTGGTCCAGCGTTCTGGTAGTCCCAAGGAGTCTCAGGGATATCCGCAGGTGTGATTCTATGGAAGCATGTTCTGAAATGGCTGCCAGATGGAAGCCACAACTCACCTGAATACTGGGAAGACAGCTAGGCTTTCTAAGACAGCATGGAAGCCAAATCCAGTAAGTGACGTCAGTAGGAAGGGACCAGCAACCAGCGTGGACAGCAAGCAGGAAGTGATGTCCTCAACATGCAATGTGTTTCGGAATAGATGACTCATTCCTTCTTCAAGCAATGACTAAAGGTTACTAGAAGCAGAGCTACTTATGGTCTGTGGGCGGGACTATGGGCGGACATGAGCAGGACAACACAGTGTCCCTAGGCATTTCCTCGAGTACCATAACAAATCTCCTGATGGTTTGAGGAGTTTGAGTTATTGAGGCAATGCCTAGAGACCTCCCTCCCGCTGAGCGCTTCCGCAAGCTTTGCCAATGTGAAATTTACTGGATTTTCGCTTTGGATGTACTGGCACCTGGAGGGTTAAACAAGGATTTTGAGATTAGTGTGTTACTCTAGTATTGTTTCCCTTTTTTTTCCCCCTCTTGCAGTTTTTGCAAGAGAAAATTTAGCTGTTCAGCGGTGCCGCTCCGTTCTATCAGTGCATCAGCTGAGCAGGGAGAGGGGAGAGAGGAGGGGAGGTGTAGTGAGAAGGAGAGATTTCTTGTTCAGAATGGAATGCATCTGCGAATCAGATGCGTTCCCATAGAGGACAATGTGCTTGTAATTGGCACCGCAATGCCCAGAAAATGCACACGTTTTTTGTGCAATGCGCAGTGCGAATGCAATGCACATAAGTGAACATTTGAATGTATTTTAAAATGTCCTGCGAATTGGATGAGGTGTAAGTCGTATCTAATTCGCATAGGTGTGAACGGGGGCTTAGTCATTGCTTGAAGAAGGAACTGATCAGCTGTTCCCAAACGCATTGCGTGTTGATGACATCACTTCCGGCTTGCTGTCCATGCTGGTTTCTGGTCCCTTCCTGCTGACGTCACTTCCTGGATTCGGGTTCCATGCTGTCTCAGACAGCCTAGCTGTCTTCCCAGTATCCAGGAGAGTTGTGGCTTCCATCTGTCGGCCACTTCAGAATATGCTACCATAGAATCACACTTGCAGATATCACTGAGACTCCTTGGGACTACCGGAACGCCGGACCACCCATCATATTACTAATATGATGCGCTTCTACCCATCCACCCATTTGTAAGTGTTTTTAACCCTTTTGGGAAATATAAAGTTTTACTTCTGCACTTAGAGGCGTCTTTTTTTCTTTTCATTTCAGAGTTTGCTTTTCTCTTCAAATGCATACAGACCCTCTTCTATTTCTACATAGACTGATATCTGCTTGGTTTGTTACTCAGAGCGCCCTTATACACACTGAGTTTAGATGTGTTAAATGTGTTCTTCTGTGAAAATTGTATAGCAGGAAAGAGTTGCCATAGAAGGATGGTATATGAAATTATCTGACAGTACAGTGTCTGCAACTACCCAAACAGGAAGCTGCCTTTCTCTGCCTCTTAGCTAAAATTAATCCTGCAAGCTTACCTGTCAGATTTGTTAGCAGCCCTAAGAAACAAAATACCGTATATACTTGAGTATAAGCCGAGTTTTTCAGCACATTTTTTTTTGTGCTGAAAGTGCCCCCCTCGGCTTATACTCGAGTCAAGCACTTTTCTGCAGCAAAAAAAAAAAAATTCCGACCCGAATTTGGGGCCCCATATCTCGGGGCCACTTGGTGCTAGGAACCCCAAATGGTATTCAAACCCAGTGGAACTAGCGCTACAACATATCCAAAGATGGGGTTCCTAGCACCAAGTGACCCCGATATACAGGGCCCCAAAGTTGGTCAATTGTGTCCATCTGCAGCAATGTCATTTCGGGACCCTTTGGGTCCAGAGACCCCAGGAACCCTTAACTACCAAGTTTGAAGTTTGGGGACCTATGGCTGCAAATGGGCACAGTGAGGCATGCAAATGGGCACAGTGAGGCTGCAAATGGGCATTGTTGACCCTCTTTTCCACTTATAGTAGCTGCGCATTTCTCAGCCTAGGCTTATACTCGAGCCAATACGTTTTCCCAGTTTTATGTGGTAAAATTAGGTGCCTCGGCTTATATTCGGGTCGGCTTATACTCGAGTATATATGGTACTCTTTTTTATTCAATTACAGAATGCTATATTTTTCTCTTTTAATAAGTTTTAAAAACCTAACATTCTATGTTTCAGTTATGGTACAAAAATAGAAACACATTTTTTCTTTTAGCTCTACTGCAGGAGCATAAGTGACACTTAACTTCATCTATCCCTAGAGCACAGCTGTTTCTGCTATAATAACATATTGTACAAAGGTAGCTGATGCTTAAAAATAGTATTTGAAAGCAATTATACCTGCAACCTTACAGTTTATATAATGCACTTATACAACTGGTGTTAACATTCACACTTGGGTTACTCATAATTAGAGTTGAGCGGACACCTGGATGTTTGGGTTCGACGGTTCGGCCGAACTTCGCAAAAAAGATTAAGTTCGGGACTGAACTTGACCCCGAACCCCATTGAAGACTAAAATGGCTCTCAAAAAGTAATGGAAAGGGCTAGAGGGCTGCAAATGGCAGCAAAATGTTGTTAAGAGCATTGCAAGTGCTCTGCAAACAAATGTGGATAGGGAAATAACTTAAAATAACATAAAATACATAAAAATAAAAATAAATTTGCTGGAGGCCCCCTTCTCAGAAGAAGAGGTACAGGAAGTCATTAAGAACCTCATAAACTCAACGGCACGATGCCACACATACGGTGGGAATGCCCCAGAATACGCCCTTTCTGGAAAAAATGATTCAATTTAATATATAAGCTAGTGGGAAAATAAAATGCTTTGAAATTAAAAAAATAAAAAATAATAATCTTGACCTAGGAGGACGAGGTCCATATGGAGTAGGAGGTTGGTGTGGCGGTGGATGTGTAGGTGGAAGCAGCGGTGGAGGAGGACGAGGTAGCCAACACTGGTTTTTGTTTTGAATTACATTTTTTTTTTAATTAGGGTACACCCCAAAAGAGTGAGAAAGGTAAAAAATACAACAATGGCTGGGTAAGGCCATTGATGTGTCGAATTCTGTCCCCCGTCGGATAGTGTCAGTACATAGGACAATGGGATTCCGAAAATCTCCGAAGACGAACGGCGCCTGCGCGGTGAGTCCAGGTTCAAGCCACACCATCCAAGGTTCAAGCCAAGCGAAACGAGGCTGTGCCCGAAGCGTGGCGAGCGAAGCAAGCCCGTGAGGGGCCCTGTTACTATGTGCTACCGTATGTCCACTTGGATGGTGGGGCTTGAAGCTGCACTCACGGCGCAGGCGCCGTTCGTCTTCAGAGATTTTTGGAATCTCCTTGTCCTCCGTACTGCGCAAGCGCTGCGACAGCGCAGTACGGGCCGGACACTATCCGATGGCTGGACAGTTTTTGTCAAAACACCAGTATACATGTCTATTCTGCACAAGGTATGGACAAGTCCTGTGGTATCCATGCCTGGTTCATTTTAATGAACGTGAGCTTGTCCACATTGGCTCTGGACAGGCGGCTGTGCTTGTCTGTGATAACGCCCCCTGCCGTGCTAAATACACGTTCAGATAATACACTGGCTGCAGGGCAGGCCAGCACCTCCAAGGAGTAAAGGGCAAGCTCAGGCCATGTGCCCAATTTGGAGACCCAGAAGTTGAAGGGGGCAGACCCATCATTCAGTACGTGTAGGCGTGTGCACACATACTACTCCACCATGTTGGTGAAATGCTGCCTCCTGCTAAGATGTTCCATCTCAGCTGGTGGTGCTGGTTGTTGTGGCGTGCTGACAAAGCTTTTCCACATTTCGGCCATGCTAACCCTGCCTTCTGAGGTGCTGGCGGTGCCCCGGCTGCGTTGGTGACCTCTTCCTCCTCCTCTGCCTTCGCCTTGTGCTTCCACCATACCCCCACTGTCAGGTGGGAATGCCACCAGCAGCGCATCTACCAGCGTGCGCTTGTACTCGCGCATCTTACGATCACGCTCCAGTGAGGGAATTAAGGACGGTACGTTGTCCTTGTAATGGGGATCCAGCAGGGTGGCCACCCAGTAATCAGCACAAGTTAGAATGTGGGCAACTCAGCGGTCGCTGCGGAGACACTGCAGCATGTAATCGCTCATGTGTGCCAGGCTGCCCAGAGGCAACGAAAAGCTGTCCTCTGTGGGAGGTGTATCGTCTGTGTCCTCTGTATCCCCCTAGCCACGCACCAGTAATGGCCATGAGCTGGTCTGGGTGCCACCTTGCTGTGAACATGGTTCCTCCTCCTCCATCTCCTCCTCCTCATCCTCCAGAACTGTGCCCTTGCTGCCAGACAATTGTGTACCTGGCGTTTGTTGGTGCAGGAACCCACCCTCGCAGCCAGTTGTGAATGACTGCCCTGAAAGCCTTGGAAATGATCCCTCTTCCTCCTCCTCCTCCTGTGCCACATCCTCTTCCATCATCGCCCGAAGCGTTTTTTCAAGGAGGCATAGAACTGGGATAGTAACACTAAGAACGGCGTCATCGGCACTGGCCATGTTGGTGGAGTACTCAAAACAGCGCAACAAGGCACACAGGTCTCGCATGGAGGCCCAGTTATTGGTGGTGAAGTGGTGCTGTTCCGCAGAGCGACTCACGCATGCGTGCTGCAGCTGAAACTCCACTATTGCCTGCTGCTGCTCGCACAGTCTGGCCAGCATGTGCAAGGTGGAGTTCCACCTTGTGGGCACGTCACATATGAGGCGGTGAGCGGGAAGGCCGAAGTTACGCTGCATCGCTGACAGGCGAGCAGCAGCAGGGTGAGAACGCCGAAAGTGCGCACAGACGGCCCGCACTTTCTGCAGCAGCTCTGGCATATCGGGGTAATTTTTAAGGAACCTCTGGACCACCAAGTTCAGCACATGCGCCAGGCAAGGGATGTGCGTCAAACCGGCTAGGCCCAGAGCTGTTACGAGATTTCGCCCATTATCACACACCACCAGGCCGGGCTTGAGGCTCACTGCCACCAGCCACTCATCGGTCTGTTGTGTGTTTTTTTTCCCCAAACAGGAACGTTTTAAAACTGCCTGCTGTCGTTTACCCCTGGCTGTGCTGAAGTTGGTGGTGAAGGTGTTACGCTGACCGGATGAGGAGGCGGTAGAGGATGAGGAAGCGGAGTAGGAGGAGTTAGCAACAGGAGGCAAACTGAAGCGCCCTGCGATCCTCGGTGGTGGAAGGACATGCGCCAAACTGGTATCCGCCTCAGGCCCAGCCGCCACTGCATTTACCCAGTGTGCTGTTAGGGAGATATAATGTCCCTGACTGTGCTTACTGGTCCACGCATCCGTAGTTAGGTGGACCTTGCCACAGATGGCGTTGCGCAGTGCACACCTGATTTTGTCCCCCACTTGGTTGTGCAGGGAAGGGATGGCTCGCCTGGAAAAGTAGTGGCAGCTGGGCACGACTTACTGTGGGACAGCCAATGCCATCGGGCTTTTAAAACTGCATCTCCACCAGACGGAATGAAAGCCTTTCAAAGGCGAGGAATTTTGAAATCCTGGCATTCAAGGACAGGCATCGCGGGTGGGTAGGGGGGTACTTCCTCTTCCGCTCCAGTGTTTGGGAGATAGAGAGCTGAACGCTTCCATGGGACATTGTGGAGATTTGCAAGGGGGTGAGGTGAAAGACTGATGGACATCGGCTGCAGGTCCCAACTCTGATCTTTCAGCAGGAGACTGGGTGGGGGACAATGTGAAGGAACTGGAGGCACTGTCAGCAACCCAATCTACTATCGCCTGTACTTTTCCTGGCCTCAACATTCGTACAGCCGCATTAGGCCCGACCAGGGCCGGACTGGCCTACCGGGATAGCGGGAGATTTCCCGGTAGGCTGGCTGCCCTGGGGCCGCTGTCAGCAAGGAGCTGTGAACAGGAGGCGGGGCTAGCTGAGGAATCGAATTCTAGCAGTGGGGCAGGCAGGTCTGTGGTGTGCAGGAGGGAGGGAGCATGGACGCTTACTGTGTGTTTTACTGGGCAGTAGACTGATCATTTCTTTTAGCAGGGAACCCACAGCCAATAGCGCTGCTTAGGGGACTTGCTCCTCCTCCCATCCATCCACAGCCAATCAGCAGGCAGTGTAGCCCTCCCCCGCTCACATTTGACTGTAAGCGCTGGAGTGGCGCTGAATGGGGTCGCCAGGAGGGAGATACAAGGAGGTATGACTACAATAATGTAAGTTCTGCAGGACTCACAAGTCTGGATCGTCAGGAGCACAAGTAATATGTAGCTGGCCGGCTGCAGTGTCTTCCAAATGTGATCAGGCAGTGTGCAGGTTACCGATCAGCCTCCCCTCCCTTGTGTCTCCCTGATTACTTTTTTATTTATTTGCTAACCTGACCTGCACATTGTCGGATGACACTGATAAGATCTCTGGAAGATGCTGCAGCAGCATTCTATGAGACCAGGACACATGTCTGTTAACCCTTTCAGCTTATAATCAGCTATTTAGCTAGAGCTCCCTCTGTGCTGCACAGATTGTTTGGGTTTTTTTTTTTTTTTGGAGGATGTACTGCAGGATCATGCTAAAAGCTTCACAGCCCCATTAACTGGTTACCGTCCTCCACTAATTCTGAGCAGTTTAGTGTTTGCAAGAAAATGTGTATTTTGGAAATGGGATGTGAAGCTGTGTTCTGTCACTTGGTTGTACTTTCAAAGTAAAATGACTGACTTGATCTTGCAGAGATGGTTTAAATAGAGTGGAGCAACCCTGCGATACTATATACCTGTACACTGAGTTCAGCTTTAAATGCAGTCTCCTGAATCAATCATGTCTGCGATCCCTAACCTGTACTATGTCTGCAGTCTCTGACCCTCTCCTGTACCATGGCTGCAGTCTCTGACCCTCTCCTGTACCATGGCTGCAGTCTCTGACCCTCTCCTGTAATATGGCTGCAGTCTCCGACCCTCTCCTGTACTATGGCTGCAGTCTCCGACCCTCTCCTGTACTATGGCTGCAGTCTCCGACCCTCTCCTGTACTATGGCTGCAGTCTCCGACCCTCTCCTGTACTATGGCTGCAGTCTCCGACCCTCTCCTGTACTATGGCTGCAGTCTCCGACCCTCTCCTGTACCATGGCTGCAGTCTCCGACCTCTCCTGTACCATGGCTGCAGTCTCCGACCCTCTCCTGTACCATGGCTGCAGTCTCCGACCCTCTCCTGTACCATGGCTGCAGTCTCCGACCCTCTCCTGTACCATGGCTGCAGTCTCCGACCCTCTCCTGTACCATGGCTGCAGTCTCCGACCCTCTCCTGTACCATGGCTGCAGTCTCCGACCCTCTCCTGTACCATGGCTGCAGTCTCCGACCCTCTCCTGTACCATGGCTGCAGTCTCCGACCCTCTCCTGTACCATGGCTGCAGTCTCCGACCCTCTCCTGTACCATGGCTGCAGTCTCCGACCCTCTCCTGTACCATGGCTGCAGTCTCCGACCCTCTCCTGTACCATGGCTGCAGTCTCCGACCCTCTCCTGTACCATGGCTGCAGTCTCCGACCCTCTCCTGTACCATGGCTGCAGTCTCTCACCCTCTCCTGTACCATGGCTGCAGTCTCTCACCCTCTCCTGTACTCATGGCTTTTTTTCTCAGAGAATAGGTGCAGGGACTCAACCATGCCCTGCACACACTCCAGGCACCTGCATTCCCCTTCTCCCCATCCTGCATTTAGTGGGAGCCACTCAGGAGATCAGATCTGAGGGAGCCAAGCTGTCACTTGTAAACACAGAAGTCCGGCTCCCACAGAGCGATAGTGGTGAGCAGGGAGCAGAGGGCCTGAGGTGGATGCTTTATGGTGGGCGCTATGGCCAAGGCACACTTCACATTGGAATCCACCCTCCCCCAAAAGACAATAATTCATTGGGTGCAATATACATATAGGTGTAAATACATACAGTGTGTGTGTGTGTAGATAAAGAAGTGAGAGAGGGGGGTAAAAAAACAAAGATGAGGAGAAGGAATAAAAAAACGGGGAGGAACAAAGAAAGTGGGAGAGAAAGAACATGACAGATGGATAGAGTGGGGGGGGGGAAAAAAGAGACATTAGGATAGAGAGAGATAAAAAGGGAAAGAAAGGAGAACAAAAGAAGTATGGTACATCCATGAGGTACCATATGGGTACCTTATGCTAAATATACTGTACGAGTGGAAGGGACTCGGAGTGCTAAATGACAACCCATGCTACACCACTGGGGCTGCTATGAAATTATTTCCAGGGCTGGTTTTTATGCCCAGTCCGGCCCTGGGCCCGACCAAATACCGCTGCAGGCTCTGTCGCCTACTTTCACCTGAGGAAGGTGTTTTACTTGTGCGTGTAGCTGGCACAGATCGACCACGTCCTCTCCCTGCAACAGGAGCTCCACCAGCAGCACCACGACTGGGGCCACGTCCCTTCTTTGATGTTCTCCTCATATTTTTCAAATTTAGGATCTTGCCCTAAATGGGTGTTTTTAGAATAGCAGAATAGAGCAACAGTATCTCACACCTACAGATCAAAGGGTGTATCTCACACCTACAGATATTCAGAAAATGCTATTCCAAAAAAAAATTTTTGCCCTAAAATTATTATTTTTTTAAATAGCACAATAAAAGAACACTATTTAAATTGTGTATCTCACACCTACAGATATGCAAAAAAACTGCAAAATATATTTTTTGCCCTAAAGGGGTGTTTTTGGAATAGCAGTAGGTAAAGGGTGTATCTCACACCTACAGATATGCAGAAAATGCTATTCCAAAAAAAAATTTTTGCCCTAAAATTTTTTTTTGAATAGCACAATAGAAGAACACTATTTAAATTGTGTTTCCTGACAGGCTCCATAGCAGCATACGTGTGGGTTGACCCAGCCTCCATAACTACCCAATAGGACCCCTCCCTATAAATTTCAGCTGTGAGCACCTAGCCATGTTCCTTTTTTGTCCTCCTCCGTAGGACCATATGTTTGGTTCTCCTACCTGAAGAAGATATCCTGCGATTACTATCGGCCGAACGACAGAATGTCACATCTCTCCGATAAGCCTTGACTGTTAGCAGGGTATGAAGTGTATTGCAGAGTATGCGCTGAAGAGCTGGAATGTCTTTTTGATGACAAGTGCGCACTGGCCTGTTTGCCTAGCAGTCTGCAAGTGGCCATTATCTGCCCTAAAAGTACGGTGTGTGTGGATGGACGTCCTGGCCGAATCGATCGTAGGTGGTAGTGGTGAGCGATCGTCTTCATGGCAGCAGTGTTTTTGTTTGCGGTTTGTTTTTCTATTTGCTATGCTGTTTTTCATGCCTATGCAGCTGCTGGCTTCCTGTGCGTTCCAGCCGCTGCTCCCTCTCACTTCCGCGTTCCGTCTGCGTTCTGCGCATGCGCGGTCCCGGAACGGAAGCAAAGCTTGGTTTCACGCATGCGCACGAGGATTGCGGGCCTGGCGCGGCCGTGACGTCATGCAGCGCCAAATTTAAAAAGCCTGGGTATGCGTTCAGATCTCGGGAACGATCGTGGGCATAGCGGAGACTTCCCTGAGCATCTGCAGAGCCTTCCCCAGGTAAGTGCAAGTTCAGATGGGTCTAAAAAAAATTCTTTTTTCCATAATGGTACCTGATACATACTATGTTCCACCTGCAGTGTATGTGATATCTGTCATGGACTCTTCACTGCCTCCTGGTGGCCAGTCATCTCGCAGCAGGTAAGATTTGGAAATTATGTTTTTTTCCTTATTCTGTCTGCTGGGGGGGGAGAGAGTGGAGTATAGGCATTATTCCTGACTTTGTGCCTGTTTTCTCTCTCTTTTCTGTCTTTCCTCTTTCATCAGCCCTTCTAGGTCTGACCAACGCAAAAGTAGTTCCCGCAGAAGGAGCGGGTCTTCTAAATCACACCACCGGCATTCCTCCTCTGATTCAAGACACCATGGTTCCTCCTCTAAGTCCAAGGACCATGGTAGAGGCTCT
The DNA here is from genome assembly GCA_028564925.1 of Lithobates sylvaticus. NCBI lineage: Eukaryota > Metazoa > Chordata > Amphibia > Anura > Ranidae > Lithobates > Lithobates sylvaticus. The sequence continues at coordinate 195,036,241 of CM053027.1, read as the reverse complement.
CCTCACCCCCCCCCCCTCATCTCACAGTAGGGGACCGGAGAGATCATGTTGGGGATGCAGGGCCCCAGTTCCTGCCAGCAAGTCTCTCTGTGACCGCTGTTTCTCTAAAGCAGCTAATGAGACAGAAGGTGCAGACCAGCACCTGGAAACACTAATTAAGCGGGTCGTAAAAGAGTCGCTACAAGAAAGAGAAGCTGGAAAGCCTCGTGATTCACCTCCAGATCCACTGATTCCCCTGTCAGGGGAAGGACAAGTCCAGGAGACATGGGAGTCCTCACAACTTAGTCACCAGTCAGCTCCCCCTTCAGATAGCGGGTCGGATACATATGATCCTGGGATGGGCTTTGATTATGCCCTGGTTCCGTCTCTGGTTAAAGCTGTCAAAGACGCTTTGAATTGGGATGATCTAGTAATTTCTCCTAAACAGAGAAAATTTTTTAAACGGCTCAGTAAAGAGCGCCAATACTTTCAGTTTCTCACTGAATGAATGAATGAATGAGCCATCATTTCTGAAGAATGGGGCAAGATGGACAGGAAGAGTTCTATGTAGAGTTCAATCTAAGATCTCAAAATGATACCCTCTCAAGGAAGAAGAGGTTAAACACCTTGAGTCAGCCCCCTTGGTGGATGCTGCATTAATGACACTTGTAAGGTATGTAACTCTACCTCTGGAAGATACGGTCTCATTTAAAGATCCTCTGGAGAGACGGATTGCTTCCGACCTAAAACGGATTTGACAGCAGGTACAGTTTGCAAACCTGTTCTGGCCTTGGCAGCAGTCTCTAAAGCCTTAGAAACATGGTCAGATAATGTGAATGATTCTCTTAGAGGTATCTCTGATGAGGTAGCCAAGAGTTCCCCTATTCAGGAAATCAGGCTGGCCTCCGCCTTTCTGAGTGAGGTCTCTATTGACGTTATTCGCCTAGTGGCCCTGGCGTTGTCAACGGTCACCGCCCATCGGGCCCTGTGGCTCTGACCCTGGTTGGCGGATCCTGCTTCTAAACAAGCTTGGTGCCGTATTCGCTTTGAGGGCACCTCCCTCTTTGGCAACAAGCTTGATAGCGCCATAACCCAGGCCACGGGTGGTAAGTCGGGGTTCCTCACCCAGGATAGGCGTTTACAGAACCAGAAACGCAACTTTTCAAGAGCACAGAATTCTAATCGTGCAAGGGAAGCACGCACCTATAGGCCTGGTTGTGAATTTTCAAGATCATGGAGATCCAGGCAGTCCTCTTCTAAAAAAAAAAAACATTAAAGGGGCTTTCTCGGGTAACCAGGACTCCACTAAGTCCTTTTGAAATTGGGCCCGTTCAAGCATGTCAGGTGGGGGCTTGCCTTCTCCACTGCGGCCTCAATTCGGGATTTTTGGACCATCAAAACGGCCTCTGTAGGTCAAACCTGGGTGTTCAACAGCACTCCCAGACTAAGATTTATGCCAACAAATCTGCCAAGTTCAGAGGAGAAGAAACAAGTTATTTTAGCTTACGTAAGCTCTTTGTTGGCGCAAGGCGCAGCCATTTTTATTCCAGATGGCGAACGAGGCGAGGGCATGTATTGCTCTCTATTCTTGGTGTAGAAAAAGAACGGCACATGGAGGCCGGTCATAGACTTGACTCATCTCAACCGGTTTATCCGAAAGGAAAAATTAAAAATGGAATCACTATAACGATCCAACAGTCGGTCCAGCCAGGGGACTGGTTGGTATCAATAGACTTGAAGGATGCCTATTTGCACGTTACAGTGGCATCAGATTTCCAGAAATTCCTTCGCTTCGCACTAGGCGTTCAACATTTACAGTTTACCTGCCTTCCATTGGGTCTCACGACATCACCTTGGGTGTTCTTCAAGGTCCTGCTAGCTGTTGTTGCTCTGCTCAGAGTCAAAGGAGTCTGTCTTCACCACTATTTAGACAACTTCCTCCTTTTAGCTAAGGACAAGGTTCAACTTCTAGAACACAGAAGTCTAGTAATTTCCACCCTTCAAGAGTTCGGATGGCTAATGAATTTGGAGCAAAGTCACCTGAATCCAACCCAGTCTCTAGTTTTTCTGGGTGCACATTTCAACACAGTACAGGGCACCATCTCGCTGCCTGAGGAGAACATTGTGGTGATTCGGGACAGGATCCGCTCAACCCTCTCTTCATCTCATCTGACAGCCCTTCAATGTCTGAAGGTGATTGGCACCATGGAAGCCACCATTCCCATGGTGAAGTGGGCGCAATGGCACACTCGCCCATTCCAGAAAGGATTTCTCCAACAATGGGATTCTCCCAGCGAGAATCAGCACATCCTTCTCACTCCATCCATGAGAGAGTCTCTCCTTTGGTGGCTCCAAGGGAAAAATCTCTGCAACTGCCATTCGATTCTTCCCATCACATGGGTTACAATAACTTCAGATGCCAGAAATTGGGGCTGGGGCGCTCATTGCCTATCAGAAGTGGCTCAGGGCAGATGGAGCTCATCATCTCAAGGGATTGTGTCCAATATATTATATATTGGAACTACGGGCAGCCTTTCAGGCACTCAAGGCCTTCCGCCATCTGATAGAGAACTCCTCAGTGATGCTCCAGTTGGACAATACAACCGCGGTGGCTTACATAAGGAAGCAGGGTGGAACCCGTAGCTAGTCTCTCCTACGAGAGGTGGAGCCGATCATGAACTGGGCTCAGAAGAATTTATCCAGCATTTCGGCAGTCTACATTCCAGGGGTTCAGAATGTACAGGCGGATTTTCTATCGTGTGTTCAGATGAACAACAACGAGTGGTCCCTACACAAAGAGGTGTTCAAATGGCTCCCAACTCTGGGAGTGTCTCCAGAAGTGGATCTCTTTGCATCCTCATGCAACTACAAGCTGACCAACTACTACTCAAGCCGGGATAGATGCCCTCACAGACAGTTGGAGGTTCGGCAAGGCATACACCTTCCCTCCAGTACCTGCGATACTCCAGTTTCTCCACAGGCTCAGAACAGAGAAGGTGGAGATCTTGGCAGTAATTCCATTCTGGCCCAAGAGGCCATGGTTTCCTCTCAACTCTCCTCAGTTATCGGGACTCAATTCCGCTACCTCTGAGGCCGGATCTTCTGTCCCATGGATCAACCCTGCATCCATGTCCAGCTCACCTACACCTCAGGGTCTGGTTCTTGAGAGGGGAAGGCTTGAAGCCTTAGGTTGTCCTGAAGAGGCCATTCCGACTCTTAATGCCAGAAGGAAGAGCACAAATGGAGTCTACAAAAGAATATGGTCCAAGTTTTCAGAACACATGTCTTCTATGCCTAGTCTGTGTGATTCTCCAGAGGTCCAGGATATCCTTAGTTTTCTGCAGTCAGGTCTAGATTTACCTCTAGCAGTAAGCTCCCTTTGTGTACAGATATCAGCCATCTCTGCGTTTACAGGAATTTCATGGGCTAATCACCCCCTGATTCGTCAGTTCTTCAAGGGTGCTATCAGACTTAGACCTCAAAGAAAGCCAAGGTTTCCTAAATGGGATCTTCCTCTTGTTCTAGAGTTCCTTTCCACACTTGGAACAGATCCTGACAAACCTCTATCAATCAAAGATCTTACGCTCAAGACCGTATTCCTGGTGGCAGTAACATCAGCTAAAAGAGTGTCTGAAATCAGAAACCTAGGTTCCAAGGAACCGTTCCTGACCTTTTTCCCAGATAGAGCAGTGTTAATTCCCATGCTGGGCTCAAACCTGAAAGTAACATCTATTTTTCATGAAAATCAAGAAATTGTGTTGCCTACCTTTTGAGGCAACAGAGGGTCAGGATGTCCATCCCCTCGATGTGGGACATACCCTGAGTCAATATCTGGAAGCTACGGAATCATTTAGACAAACGGACTTCCTTTTCATTCTTCTACATGGGAAAAATAAAGGAAAACGGGCTTCAATCAGGTCCATTTCGGCTTGGATAGTTCAAAACATTAAAAAGGCTAATAAAGCGAAGGGTTTGCTCCTCCAGAGGCAGTGACTGCACACTCAATACAGAGTATCTCAACTTCCTGGGCGGCTTCTCGTCATGTTGCGCCTGATGTTATATGTAGAGCGGCTTCTTGGTCATCTGTTAATACTTTTGTTTCCCACTATTGTGTTGAACCAGCCGCTTTATCATCTGTTAGTTTTGGTTTAAAAGTGCTGTCGGTTGACATTATTAAATACATTTATTTTCTTTGCTCAGCATTGTGCCCACCCGGGTGTGTTTTGGCGAGTTATTTCCCACACATATGCTGCCATGGAGCCTGTCAGGAAAACGGAAAATTTATAATCGAATACTTACCGTAATTTTCCTTTCCTGATAGGCTCCATGGCAGCAGGAGTCCCTCCCAATGCTTGGAGTAGGCTAGTTACGAAACATGGCTAGGTGCTCACAGCTGAAATTTATAGGGAGGGGTCCTATTGGGTAGTTATGGAGGCGGGGTCAACCCACACGTATGCTGCCATGGAGCCTATCAGGAAAAGAAAATTACGGTAAGTATTCGATATAAATTTTCCGTTATCTCACACCTACAGATATGCAGAAAAAACTGCAAAATATGTTTTTTGCCCTAAATGGGTGTTTTTGGAATAGCAGAATACACCGACAGTATGTAAAGGGTGTATCTCACACCTACAGATATGCAGAAAATGCTATTAAAAAAAAATGTTTAGCCCTAAAATTATTATTTTTTGAATAGCACAATAGAAGAACACTATCTAAATTGTGATTGTAATTAAACTTTTTAGACAAAAGCAAAACACTATGTGTGGCCATGGTCATCCGCAGAATTTTTTTCAGGGGGGGGGGGGGGCAAAATTTTAAGTCATCCATGTTCCGCCCCTTATTGACAATGTCATGAAGGCGGAGGGGCTTAGTCATTATCATATTTGGCCTGTACAGTACGGGGGTGTACAGTATGTGCATATATAGGGGGTGGATGGTATTAGTATATACAGGAAGGAAGGTGGGTGTATATAGCTGTATTCAGGACAGATGATGTATATCTGCAGTCAGTGATGATGGAGGAAGGTCTCTATATACCAGAAGGAAGGTAGGTATATACAGCTACCTGTATATAGAGACCTTCTCCATCATCACTGACTACATATATATATATATCATCTATCCTGTATACAGCTATATATACAGGATAGATGATGTATATCTGCAGTCAGTGATGATGGAAGAATACAAGAAGGAAGATGGATGTTGGGTAGATAAGGGTCCGAGTGATGTCTGTCAGCTGGATATATAACCCCTAGCACTCTATGTATGTCCAGATAATGTGAAATTTATTTATGACAATTCATGTAACCCTGTGTTATATACAGCTCTGGGGCTACACCATCAGAAGTGTAAACTCACTACATAAACACAGAGTTACATGAATGGTCATAAATTACCTTCACTTTATCTGTACAGAGTGATTGGGGGAAGTTTCGGCTGTCTCTTCATTCTCCTCATCTTCTTATCACTGATCACAATACCTACAAGACAAATCCTACAGAAACATTGGCAGCTTTTCTTCCAAGGAGACTTCACTCAGTAAAAAACTGATCTCACCTCCTCCCTGTAGTGTGAGCAGACATCCCGACCAGCAGTAGCTAAAGGGAGCTCCGCCCCCTCAGCACACTGCACTGGTGATAGGAGGAGGGAGAGGGAAGGGGTTGAGTCAGAGATCTCACAGTGCAGGAGACGGATGGAGAGAAGAGCTTTGGAGGTTCTAAATACATACACCGCTGGCACAGTGTATGTATTTAGAAGCTGCTGTCCCCACAGTGACAATTGTACCCCCCATCCACTTACTCTGGGCCCTCAGTCCGCCCCTGGTCAGAATGAAGGAGACTGGCTCCATCGGCTAGGTGTGCTGTTGTGATAAGCAGCCGACACCTGTCACAGAAGAGCTTCTGGTCCTCAGAGGATATGCAGAAAAGTACCCAAAGCAGTGGTTCCTGCTCGGGCTATGAAAACAGTGGGCCTGTGTGCAAGATCAAAAGTGGGCCCTAGGCATCAAGAACAAACAACAATATGGTGCGCAAAGCGAGTCGTGGTGAACAGTGGACATGTTTTAAATTGAGCTAAATATTGGCTTAAAGGGGGTGTTGTTAATATAGTGCAGAATGTAGTAATGTTAAATAGGGAATGCAGAGTGTATGGTGGTGAGTAGTATGTACAGGAGAGCAGTGCGGAGTGTATGGCAGGGGGGGGTAATATGTACAGGAGAGGAGTGCGGAGTGTATGGCAGGGGGGGTAATATGTACAGGAGAGGAGTGCGGAGTGTATGGCAGGGGGGGTAATATGTACAGGAGAGGAGTGCGGAGTGTATGGCAGGTGGGTAATATGTACAGGAGAGGAGTGCGGAGTGTATGGCAGGGGGTAATATGTACAGGAGAGGAGTGTGGAGTGTATGGCAGGGGGGTAATATGTAGACATGTGCATTCGTTTTCGTCCAAATGCATTTTCGTCCGAATTTCAGGTATTTTTGTTATCGTTTTAACAAACGATAACGAGAGTGCAGAATCCGAAAAACGAAAGATCCGACATAAACAAATGCTTTATTTTCGTTGTGACAACAGTTCGATATAGATAGGAGATTCGACACTGACAATAACAATCTGTGTCCATTGAACCTGTGGTCGAATGTGCCTAACCTTAACTCTATTAGTCCAAGATTATTCTACATAGAGAGAAAAGATTCGACGTAGAAAGGAAAGATTCGACGTAGAAAGGAAAGATTCGACGTAGAAAGGAAAGATTCGACGTAGAGAGGAAAGATTCGACGTAGAGAGGAAAGATTCGACGTAGAGAGGAAAGATTGCTGCTGGAATTGGGTGGAATTGCAGCTAAACTATACAGAGTCATACAGTTTAGCTGCTCCGTCGAATCTTCTTTGAACTTTCGACAGACACCATAAGCCTTCAATGACAGATTCGATCTTAATTCATTTGGATTTTCGGACGAATGCAATTTTTAACGAAAAACAAAATAAATAAAAACGAATTTCGGGAGTAACTAAATAAATGTATTTTTCGGACGAAAACGAAATTCCAAAACGAAATATTTCAGTGTGCACATGTCTAGTAATATGTACAGGAGAGGAGTGCGGAATGTATGGCATTGGGTAGTTAGTGGAGAGAGGAGGAAGAGGAGTGCAATACCACCTCCTGATAGTCTGTCAGGCACTGCTATAACACCTTGGTGGTGGGGCACTCCGAAGGATGTAAGGGGGCACTCTGGAGGCACTAAGGGGGGCACCCTGTAGGTTGGAAGGGGGATGTAAGGGGGCACTCTTAGTCAGAGCCCCCTTACATCCTTCGGGGTGCCCCCTTACATCCTCTGGAGTGTGCCTTACATCCTCCTCCAAAGTGACCCCTTACATCCTCCTACAGAATTGCCCTGAATCTCTAGCAAAGTTCCCAGGATTCTAGACAGTACAATTGTCCCCTCAATAGCAGCCAGTTTGTCTTTAGGGAAGGGGGCAAGTTGTCAAAGAAGAATACTTGCAGTGATTTTGGGGGATAAGAGCATGTTGTATTTGCTAAGGGGCACACTTTGGGAGGGGAGAGAAATTGTGCTGGAAGGGGGGGGGGGGGGGGGGTTGAATAAAAAATTCTGAGCCCTCCAGCACAATTTCTCTCCCCTCCTAAAGTGCCCCCTAGCACATACAACATGCTCTTATCCCCCAAAATCACTGCAAGTATTCTTTTCTGACAACTTGTCCCCTGTCTCTGTCTCCTTCTCCTGCAAGTGCCAAGCATTAATATTCTGTATAAACCTTAGATCAGCATGTCCCGTCCTGTTGAGTGCTGTGTCCATTCTCCTCCCCCTCCTTCTCCTGTCTGTGACACCCGAGCCGAGGAAAAGGGGGAGGGGACTTCAGTCCGTGTGTTAGTGTAAGGTGGGCAGGAGGGGGAGGAAGGGAGAGATGCCATACAAACTGTAATCGTGTGGGAACAGAAACACCCCACACACGCTGCATGCCAGTCACTGGAGCCAAGTGCGGAGGTGAAAGAACCAGCAGTGACTCCCAGCAGCACTATGCGCAGGAGGAGGAAGTGAAATCCTCCTCCACTTTCAACGTTGGGCAGTAATGTGACTGGTTGCCAGACGCCAAGCGGCTATAGCAACCAGTGATCAGGAGTAGGTGGAGGCAGAGCCAGCGCTATGGCGGCTCGGTCCGGCCCTGTTCCCAGATTGTCAGTTTCAATGAATGTGCCTGGGACCAGGGACAAAGAGGTAAATTACGGGATAATCCCGGGCAATCTGGGACACGTGGGCACCCTAGACACGGAGGAAGAACGGAGCGGGACAGCAGCAGAACAGAGGGGGACAGCAGAACTAAGGGGGACACGGAGGAAAACTGGAGGGTGACAGCAGCAGAACGGAGGGGGACAGCAGCAGAACAGAGGGGGACAGCAGCAGAACAGAGGGGGACAGCAGCAGAACAGAGGGGGACAGCAGCAGAACAGAGGGGGACAGCAGCAGAACGGAGGGGGACAGCAGCAGCAGAACGGAGGGGGACAGCAGCAGAACGGAGGGGGACAGCAGCAGAACGGAGGGGGACACGGAGGGGGACAGCAGCAGAACAGAGGGGGACAGCAGCAGAACAGAGGGGGACAGCAGCAGAACAGAGGGGGACAGCAGCAGAACAGAGGGGGACAGCAGCAGAACAGAGGGGGACAGCAGCAGAACAGAGGGGGACAGCAGCAGAACAGAGGGGGACAGCAGCAGAACAGAGGGGGACAGCAGCAAAAAGGAGGAGGGGACAGCAGCAAAAAGGAGGAGGGGACAGCAGCAGAACAGTACACTAACCTACTTGTCCTGGAAGTTTCTCAATGTCTGGCACTGACTGCAGGCGGCAAAGGTGCGGACCTCGTGGGCGGGAGGAGCCTGGAGGAGGACTTGGACGAGGCTCAGGCTGGCTGGCTGCTCAGGAGAGAAGTGGGCTCTGTCTGGTCACTCAGCCACTGACGTCACTCTGCTGGCTGGCCACTGGCTGGTGGCTGCTCTCTCATGGGTGCGCACGCTGGTCTCTGCTGCCGTAGGGTGCGGGCGGGTGCACTGCCCACACTGACTGCCAGTGCTCACTTGTCAGCCCGTACCTGAGATCTCAGCTGACGTCACTGGTTACTAGACGCGGGGCGGCCCCTAGCCTAGCAACCAGACTGTCAGACTGTGATGTGTCCTCATGTGTGACTGTGACTGAGTCTTTAAACTAAGGGTGGCGGTGGCGGACGGGCGGAGTCCGCGGAGCAGACTGATGTGGTGGTCACTGTGTTTTTTTTCTTCATTCCGGGGCACTGTATTGTCATGGACAATCCCAGGCAATCCGGGACACGTGGGCACCCTAGCCAGGGGGGGAGCACTCGCCCCCCCTTGCCCCTACCTGC